>VWZF01004461.1:1571091-1668316 GCA_013396755.1 Sclerurus mexicanus | reverse complement strand
CTTATAATTTCAGGAAGAGAAGTCAAGAAGTTTTTATTTTAAGAGCAGTTTGGAAGATATCTTCACTAGTACCTACAAATGCAAACAGCAGGCACACTAAGTATATTAACAGTGAGTGAACAACTTTATTGGAAAACATCTGTGGATGACAGTCATTCCAACCCACCTCCCAGAAAACCTGACACTCAGATGGCCACTTATCAAGTATTATGCAAAGCAGCTGCAAGCCAGACAGCCCGAGCTGAACGTGAGCTTCTGCTGAACCTACTGGAAACTATGTCACTTGACAATCACCTGACTGAAGGTATTTTCATAGGGGAATTTTCAGCCCGCATACACTCATGCACTGGCTACACTGGACCCAATTCTTGCAAAAGGTGCAGCATCTGAAATTCCCACCAAAACCTCTGTGGCACCAGGATTTACGAAGATTATCAGCATGGTCTTCCCTTGGCCTTGATAAGACAGGGCTTTGCACACATTCACACCTTTGTTCTCTCTAACTCAAATGCAGGGTAGGCAGCTGTAACAAGACCCTGAAGCCATGAGCAAGGCGGCTGAGCCCTGCCTGCAGCTGCTGCAAGTGATTAATAAGCTGGATATCATTTCTCGTGTCTCAGCTCCCTACCTGCACCAGGAGCTGTGTGTAAAGTGCCACTGGAAGCTGCTGGCAGAAAGTCCCTCTCAACTCCCCATTCCCCATGGGGAAGTGAATGCCTTGGGTGTGGGTCAACCCACAGATCCCTGACTTGTGCTTGGCCTTGGAGCTTTTGCACTTTAGGGAATGGCACAACAGAAGTCTACAATATGACATATTCCCCCTTAAATTACATAATATGCCCCTGTAAACCAGTTAATCCATCAAAAGCATTAATAGGATCATTCAGAGACAGGTAGAAAGGCCAGAATTTTCCAGTGACTATTGGAGTCTGATCCTGCTGCTGGAGGAGAGTCCCTGCTCTCCTCACAGTGCTCAAAGGCCCACTATGGGCTGTATTAAGAGGCACTCTGCCTGCAAGGTCCACTCCCAGATTTCTGCACAGATGTAGCAATGAGGATTCTGCTTGCTGCTGTAGGGAGAAAATTCACATGGCCAAAGCTCAACTTGAGTTGAAGCTGGCCAGAAATGTGGAGACAATAAAAAGAGTTTTTTCAAATATATTAATGTCAATAAGCAGTGCAGAAATATCATCAGCCTATAACAGGGTGAGGATGGTCACCTCAAAATTGGACAGAGAGAAGGCAGAGGTGTTTAATGCTTTCTTTGCCTCTGTCTTCAACGGGGATGATGGAACAAGGGGGTCTCAGTGCCCTGAGCTGAAGGACCGTGACTGCAAGAATGATCTACTACCAGTGGACCCAGAAATTGTGTGGGAACTGCTGCTCCAGCTGGATCCCTACAAATCCATGGGGCCTGATGAGATTAACCCCAGAATCCTCAAATTGCTGGCTGATGTCATCACAAAACCTCTCTTGATTTTTGAGCAGTCTTGGGAAACTGGAAAGGTCCCAGGTGACTGGAAGGTGAAGAATATTGCCCAGATTTTCAAGAATGGGAAGAAGGAGAAAACTAAAGGCCTGTCAAGCTCACTTCAGTGCCTGGTAAAATTATAGAGGAGATTATTCTTGGAGGTGCTGAAAAACACCTGAAAGACGACGCAGGCATTGGTCACAGCCAGTGCTGCTTCATGAGAGAAACGTCCTGCTTATCAAATCTGATTTCCTTTTGTGACAAGGAACCCACCCAGTTAATCAAGGGAAGGCAGTTGATGTAATCTTTGTGGATTTCAGTAAAGCTTTCAATACTGTCTCTCACAGGATCCTTCCAGACAACTGTCCAGCCCACAGCTGGATAAACACATCATCTTAGGAAAAGGTTCTTCATCCAGAGGTGTTTGGGCACTGAAACAGGCTCCCCAGGGCAGTGGTCACAGCACCAAGCCTGGCAGAGTTCAAGAAGGGTTTGGACAATGCTCTTGGACACATGGTGTGACTCTTGGGGATGGTCCTGTGCAGGGCCAGGTGTTGGACTTGATGATCCTTGTGGATCCCTTCCAACTCATCATATTCTGTAATTCTGTGATTCTGTAACTGCATCTACACAGTGCTACATGTGTGTTTCAGAGCGTCTTGTGAGTATAACAACGGAATTAAACTTTTGCCCTGCAAAGCCTCAGCTTCGTGAAGTTTTGCATTGCAGATCTTCCACCAGAATACCCAAATTCAAGCATGTATTTTAGTAGGTGATGACACAACTTGAGTAATATACCTTTCCAATGTGAAAACAGTGCAATAAAATGAAATACTCAACAGAAAAAGCTTGCTATTGTACTTTATTCCTCCCATGGAGAAAAGTACATTAGAGCTTTCCTTGCCCTATTCTTTACCGAGATTATTGCTTGGTATTATACGGGTTAGAGATTCATCAATCTCCTTCTGTAAAATATTTTCTCTTGCTTAAAAAAATTCTTTTTCTGCAGCTGAGCTTGTGAGGATCTAGTGTAAGTTTATGAGGGGTAGAAAGTTTATGCAAGGATGTTATGGAAATAACTGCATACAAAATCTTCGATATCTGCCATTGGACTTGGATATTTACTAATGCATGGACAAGCACAAGACCCCAGCGGGGCACCCACAGACCAGAATCAACAAGGATTCACAGCCATTACAGTGCTTTGGATCATACAGTCACTTTCTGCTAGTAGAAAATAAATAAATAAATAGAGACGTAGATAAATAAATAAGAATTACTATCATGGCTTCTTCTAGTCTTATAACATCTATAAAAGCCAGTGTGCAATCCGAGCATGTCCATGATTCATCTTCCTTTAGAAGATGCCTGTACAGACAAGCTTTAGAACTACTTTATGAAAAAATCATAAACTTCCTTGGAAACTTCTTCCAAGTGCAGGTATTCTTGTGCTCTAATTCTGTTGTGATCAGTGATGGCCCTTCCAAACTGAGATGTCCCTATGGAAATTTCATTTCAGGAAAGAACTGCCAAAGATCATGCTGCCCCAATTCTCCACAGGAGAATTGCGAGCCACAAGGTCAGTCAGCCCTCCAGCTGTTTACAAGAGTTATACCATCCAATTAGAGAAAGGAAAAGATACCATGCACCCACTCTACTTCAAACAGAAATACCCAGGTGCCTACTCACGGGGATCAGTTTGTGCACAAACCATAAGCCCTTGCACCATGTGTTTGCCAAGAATCTGCAAAGAGTGGATCACCAAGTGCAAACTGAAGCCTATTTTTGTCAGCGTTTGTGAAAGCAAGACCTAAACGTAGCGCGTAAAACATTCCTCATGAAAGACTCACCATGCTGTGATTGCGGTTCACCTCACTCCAAGCATTACACCAAGAGAGCACCAGGGACTGTTTTGCTCATGCTTTATCCAATCTGCTCAACTGACACAGAATCTGCAAAATAGGCTTCGCAGTCTTCACATGCCAGCAAAGCACTTTTAACTTTGACTCCAGTCCAAGCCTGGTGCTAGTTATCTGATACTTTGCATGGAGTCATCATATTTTCTTCCTCACACACACTTTACATTCCTGCATAAGCTGTAACTCACCTCTTCATTAAATTAAGAGTTTGGAAGAGCTTTCTCTTTTAAATCTTGAAGTCTGCAGGTTGTTTGACAAGTGCTCTGCACTTGACAGCACTTTTTAAAAGTTTGACATCTTCGGCTTAGAAAGATATAACACTAAACCACTGAATTCATCTGATTTGTTCCACTCATTTCAAGATCATTTCATCCAGCTTGGCAAAAACATCTGAGAAATAAATTTACCAAGAGACACATACAAGGCAAGCAATTCACATTCTACAGTTTATATACTAGTTACCCCTGAACAGTAGCCAGCTAACTTCTACCTAATCCCTAATAAGGTGTTTTTTCTCCCTCCTATCAAAAATCTAACACTCTGACCTTAATGCAAAGTGATGGATTAATGTTGCACATGCTGTTCTTAAACCTCAGTCACCCTCTGCTATGACAGCAGGATTAGAAGGGAAAATATGGACTGAAGGCACCCAGCAGATTTGGTGATTTAATTGTCTGAGCTTCTGTGTGCAGGCTTACCTTTGGCTTAAATAAAGTCTTCTTCCCATCAAAAGAAGTCTGTTTGAAATAAATTCCTTTTACTGAAACCCGTAAGTAGAACACTTTCAGTTTTTAAGATACTTTGCGCGTGACAGAAGTGTTTGTTTGCCTTTGTGTTCCCCCAACAGTAATCTGAAGCTCTTTGTTGTGGCCGCTCTCCGCATCTTGTTTTGGAGATGTCTCGATCAATTAGTGCAATGTCACAGTAACATGTAGTTATTGTACCTCCAGCTGCAAGCTGTTAATAATAAACTTACCCACAGGACAGACCTGCCATATGGTTGATGGTCAAGCAAGGCTAAAATATGCATTAGGAAAAAAATGCAACTGTCAACGTGAAGCTGGATATGGCTGATTGGATTTGATGTGGGCATCTGACGGCAATGTTTCTTTTAGCAACATTCTCTATTGCAGGTCAGGAATCTGCCTACTGTGGAATATTTGTCATAGGAAGACGAGGAGAGAAAAAACCGAGGAAACGTTTGTGAAATGGGGTATGCAGGGTAGCTTAGTGGTGGCTCATTTTTTTTCCAAGGAGGGATGGAGGAGGGAATGTTGATCTGAGGCTTTTTGGTAAGAATGATTTGCTAAAGAAAGCTTTATTCAAGTTATTTTTCACAATCAAGGGAGATCAACTGCACATGACAAGAAAACAAAACGTGTTTTTCCCTTGCAGATCAAAACATGTTTTTTCCTGGCAGATTTAAAATTAATTGGGCTGTCACATAAAACATGAGCTATAGAGGGAAAATATCCAAAGTCTTTCTGGTGATATTTATAATTAATTATTATATGTTTTAGATTGTATTATTAGATATTATTAGTATTATCAGATTGCATTACTAGATGAAATTTCTTTATGCAAGGGGAAAGTTCAGCATTTGGATATTCTTTGTAACTCTCGACATCTCTTCCAGCCACTCAGTGAATGGCAGTGGCAGTTTCGTGCCTTGTTGATAATACCAGTGCAGCAAACACTTCCTTTAGCTTTGTCAAAGCAGAAGGTACCACATCTAGGTTTGCATTAAATAAGACAAGTCAAAGAATGACATGCAAGTGAAAGCAAGTTCTCCCTTTCACTGGAGGCCTCCAAGTCCTCCCCCCTCACCTCATCTAAGGTCACCTCCCAGTAAGTTCATTTATCAACTGGAGGGAATGCGAGCAGTTTTGTTCCACACTACTGCTGCTTTTATCTATGGGAGCAGAAACCCAACTAGTTGCTGTTCTAAGAGCAATCATGCAGTGAAGACCTTATTATAAGTCCCAGAGTCCTATTTACATGCAGAAAGGCTTGATTTGATTAGTTGATAATTAGAAGTGCACTGTTAATCGTGCCATTTAAAAGGGATAGTTGGGAGTCACAGTTGCCAGGAGAATTCTCTGATATATGGGAAAGCATTATTTTTTATCAGTCTTTGCTACGAAAGCCTGGTTCTAGGAAACACTTCTGCATCTTCTCAACTTTAACACGTGACTGATCTCTCTGACTCGCCTGAGTCACTCCCAATGTCATGAGCAGATGACTTCTGCATACATCTTTAAAGGATGGATATGAGATACCAAAAATCACTTCCCAATTCCCTATTGCTTTTTCCATTTTTCCAAATGTATTTCTCTGTGTTATGTTACACATCAGAAATAAGGGCAAGCTTTCCTGGTAGTTTGGAGACATTGGGCTTTTACTATGCATTTCACCAGATAAGCAAGAGTGCTCTGATCCAAACTGCAGAACTTCAGCAGCTGGTCTAAAACTGGTGACATTGAAACACTTTCTTCCTAAACACGCCATAATTTTGCATTAGATGAATGTTTTTCTCTCTGTCTCTACTCAGTGAAGGATAATATTCAGGCTGGGGTAGGTATTCAGCCATCTTCTAGGGTAGGGGTGTGCACTGTGTTCAAAAATGGTTTATTTTTTAAGTACAAACTTATGGTGAGGAGCTTTGTGTTCTATAAAAAAAAAGAAAAACCAAAGCGCCACCAACAAAATCCCCAAACAAACAAAAAGCAAACGAAAACAAAACCAAAAAAACCCCAAACCATAGGTTTGAGGGGGTTTTCACGCTTAAAAATAGTTTTGGTGGAAATAAAGCACCTAGATTAATCCAGGCTCTTTGTTTTATGGCTTTAAAAATGGAGAGGAGTAATCAACATTGTGTATTTAAACTGATTTTGAGTCCATACGTCACCAGCTATTTCTGTGAGTTATTCCTGAAGGACCTATATGTTAGAATGGTTTTTCTTCCAGAGAGCTAAATTTGTACCAAGGCATAAACAGCAAAGACAGCTCCCAATTAATAGGACAAGTGAAGCAAACAACAAGAAAAGCCTCAGAGTCAGAGTTCAAAGAGAAGAAATAAAATGTTGAGTGGGTGGGGAAAAAGGAGGTTTTTTCATGTGGTGCAAGGTACAAAGTCAAGAGCAAAAGAAGAAAAATTAGACGTAGAGTGAAGATTGAGAAGAGAGTGTTGTGTGAGCTGAATGTACCTGAAACCAGTGAAGTCCTAAACCAGGGAATCAGCCCGATTTATAATTTTTTTTCCTTGCTATTTCCAACAGAAAAAACATGCTTACTTTGATCACAGAAAGTTCATCGAATGCACCAGTTCTTGGTAGCTTATTTATGGACCAACAACAGCTTCGTGTATGTACACAGTAACTCACTTGTAAATCACCACTTGCTTATTGTTGAGCTGTGTTTTCTCATTATTTCATCCTACTTGTTTTGTGCGAAGGAAGAGTGTGTCTGTAACACATCTGAATCTCCATGATAGCCCTAATTTAGGTGTTACACATATACATTTTCTGTGGCTTTCTGGGCCACCCATCTATTGAATGTCCTGCCACTTGGCTGTTTTACATGATGTCAGCTTGCGATCTGGCTTTTCTTACTCCGTTACCAAATCCTGGCTCCTTAAAACATTAAATAAAATGTTCTTTCAGGGTTAATTATTTTGGAGCGTGACAGAAACCAGCACCCATAAAGTTTGTTGACATAAAAAGACTAGATGTGAAAATAAAAATGTATGCGTGTCTACACTGAGCTCCTGAGCTAATGCATTGGGTTTCAGATCTTGACAGAAAGTTGGCCTTCATCAGTCTTGACTCTGTTTAAGTGACAGGATGGCTGGCAGCACTCACCAGGGCTTGCAGGATGTACTAATATTTACAAGCAAAAGGAGGTCTCTTGCTTTGTTGAAATAACACCACTTTCTTAATTTGACTTCTGCTCCGTAGCAGACCTTAACAAACAGCTACCAAGGGAGGAGGCGAAGGACTGAGCTTTCATCAAATGCTAATGTTTACCTTAAACTGGAAAAGTCACAATTACATTAAACAGATTTCTGAGGGAAAAGTATAAATAATGATATCATTCTTCTGGAATATCGTGCTCAGGATGACAATGTAAACACTAAGGGGTTCCAAAAGCACAACACATAAAGGAAAAAACATTATATTCGACAAGATTTCCTCACATAAACAAACAAAAAATGCTTGCAAAGTTGCCTGTCCAGTACTGAGGGGTACAATTGTTGTATTTGTATGTGGGGAGAGGTGGAAGTGGATCTGGCATTTCCCTCTGACCATTTGTTAAGGCAGGGGGAATTGCAAAATCAGTTTTCAACCTTGGATCCAGAGTCACCTGAAGCTTCGGTGCAATTTAACCTCACACTTCCACGTCTGCTTAATCTTTGAAATAAGTAGGTTAAATACACAGCGTTAATGTAATTGTTTTACACTGATAGCATTTCCATTAATCTGAAAGGATGGCTCTGTTGCCTGGCAGAATGCCGTGGGATTTAGTCTGCTACATTGCTGTCTGTATTCCTGTATGCATCTGTACTGAATAGGTTAGTAATATATACAGTTCATGTAAATTGTACATTGCTGTATATGAAAGCTATCACTTATCTAAAGAATTTGCATGACCTTCATCAACAGAGTGATTCACAATTTGCAAAGCAGTTGCTTTCTTCACTGCCCGTGCAGTAATGAAATAAAAAGATTGGAAGCAAAGACTGGGGAATCTGTGTGGGTTTGCCCAAGGTCATAAAGCAAAACAACAGGTACATCTAGACTGAGAGCAAATACATAGACTATCCCAAAAAATACCTGAGTTAAAACCAGCTCTGCAGAAATTAAAATTATATTGCCTCTGATGTTAATGGGCCAGCTGATTTTGAACTCTCTCTCTCTCACACACATACACATAGGACACTGAAGTCACTGGAATTCCTTCCACTGAAACCAATATGAATTTGCGTTTTGGTTCCAGAGGGAAATTTTATACCAAGAGCATTTGATTTCAATGCATACTAAGACAGAAAAAGTCTCTTAAAGGGTGCTTTTTCATTGATATATAGCAACAGAAAATAAGAGGGTGATAACAAACCAACAAAATCCCTGCTCACAGTGTCTGCAAGGCTCGGGCACATTGTGTATAATTGGAAACATGTCCAGCTAAATAAAATAATCAAATAAGTCTTCAGCTGTCATTTATAGCAAAATAGATACAGAGATCTTTTGCTTTTCTGTGAAGGAAAATCAGCCAGAGGAAGAGGCACAGCCCAGGGAGGGAAGCACATGATGTTGTACTGCAGGGCACTGTCCCAAACACCCCAATGAGGGTGCCAGGAGCAGAGAACATCATTGGGTACCTTGTCTTCCCCGTTCCCATCACAGCCTGGCAGCAAGACTCTTCATAGAGTTCAGGTTTTAATGCTTTCTTCTGGGAGAAAAAAAAAGTCTTCAGATGGAAAAGATGCGATCTCCAGTGTTGAGGTGTTCGGCCAAACACAGTGAAATACACAGCCTGAGGAATGAAATAATGGAGCTATCAGTGCTGCTGGGTGTGAGATTCAGAACTTGCCAATCTCAGCTGTAGTTGTGAAAAAGACTCATGCTTTACCTTCTGCTTTTTGTAACGGAATTCCAAGCCAAATCCTGTGACACTGTGAAGTGTCTGCAGTTCCTGTGGATTTCAGTGTAGAAATACACTCTCAGTATTCCTTAAATTTCAGAGCTAATTTTGGCAACTTGGGTGCTGGCAGATCAGGAGATAATAGTCAACTTCCTATTAACCTAACCCAACCTTGGAACCAAAAATTCTCTTCTGGTTTGTATGGCTTTTTTCCCCCCTATGTTTTGATTAAGAAAATGATTAGGAAACTAAAAACTGATACTTTTAAGCCCAAGGCACCTCATGATCACTGTTGTGTCTGCATAGAAATGACACCGTGTTGGCTGCAGGATAGTGCAAAATGTTGTCAATGCTGGTTCTCAGGTCAAGACATAACATGCCCTCATGCAGCTTGGGATCTCTAACAAGCATGTGATAGAGAGTGCAAGTGCTAGTCTTAAAAAATGGTTGGAAGTAGCCTTTTAAAACTTTCTTAGGTCTATATTGTAACTAAGAGTTACTTTTTCATATTCTCCTTCTAAATGGACAGTTCCTTTAAAAGAGAAAAGACGAGGACTGCTCTCCTGCTTTTTATCCTCAGCAAAGACCTAATGTTACCTTTTCATCCAAAAACATTTGACTTGTGGTCAGGAAGAAAAAGCAATTTTAATATCCCTTGAGGAGAAAGGAAAAGAGCGTAGATTTCAATTTTATTGCTGTTAAACCTTTTATGCCCCCAACTGAAATATTTGAGTGTCCACAGAGCTCCATGTTTGATGATCTTTATTGGATGCATACATCTCTGTTTATAGAAACATCATTTAATGTTTCAAACATTGAATTGGAAAAATTATTCATTTTTGAGTGATCAAAATGTACCATTCTCCATTCTAATAGAATATTGAGGACCAGCTATAATATAGATTATAGCAGTAATGCCTCTGGTAGGTCTGATGATCCAGACTTGTTTCCATGAATGTCCTGAAGTTAAGGTTAATGCACCAAAGAGCTGTTACTCATCAGTGTGGAATGCCAGCTGACACAGTACAATAATCCTGCTGCAGCAGCACAGGGCAGCAGAGACACTGCTCTTCTAAGCTATGAATATGGGCTGGAGTTCACAGGATGCTTCTCTATAGACAAGTCTAGCTTCTAACCAATGTGCTACTGAAAAAAAAAAACCAACTAGGTATAATTAAAACAAAAAAAAACCTCCATCTTTCCCAAAAAATGATTGAGAGTGAAACCAAAGCTGTAACTCTTCACATTTATCTTCCCAAAGAAACTGAAAATCACCGATACCATCCAGTATCTGCATTAAACTTGCAAGAGGTTTAGGAGCACCCTTCATAATTAGCAGTAGGATTTACTCTCATTTTATTCAGCAACCTTGACAAAGGTCTTGGATTTTCAGCTTATTAAAAAGAGGTATTTATCTTTAAACTTGTGCAGACGTAAAGACAAATTTCTTTCTCTAAAGAGGTCAGCCACAAAAATGGTAATTCTAATAATATACTTGGCTAAATTACTCTTGTATTTTCAGCCCATTGTTGCATACTTGGTTTTATTTATCTGATACCCATCTCTGTGGTGTCAGAGCTACTCACAGGATGAAACATTTGGCATCCCAGCAGGAAAGGGAAAGTCAACACTTTCTTGATGCCCATCACCTAGGACCTAAAACCAGTTGGCTGTAAAAGTTGATACAAGAGACTGACAATTTGCAACAACCCTTCTTAAAAGTGGCCAGGTTTGTGCTTTCTCATGTTTTGCAAGGAATCAACTGAAAAATTTTGGAGCCACCACCAAGAAAATTCTTTCCATCAAGCAGACTCTGCAGACCTGAAGATGCCAATTTCAAGGAGCACAGGCAGCTGAGTGTGTTCTCCTTCGCTTGGTGTAAGCAGTCCCATCTGCCTTGTCTTAGAGCTGACAGGAGAGTTTCTGTGCCTTGTCATATACCAGATTCATTGCAGGATTGAGATTTCAGGAAAAGACAGCCTTCAACAGAGACAACAGTAATTTCAGTATGACAGAGACAGTAACAAGTGTCCAGAATAAACTTTACGTTTTTAAGATCAAATAAGAAGTACAAAATTTTGTTTGAGTTCTCTCTTTAAGAAGTAAATACATTAGGCAGAATCAACTTTAATATTGTTAAGTCAGAATATCTTCAGTTCCCTTCTAACAGTCAGGATGCCTGTCCTAAAAGTTTGTTGTTTCCTCTGGATGTCCAGTGTTGCTTTGAGAAGAGTCAGAGTGGTTGAAAAAAGTAGACCTTTCTCAAAATCTTAAGTCTTGTTCTATTTTAAAATTGAAAAAGCTATCAAAAAAAAAAAAACAAAACAAGAAGAACTTGCCAATTCATCTTTGATAACAATATCTTCTTCAGAGAGGCATGATGAAGGGATTTCCTAAATTTCCTTAGCAGAACTGTTTACTTTTTATCCATCACTAACCACTGGAATTGTCTGCAAAATTGCCATTAAAACAAAATTTTGATAACAGGTTGGAGAGGATAGGATGCTTTTTTTTCCCCTTATTGCAGCTCATTCTTGCAGGGAACAGAGTTTATTGATAGATAGGTCATTTGCAAGTAGAGCTCCTGAGTTATTTGGAGAATAACTAAAACTTTGCAGCATTTTATCTATAGAACAGGATTTTGCCTGGATTGTTTATGGATTATCTCCCCAAAAACAGAAGTGGAGGGGGTTCCCAGTGGGTAGCTAGGAGAAAGGTTTATAGGGAAGAAGTCCTTACCTGCCCCTCCTTTCCCTCACTGCAGATCCACCTTTACAGCACACTTTGCAGGGCAGCATTTGCTGTCTGCATCAAATGGCTCTACAGGGTTACTTTTTGATCAGCCTTCATAGTCCTTACCTATTTACAGATTAATTACTGCTAATAAATGCTAATAAAACAGGAAAATAAATGCTTACTGGCATACTTGTGTCACCAGCCAGCACTGGATGTTACCAGCTCATCAGCAACTGCTTTGTTACTATCCAGGAAAGCAAGGAAGGAGAGCTTCCAACAGTGTCCCAGCACAAGAGCAAATGGCCACTGTGCTGGTTACAAGAGGCTGTTCCAGATGGAAGACTGGGTGAGTTAATAGCAGGCATCTGGAAGAAACCTAAGGAACAGAGATGTTAATTATTGCTCAACATAGTACCACAAACAGAAGTGAAAACAACCGCAGTCATTCAAATTCAGCAGTAATCAGTTTAGTCCAGGAACAGGATATTATATGAAAGAGGCTCTTTCAATGGCATGAAAGCTATGTCAATAAATGTGTCGCTGTGGCCACAGCAATGAAAGAAAGGCAAAAAAACCAGCCAGCAGCACCACCTGTAGGTGGTTGGCAGGGATCCTTGACTGACCAGCGTGCATCTTGTTAGAGAGTTGGGAACTCTCCGTGCCCCTGCTCGTAAGTTTGCTAAACCATAACGTTAATAAATGCAAGGCAAGATGATAAACTGGATACAGGTCAAACTCTGCTTCTAAAAAGACTGTGATGCTTTCACTTCTGTTCTTTGTGTGTGACTGTGAGATGCCAGAGAAGTATTTGATATCAAAGTTGAGGAGGACAAGCTTCTTTTGACTTCCTTAAATGTTTTCTTCACCTCCCTTTGCTTCAATTTACAGTGTCTGAAATGGTGAAACAGCGGTCGGGTCCAGCAAATGCAAGGATGAATGTGAGTGCTCTTCCTTCAGCTGCCTGTTCAGCACTTGGATATTTCTGCAGCTTCCAACTTCCACTTCAGTTTCTCTTTGACTTGCTTTGGACGCGGAATGAGAGGGCAATCTGTCTCTTGAGTTGTGAGCATTTTGGGGAGCACATGTAGGCTTCCAACATCTTTGTGCAGCTCTGACCACCAGAGGAGCCCGCTCTGACTGGATGCACTGGTTGTTACACCTCTGCAAACAAAATAACAAGAAATACCTTTACAAATGCCCCTAAGTAAACATCCTACTGACAGGAACTCACAGCCTCCAGCCTTTCCATCTCTGTCTTAGCTCTCTCTGTGTCTTCACTGCCAATTCAAGAGAAAATCCAAGAGCTTGGAACTCAGGAAATCAAGTCTGCCCCATGTTGGTAAAATGCTCTATTCCCCTTGCTCATCAAGGAACATAATGGGCAGGGGGGGATGGAAACTCCAGCATCAGAAGATCTGCCCAGGTAAAACTTGCCCATCAGTTCTCAGCAGGCTAACAGGAGTCAGAGCATTTGAGAGACTGAGAGCCTCTTTGATTTCTCTCCTAGCACAGCCTCCAGACTGGATTTTGCTTTGTGTTCACAACCAGAATATTTATTTAATGGAACAGGAAAAGGATTGAGGCCACATGCTAAAATTTATTATTTTGCCGAGAAGCAGAAAATTGTTGCAGTACTTTTTTTTGGTGATTTAACCTGCATGGGACATGCCATTAAATCACAAGGGGATGAATCAAAAAGCAACCTCTTCCCTGACATTTTTGGAAAGCTGAAATTCACACTGCCCCGCTGCAGCTCCTCTGTTCTCATCATCCACTGGCCGAACTGGAGCTAATTGCCTGCATCCTGTGTTTCCATCAGGCCCATCCCTAGAGAGACCCTGCGCTGTACCGGAGCAGCATCCACTGAGACAGCCATGCTTGGAGTGTGCAGGGCACACAGAGAAAGAGACAACAACTTCTTACAACGTCTCTCTCTCACAAAGGGTAAGAAGGGGCCTGTCTGAATTTGGCAAGTAGTAATTTTTAAAGCTAAATAAAACTTGCAGAGCTCCACTGCCTGAGAGCCATGGGAACTGCAGCACTGTGAGTCACCTAGTAAATATATGAGCTATCAGGGTCAATGAATGGTAAAAGATAAGTGAAATCTGTGCAGGCTGATGAACCAAACTTTTTAGTGCATGCCTATTAAGATGTAAAAATCCGGTTTATTTCCAGTGCCTGCTCATGATGTTGACTCTGTCAAAGAAAACATACAATGTGTTGCTGCCATAAATCTTGAAAAATCCACAGGATAATCTACTAATACACATAACCAAATGAAGATTAGAAAAATAATGCTACCAAAACTCACACTGGAATCATAGACTTTAAGCTGTTACAATTGGAAATGTCAGGAATGTTGGGCTTGAGACAACCAGAGGTCAATAAATAACAGCAGATCATAATCTATGCATACTATACTTACCCTCTTCATACCAATACAGCATTAACTTATTTTCATCCTTTTTGTTACCAATGAAGTATCATTTTTCCTACTGGATGATGCATTCTTTACTAGGTTGTTTAAAGTGCTGTCTTCTGATGGTTCACTTTATCTTCAAGATCCTGAAAAAGTCTTACTCACAGCTAGGTATCAAGGTTGGAGTTTTTTGCTACTCAAATCCTAAACCTGTATCTAGCATAAGTTTGATTGCAAGTATTCACTGAAGAAGAGTGTAAAATATACTGGGCTGTTATAATCCCAAGGCATTTCTGCGTCTAATGGACTATCAGGGGTCTTCACCCAACTGAGGACACATAAACCTTGAGGAATTTCTCAAGATAGAACAAATATGTTTTGCTATTTTTTGTCAGAGAGAAATCCTATTATTAAGGGCATCTACTAATTCCTTCTGTAAGACCCCATTTTCAATTACCTCATTAAACTTTAGCCAGTTAAGCTGAAATTCTCTGTGCCAGCTTCACATCCAGATTACTGTTTATGCCTTATCTACAACAGTTTGGCAACTCTGCAAATAAAGTCCTTGAAAAGAGCCCATGCAAGAACATTAAAAACATTTGAAAAGCTTCCCATGAGAAGCTATTGTCCACCTAACTTTAGAGAAGAAGACTTAGGCATCTCCGGTCTGTCCTCCCTATAAGGATGTGCCTTCTGAATGTGCTGTGAAAAATTCTGCAAATTTGGTGAGACTTTGTGTCTCACTGCATTATGAGACTTTAAATGGTTGCAAATCTTGTGTGCTCAGGAGAGGCACGGTGTTCAGCGGCAAAAACTGCAGAAAACATGCCCTTGCCAAACCTGCTGCATCCCTCCAGATCAGCATGGAGCTGGATGCCCATCCAGAGCCAGGAAGGGTGAGCAGAGGGGGACTGATCCCACTGAGGGCAGTGGGATCGAGCAGTTGCAGTGGCTGGAGGAGGGGGATTCGGGGCCATGGCCAGCACCAAGCCTGGCACGCAAAAAAGCAGGGAGCAAAGGGTCAGGAGAGATGAAACAAAGCATGGAGTAGCATGACAGAGAGACACAGAGAGGAGCACCCATTCATAGGTCAGGAAGGAATGGATGGATGGATGGATGGATGGATGGATGGATGGATGGATGGATGGATAGGGCTGCTCCTGCTGGAGCTGAAATGCATCCAAGGAGTCCTCCAACTCTGCATTCCTCTGCTGTCAGCAAATACCTGCGAAAGCCATTAGCAAAGGGCACTTTGCTCAGGCCATTCCCAATGTTAGAGTGATTGAATTTGCAACTTTAATATTCTTTCAGTAGAGCTGTGGTGTGCAACACATGCCAACATGGCCCACTGGCACATAGACATATGATGTACAGATGCACATATATACACCTAGTATTTGAAATGTCACAAAAGCAGAAAGAGCAAGCCTAGCTATCTAAACTATATACTTATGTGTCTTGGTTCACATGGACATTCTGGGAAGATCAGAACTTCAAAAAAAAAAAAAAAGGTAGGAAAAATAAAAAGATATTTTTTTTCTTTTCCGTACAAAAACGTAACATTTTTGAAAAGCATCATGGCACAATTATAGGAGTCCTTCTCAAAGCACAGCTTATCAATCCCACAGTGATACAGATCTCAGAAGAGGGGCTTTTATGGCCCCTCAGCTCCAAGAACTAAACACTGAATATAAAAGACTCCTGGCTCTGCAGCCCAGGCTTCTGTATTTCCAAAGACCGAGGGATGCACGGAACTAATTTTAAAATAAAAGCAATGGATCAGTAGGTCCAGCCATTCATAGAAAGACAAGCAGTGCACTACTTTTAAAAATCAAACATATGGCTGGACCAAACAAACCCCAATAAAAACTGCTGTTATTTTCTTAACTTAAAAGAGATGCTCTTACTGGCCAGCTTGCAAAGGGCAGCTTAGAAGGACACACTTGATTTTGATCAAAAATAAGTTTACATAACAGAAAGATCAACAGAAAAACTTCAGAAGTTCATTTGAGACTGAAATTGAACATCATATTTAGTTTGAATTTAAGATAGTTCATTAGCAGTTTTTGAACACCTAGAGCAGGACACACAGTGAATGGGAAGTGAAACAAGCAGTTAAGTATCTGAGAGTAAGAGAGTCACAGAGTTTTTAATGAACATATCTGAAACAGAAACAATGTACAACTCTTAATACTTGCCAGGTAACTCTTGATCCAAGGATATTTTCTAACCTGTATAAACTTCAAAGGCACTTTCTTCCAGACCTCAAACACAGGAGTAACTTGTGTGCATGTGGATGTCCAGAGTCACTGGAAACATCTGAGCGTCCACTGAAACCAGGAAAAACCCTGAAGGTACAGGAGCTGGGACTGAATCAATGGACTTCTGTGGTGGCCACTGTGATGGGGGAGCAGATGCTGCTGAGTGTCTTGGTGCTGGGCAGGGGCTGGGAGATCCCTCAGGCACCTCATCCCACTTGGCAGGAATTCTCAGTCCGTTCCTGGAGCTGGATAAGCAGAAGCACCTAAGGATGAGTAATGCCTCCAATGAATTTAACCTGGCTTTCTGATGAAGGCTGCTCAGGTTTTTGATTCAACATCACAGCTAACACACTTTCCTTGGTTTTTCATCTTCAGGTTAAGTACAGTTTCTGACAAATAGCATAATATTTTGCTACATGATTTCTGAAACATGAGCTGTATTGATCAATCATCCCTAGTCCTAATTAAAGACTTCTTTTCCCTGATCAGATAGAGTTTAATTCACATTACAAGGAGGCACAACTGTGAGCCTATTTCAGAGAAAGCAACCTACTAAAACAAAGTTCCAATAAACAGGATTATAGCATTTTAAAGCATTTTAAACCTTTCTTTTTGGGTTTCATAGCACTTCCCTTCAGCAAAACACCTAAAAATATTAAAGCCACAATCAAATTTATTATCTGGGAACAGAATATAAGTGTATTCCTTCTCTTACTACGTGTGACCCTGCTACTCCTGTGCTTGTTAATAAACAATGTCCAAGCCCATATGAAATGCGCTCGGTACGTTATTGCATAGCTGGCTGTAATTTTTGTCAGCACGTTAGTGACTGGCACCACATAATGGGTTGTGTGTCTGGTCCCTAGCTGGGAAGAATGCAGAGCAGTGTGTGTTTCATTTAATTGCCTCTGTACCTGGGCCCTGCTGCATGGCTTGAGGAAACCTGATCTACTGATGTCTCGTTCCCTATAAAATCCATCACTTCCGACGCAAATAGCTGAGCATGTGAACTTACTTCATCTGCCATCCAGTATGCTGGGGGCAAAATATTGTTGGTGGAAAACAAACACCAGAAGAATATAAATGCAGCTGGAGCAATTTCTGTTTGAAGTTTGAATGCATCTTCATGAGAAATTTTTATACTGTTCACACAGGGGCAATTAATGATTCCAATAGAAAGGCATATTTAGAAATGTCAAACCCTTGGTTAAAAGCTGAAAATATATGTCAGTCCTTCCATACATTTTCTTTGATTCAATCAGTTGCTGAATCTTTGTTTTAAAATGCCTGGGACAGGAAATAGTGATCCAGTTACACCTCATTACTGCCCGACAGGGTCACAATCCAGCAGTGATCTAGAAGTAGATGTATAGGGAACACTTCAAGTGCTCGAGAGTATGTTGTGGAAAATACTTTAAGCCTTACAGAATAGTCTAAAACAATATTCAATAATTTCTGTCAGCTTCCAAAAGCAATCCTGAGTAAAAATAGAAAATTCTGCAGAATTGCAAGAATGTCTTTAATAGTGACCTATAACTTTGCAAATGCTGTATTATATTACATCTATGGAAAAATAAGTGTCTGAGGCTTATTTAAAGAATCTTGCTGAGACTGAAGGATGAAAGCTATTGCCTAAGACCCTGAAAAGAGAAAATATAACATCCTAGTTATTGCCTACTAAACTATTGTAATAACTTAAGACAGAGAGATATTTTTTGATCTGCCCAAAAACATTTTTATCTCTGAACCTACACACTCTTTTCTTCACCACTGTAGACGATTACACTTTGAATTAGCTTCTTACAAATATTTTTCCACTGTTTTCTCAATCTATCTAGATTTCAACTAAAACCAAACCAAAAACCCTTGCAGATTCTCGTTGGTCATATTAGCAGCTCAGAAAATAGGGACACAGATTTTTAACAAGGACATAACAAAAATAAAAGAGTATAAATCTGCTTTCATCAGTATATAATGGCAATGCTTGCATAACCTTTCCAGACCAACTAGATCCATACAACCTTCAAAAGCTTCTCTTCTGTTTCCAGTTCTGTTTCCTTCTCCAGCAGTGAACCTTGATCCTTTTTCAGGGAATTCTAAAGAAAAGAACGTGTCTACTTCAAAATGAATAGCCAGTTGTGTCTCCAGCCTCAGATAATGCAGACAGTCTCTTAAAATAAAGAGGATGAAGCCAAGCATCCTCTGAGAAGACACACACTCTGTTTTCTACCACCAGGTCACAGGCTCCAAGAAGATACTCCCCAGTAAAACTTGAAAAGCAACCCAAATTTTCTAGGAAGAAATCTGTCATTGAATCCTGGCAGAGTCACTTGCAGCTATGAAGAATAGAAGCACTTTTAACATCTGGAGTATTTGAAATTATTTCTATCAAAATGTTTCAGTTCACTAGAATCGCACAACAAGAAATCTAGTGTATTTTGATGGTAGGAAAATTATAGTATTCCTTCACACAATCCAGCTCAAATTGCAGATTCCTTTTAAGGAAAGAAAGTTAATTTGGGTCCAGCTGTGGTGTATCCATGTGAATGGTTTATTGTGTACAATAATCTGTGCCATCTGCTTTGGCTGTTGGAAAATTCATTAGTAATTGTCAAGGTGGTCTTGTGCAATGCCTCAGCTTTGCCAGTGTAAAACCATAGAACTTGGCTTTCTGCTGTTCTACTGCAGATGAGAGCATCAAAATATATAGCAATGGCATTTCCAGAATTGCAGAACTGTCATATAAAAGATTAGTTTTAGAAACCTGTGAAAGGACTTATGTTTGATGATTCATAAAGCAGGTTCTAGCTGAAAAGTGACTTTGCATATTCCTCGGAGTGAAGAATGTTTGCCAGAAATTTAGCATTATGAATGTGTTTGTCATGAAACTTTAAGTGTTGCTAATGATCACCTTGAGTATATAAACAACTTTACTGGCTTTTATAGTCCTGCATCCTTTTTTTTAATTCTCTGCATCATGCATATCACAGTTCTTTTTCACTGGTCTGGTTCTCGTAACCACAGGACACCACTCTGCTTTGTAGAACTAAGTGTCTTGAGCAAATATTGAAAGCTGATGTTTGATGACTGAAATTAAAAACAGGAATGTATCAAGTATGCTAAAAGAAATTCCTTGGTTAGTCCTGGGATGTTCTATGAAAAGAAAAGGGGGGAAAAAAGGTATCATCATCATAGAAATTAGGTACCACAGCTTAAACATGTATCTACTGGAGACAAAGGAATGGAACAGGAGAACTTGCAGAAAGAATAATGACACAAAGACATGCCACAATTTGTGGCTGAGAGTTAATGCAAGGAGCAGTTGTTTATATGATATTCATAAGTGAAAGATGAGAAAAAAAACCCATGCTCATATTGAGTTAAAAGGTAGCTAGCAGATCCAGCTTTGAAGAACCATTTTCTAGCTCTACATCAAGCAGATGATTCTGTTTGATTCTTCTCTATTATCTTCTCTTTCATCCTAACGCATCCAATGAGAAGTCCAGCTTTCCATATCATGTCTCCTTATTATTCCCTAATGTTTCTCTGTGGTGTTGCCTGATGTTCATATGCACACGAAGTATCCCTCTAAGCTTTCTTGATAAGAATTCTTCTAGCAGGAGCTTGCCAGAGCAGCAGGAGGTGTTTATACCTAGGCTGACCCTAGCCCCTTGTGTACGAATAACAGACTCAATTACCGACACGCAGTTACTGTATGAAGAGCCAAATGCTCTTTCATCAATTTTTTCATCTTGCACCTAGGGCAAAGAATGATTCTCTCCAGTCTGCTGCACACATTGCTGTGTTTCCTAAGAAGTGTTCCATTTATCTTAGATAAAGCCGCAACAGGAAGCGCTGCTAAGTTCTGAGATTGTTTTTCAGGTATTTCACAATATTTCAGCCAGGTCTAAGATAATCAGCTGCTGGAGACCATCCATCAGGACAGAATGGACCATTCATAGAGCAGCACTTGCTGAAAGGCAAGTGAGCACACACAGATAGGACCTATGAAAGCAAAGCAAACACAACAGAGTTCCTTGTCTTCTGTTGGAGGTACAGCGAACTGGCAGAAAAACTCTCTCTCAGAAACCAGTTTACTCACCCAGCACACCTGCCTGTTCAGAATCATAATTCACAGTTTGGAAGCCCATACCACTTAACTAACAGCCTCACCTCTGTCTTCTTATACCCTCCCTTCAGGTATTTATGTACACTGACATGAGTTTGAGCTAGCAGTGTTGCTTGTGCTAGGACATGCTAGACATGATAGAAAATAAAGGCAGATTTGGGCCCTAGGTGTACAACACTGACTGTGACTAGCAATGTGTCCAGGTGGATCTTCCTTGAAGCAGCTACAGGGTTTCAGGCTCCAGAGCAATCAGCTATAATTTGTTGTGCCCTTGATGTGGAAGCGAGTGGGGATTTCTTAGGTTTGTACTTCTCATCAGAGAGCTTCAGAGGTAGGATCTCTAACTCCTGCATTACCGTCAGGGAAATTTCTGTCAACCCCCTGTCCTTATTGGATTGTTCCTTCAGGTAGGTAATTGAGACCTGCATTTCTCTGCATGATTCGTAATCTCTGTAACATCTTTTTGCCTATTCAGTAACTGTGTTTGTGATGGTCACATCCTTACTGTGATTGCTCAGGACGTTGCACTGCCACCTTTGCTCTCCTGTGTGCTGTTTCCATGGTATGCTGGTGATGTTTTGTTTAACTGTAACCTGGCAGATGTGGCTCAACCCAGATTTGCTAGGAGCCTCCGATGGTGTTTTTCTCCCAAAAGCCCAGTGTCACCTGGGCAGTCTCTAGTAACCTCCAGACCATCACTAATCTGCTGTGTTTCCCAGTGAGTTGTCATAGATGCCAAGGAAAACCAAACCAGTAGGCAGGGGAAATAGGGTTTTTTGCACATATAAGGTGTTAAATCTGAACAAACGTATTCTGTGTTTCTCCTGAGGAGAGTTTCAGAACCCTGCTGATGCTTCACATGTAAAATAATATTTGGTTTCAGTAAGGCCTCCACTCAAAAGGAATGGAATATGATCCTTTCACACATTGAATTTCTTCCATTTGGCTTATATTTAAGCAAGGGAATGTGTCCTTTTAGCACCTTGAGTGTCTAGGGGCTTTATTTATGTCTGTGTGATCAAAAGCCAATCCGCCTCTTCTGCAGTACAGAAGGAACTTTTCTCCAGACTTGTGTTGTGAAAAACTTGTCTTCTTCTAACTTCTCTTTCTGTTTTTCTGCCATCACAAGGTGCAGAAAAGACTCCCTTGCTTTCTAAACCCCTTCTCAGAGAGGAGTCTAGGTGCGGCTGAATCCAGCCTCAGATTACATCAACAGTTTGAATCTAAGGAATTACAGAGCTGTGACTGAACCACCTTTATCCCACAGGTTTTAATGATTGGCAAAATGAGAATATTTGCATAAAATGAATTGTATATTGTTACAAATGATCAGACAAAGATCTTCATCAGAATTATTTATTACACAATATAAAAGGCTAAAAATCTACTAGTAGAGTATAATATAGCATAAAGCAGTATAGTATAAGATAGGATAGTGCACTATATTGAAGCAATTATTGAAGCAACTATATTAAAGCTAGCAAAAAGGAAAGAATTATTAAGAAGAGATTTGATGTAATTCATCCATACCAACGCACATGGGGAGATGCCTTTCCCTCAGCCTTGAGGAGCATCCTTGGCGGGCGTCCCCAGACAAGGGAGGAATCTCCACACATACACCCCAAGAAGAGTTATGTCAGAAGAACCTGACTGTATGAAAGGGGACTGGACTTGTATAGTATAAAGTGATTGACTGGTAGTCACAGATCTATAGGCTGCTTGAGACCAGCTTATCTGTAAAATCCTGTTTCAAAAACAGGATATGTATCCAAAGTCTGGTGAACCAGGATGGTTTTAGTATAATTTAACACCAAGACAGCGTCCTGGCCCCAGCAGTTGAGCTTGTCTGATATCCTGCATGACGGCTTGCTTAGCATGCACACTCTGATTGGATTTTAGATCTTAACAGGATGGGACTATCGTGCCACCAGGGCAGGGTGGGCCCTCCTGGCTGCCAGGGCACTGCTGACTCACATTCAATTTGCCATTGACCAGCACCCCCAGGTCCCTTTCCATGGCACTGCTTTCCAGCATCTCATTGCCCAGTCTGTATATCCAGGGTTGCCCCATCCCAGGTACAGAATCCGGCACTTTCTCTTGTTGAACTTCATATGGTTGGTGATTGCCCAGCCCTCTAATTTATTCAGGTCTCTCTGCAGGGTCTCCCTGCCTTTGAGGGAGTCAACAGCTCCTCCCAGCTTTGTGTCATCTGCAAACTTGCTTAGTGCCCCTTCCAGTGCTGTGTCCAAACCATTTATGAAGATGTTGAAGAGCACAGGGCCCGAGATGGAGCCCTGTGGAACCCCACTAGTGACAGGTCACCACTCTGATGTCACCCCACTCACTATTACCCTTTGTGCTTGACCCATGAGCCAATTGCTCACCCACCACATGATGTGTTTATCCAGCTGTGTGCTGGACAGTTTGTCCAGAAGGATCCTGTGAGAGACAGTATTGAAAGCTTTACTGAAATCCTAAGAGCCCTGCACAGGACCATGGGAGGAGAAAGAAGGTGTCTCAGGGCACCTCTTCAGTGCTTGTATTTCCTTACAGCAGTGTATGGTAGCTAAAGGCTCATACCTAAGGAGATTCCTGCCCATTGCAGCTCTGTTCTTGGAAGCTGCTGCATCTTTATTTCCCCACCTGTAAAACAAGGTACCAGTTACCTTCTCCGCAGAGTACTCTGAGCTTTGCTGATGAAAAGTACTTTTTCAGGCATCGTTTCTATGAAACATTTTCTGTCTGTTATGACACAAAACACGTAGTTCATGCAGATAATTTTTTTGCTGAGTCAGTTTACTAGCCCTTCAACATATATAATACAAGATGCAGGTAATGTAGCTCAGAGTTTTGGCCCCTTAATGGGATTCAGCAAATGAAGCCCAATTCATCCACTCCCTTTAAAGATTCATTAAATGCTAAGTTTTAAAAAAAACCTGTAGCTTGTGATTTGCATATTTTTCTGTCTAAAGAAAAGAAAAGAAAAAAAGATGTAACAAACTGTCAATATGTTTGATAGTACATTTGGAATTTTGGTTTGCCTTTGTTTTGGTTTATTTTTTAACACACTTTATTTTAGTTTTCTTGATTTATTTTTTAAGAGAAGTAGAAAGCATGCAGAGATGCCTGGAGACTGTGTCTTTTACCATCCTGAACTGACATATGGTTCTTTTCTGTTAAGGTTTCACACCTCTGGCTGACATATAATCTGTTTGCTAAGAAAATAGGCATTTATCAGGTTGTGAAAAGTTCCTTGCAAAAAGAAAATCCAGTGTGTTTTGATAGTTCCCAAAACATCTGGAACTTTTTCTTCTCTAAATTCATTAAGGTTTGGCTCTTCAAATGGACTGAAGGCATTAGCAGGCTCTGAAGGCGATGGGCAGGAGACGCAGCCTGTGCTGTAACCAAAGAGTTTAGAAACCACAGCAATGTTGCTGAAATAATAGAGATAAAAGGGAAAGTAGGGCTAAACCACTAATGCATCCAAAACCAGCTGGCTAGCGAAAGGAATTTCCATTTCAGTTCAGAAGGGGCTTGGTGAGGTCACATAGGCCAGAGCCAGTCTCCATTGCTTTCCCTGCCTGGTGGCATTTGCTTGAGAAGCGTGGTCAGTTTGGGGGCACAAGGTGAAGAACAGAGGTCAGGAGACTGATGAAAGACTCAGGTGTGCCATGGGGGTTTGGCAGAGAGGGAAAAGAAAGCAGCACAGTTTCAAAGGGAATGGGTTTCAGATCCAAAACTAGCAATGGCTGGTGAAAGAGAAACAAATTCATTCTGGTTTGGATGAACAAGAAATGGCTCTCCAAGCTTTTTCAATTCAATTGTTTCTCACTGAAGCAATTATTGTGAAGTTGTAAATTCAGAAGTATTCACTTTGAAAATGTCAGAGTAAAATATTTTGAGTTTTAATAGCTTGGCACAAATTTTTTATTCTGAGGAGAAGTAGTCTTTGCAATGAGTGTGCATTGGATATGGATTGTTATTTTGCCTATCTAATGTCTAAAATTTTTCTCTCCTTCCATCTTTTGGGTGGTACTTACTACATTATAAGGCCATTCAACATTCTAAAAGCTTTCTAAAACCAACCACAGATTTCTCAACAGAGAAAGGAGAAAGGAACTTTCTTTCACAATTCCCTTACAAATTTTTAATGCCTAGGGCAATGTACTGGTGACAAGTTTTACTTCCACTCATGTGGGGAATTGGCTAATGAATAAATATTGCAACTTTAGAATCCATTTTAAAAATTCATTCAACATTTATGGCTCAAAATGAAGTATCAGTCATTAAATTTTATATGACAACATTGACCACACTGCAGATGTTTAGGTAAACATGCTGTGTATTTACAAAAGCTTGCTATTTGTTAAAAATCGGGCACACAATCTAGTAACATAGGTTGAATGAGCTCCTTGATGTCTGAAAGGAGGTTTAAATGAACACCAGTTTGGATAAATATATCTGACTGCATTTGCCACGGGCTAAGAGGGGTCCCAAGGAGAGATGCAGCGGCTCTGCCACACGGGAACCCACCGTGCCCACTGCTTGCCTCAGGTCCCACTGCAGCCCACCAGGCTCTTCAAGAACTGGTTAACTTTTCTTACCCCATCAGTCACAGGGCTGAGTGTGACCCAGGTCAGTGCAACCACATGATGTTGCTGTCAGAGAGCTCTGCGTGCACTGCAACACACACACATCGAAGAGACCTGCGAGAAGGTTTCTGTGGATCTCACGCACAGCGGCTCTGGCACTCGGTGCCAAAACCCTTTATGTTGTTCCATGATGCCCTCCAGTTCCATTGTCTTACAACTGTAAATCATCAGCCGTGCTAACACTATGAAGTCCCACGGAGTGGGTTTTTTTGGCTAAGCCTGTTTGTGCCCAAAGCCCCTCTTATTGCTCTTGCAGAACTCATGCATGCCAGCAAACTTTGACCACTGAAACAGCTGTCTCCCCTGGAGGTACCACAGCGTGAGATAACACTTGGTTCTCTAACAGTGGTGCTGGACTCTTCGACTAGAGCTCCAGGGTAGCCCACAGCAAATTTCCATACTGGACTGGTATGCAAATATTACACAAGACGTCCTCACTGCTGAGTTTGCACCCTCCTATTGGTCACAGCAGACTGGGACACTCCATGGACTTGGAATCCTGATGACAATAGCCCCAAATCACAGTGGAAACACATCCGTGCAACGGTACCAATGTCCTTGTGCTGTCTGCCCTGCCTGATCCTTTGGAATGACAGCAAACTTTAAATTCTCGGAGTCATCACTTCAGTAGCTTTTAGGAGCTGAACATCTACTTTCAAAGGGAAGGAACAGGAGACTCAGTAAATAATGCAAAACCATGTGGTAGAAAATTCTGGTTTGTTGCTACTAGACGTAACTGAAACATATATTTACTTTTTTTTCCTGGCTGATAAAAGCTCTAATCACTTCAGAGGAAGATAGGATGCATAATTATTACTAAAAATACATGGTTCTCTGTTTTTGTTGCTTAGTGCATAGCTTTTGTATAGCACTGACCAAACACAGATGACCTTGCATTGTATTATAACTTTGGAGTTACTAATTTCTTACCTTCTCTTAATTTGAATCAGAAAATGGGGTTTATCAGTAAGAAATATGAAACAAATTGCTGCAAGCAAGCAAAAGTGGTCCCAAATCCCAAAGAGGTGCACATTTCCATAATGGCTACAAGATTCAGAAAGCTATGGGACTTTTTTCATGTGTCTTGGAAGGGAATTAATAATCTTCATGTGCCTTGTCCTAGTGATTGAAATAAATTACTTGCTTAAATTGCTAAGCAAGATGACCCATCTGTTGGCCCATGCATGTTCAGATTCTCAGTGGGTTTATTATTGCAAATAATGACTGCCATATGCAACAGTAAACAGTTCTTTTAGAATTAACTGAAAGATCCTGTGCTACTTTTGAAGGCAATTTACAGAAATTCTTCATGTTCCCCTCCAGAACCTGCCATTCAACCCAACTTTTAGGAAGTGATTCTGGCCGGTTTACCCTGACAGAGCTATTGCACCGTTTTTCTGTGAAGGCAGAGACAAAACTATAACAGAAGCCTGGATTGGATCAGATTTATTCTTCATGAATGGAGAAGACTGAAAATTATGAATTACACAGCTCTGGAGCCCCAAGCAGCACCAGGCATGTCCCAATTTATTTGTTGATTTGCATCACCAAAGGAACTATCATATAATGACGTTGTGGGAGCGATCAGTGTGTTTAAGCACATATTGCAGAATCCATCTAAGCTGACAGCAGCCACTCCTCAAGCCAGGGAAAGGAAAAGATTCTCCCAATCCAGATTCACCTTCCTTTTCAGAAAACGCCTGAATGATTAGCTAAACTCTACAGTACTCCTTCATGGCCAATAACATTGGCCCATGCAGGAGTTGAATACCATCAGGTTATTCCCTGGGCAGTTTCTTCTCTCAGTCCTGTTCAAGTTGGAGCTGTCAGAGTCAGGGCACTGAGCCAGCACAGTGCACAAAGGCCATGTGTTCCCAGGAAGGGAGGCAGCAGGCGGGGGAAGCCCCCACACTGCCCACCAAACTGGTGTGCAGGTGCCCACAGCTCACGGCGCGAGGTGTGACTAAACAAAACCAGACTTATCATCGAACACTGTGCATGCCTTTACAGGATCAAGGGTGTGCCTGTACGTTGAATTTGACCTCCCTTTGTTTTATTATTCTTTATCACTGATTTTTTGTTAAGTCCCACCGGTTCCCATCCTCTTCCTGTTAGGGAAGGGCTAAAAGCCAGACTTTTACAAACAGTCCTCATATACATCTACTTAATGAATAAATAAATGGCAAGGCTCCTTTTCATAACTTCCTTTACCTCTAATTTAGGCCATCCACATTTCATCCCCAGGCTGAACACATATTCAATTGATACAAGGCCCATAAACCATGTTAAGACCACAGAGCACCCATGATTTGTTCATGATGTTAATAGTGACTCACTATGGCCAGATTACAGATGTTAAATTGCTGATGGATGGCCCACATCCAGCACGTGGTATTCAGCTGAGGTATTAATCATGTGTGGAAAGATCTTTCTTTTTTCTTTTGGTCCCTGTGAATAATGAAACCTCTAATACAGTATATTGTACTTTACAAGCTTACTGAAATGAACTCCTTTCTAAAAAGAGAAAAGGATAACACTATTAAAGCAGCCAAATGCTGTACATGACATGATGACATATTAGGACTTTCTGGATAGCTAAATGAACACACTTGCTTTTGTTGATTTATGCCACTGACACAGGCCTTTCTTTAAAAAGCTCTTTCCCCTTAAGAGAAGTTTTCTTCTTTCTCTCTTTCTTTGCTGGAAACAGCTAACTTATTGAGTGCATTACTGGCTTGATACACAATTGTTCATGAAAAAAGCAAAAGTAAAGTGTGCAAAGGAGCAGAAAAGGAAGAAGTGCAGATTTGGGTAAGAAATAACTCATCTTAAATTAGAAATAAGGTTTTCCCTTGGAATGCTGGCAGACATCTATCTTCTTCCAAGGTACTGAATGAGAAACAAGTGTGGGAATCTCCCACATAATTTCTTGGGTTTCCTTTTCCTTTTCTTCTGACGTGAGTATTTTCATTGATAAAAGGATAACTAGTTGTACAGAGCAGTATACTTTACTGCCTGTGATAAGAACGCCTATTTTCACTGTGTTTTTAAATTTTCTTCAGGTTTAATGAAGATATGTAAAACTCACACACCCTGATGCAGAAAACCACTATGTACTGGCTCTCTAAAAATGGCCATATGCTTCAACAGAAAATGCAAAACTACAAAACCAAAGTGATTCATTCCTCTTAAGGCTCTTCTGAAGCTGTGAACAAAGGCAATAATGGATCAAAAATAAATAAATACATGAGTAAGGAAATAGCCAGGAAACAGGACTGACAGTTTCTTCCTAAAAGGGTGAATAAATACAATAAGGTTCCTCATATGTGGCACTGTGGCCGTATACATGAAGCAAGAATAAGAGTAATTAAAAAAAATTAGAAGCTTGGAAATATTTTCCTGTGCTGATGAAAGTCCTGCCAATAATACAAACCATAGAATACAGTATGCTGCTCTCCTCAACACGACAAAAGCAGACGGTTTTGATATGGCCACGACCGTCCCTCGAGAAGGCAAATTCAGAAGTGAAGCAATGGGTTGTTGGTTCGTTCAGCTTCAAGGCTGACAGAGTTTTCTGGTAATGGCATTATGGGTGGGTAGGGACAGTCCCTGGGCAGTCAGAGATAGCAGAAATGACATCCTGATGTCTGCAAATGCCGGGAGAACAGAACACCTGGGAGAATATTTAACCTCGAGGCTGCTGCTGTTTTGGAAGGTTTACTTTTGCAAGGAAAGGAAGCAATTAATATAGGTGTGTGTGGAAAAACTGAAGAGATACTGCAAATCTGTCCTGATAGCCATGGCCAGCTATAAATACTTCTATACTCCGTGTGCCACAGTGTGAGATGATAACTGATATGCTCAGACAAGGATGTCAAGAGGCAGATGGGAACTGGAAACTCCATTTCAGGCGCCAAAACAATTTTCTTGAGCAAGGAAATCTGAAACTGGCAGAGAATGGAATGTACTTCATGCAGAGGCACCGCTGTAGGCTTTGGCCTGCACACCTCTTACACTCACATCAGTCCTCGAGACACCATTTAGAGGGGGGTTGAACAGGGAACAAACTGGCTTGGGGTCAATATCACCCTAGTTTAATTAATCACTACTGCATTAGAAGAAGCAACTGGGGAAATATAATGATAGCTGGGTCATATGAAGCAGCTGCAAAGTTTCTTAGCAACTTTAAGAGTGACCCTTCAACCTTTTCTCATTACTCATATGATTAATGCTTATCCATGTGAATAGTCTCATTGATTTAACTCACGCTACTTCCATAGGTGAAGACTTCAGAATCAGACACAAAAATATAGAATTATACTCTTCCCTAGTTATTTCAAATACAGATTTAGTTAAGTGCAGTGATTAAATCAATAGACCTTGCCCCATAGAGAAGGGCAGTAGAGGAACTACTCTGTAACTAGAGGTTCCACATTAACTAAAAGAACAGTATCAACAACCATAGTGTAACCTGTCTTTCTAGTCCCACCTGTATCAATGTTGTTTAAACTTATTTTTAAATTGGATGTTCATAAGTAATCCTTAAAAGCAGTCTCCACTTTAATTCAACACATGAAAATTCAAGAAGAAAACAAGACTGGGCAAAATATCAAAGACATTGAAAGAATAGTAGAATGTCCTGTTAAAGTTTCAATTAAAAAGTGACTTTGCCCAAATATATTCGGTTTTGCAATACTGCATTTGTTTTATGACTTTTTCTAACAATTTTCACAAGTCCAGCAAGTACTTATGGATGGCAAAGTGCTTATTTTTCGCTCGAACATCAATATAATACTATTCCTCTCAGTGTGGTCTGTATCTTTGACATAAGCAACAAGTCTAGACAACTTTCTCATTATCATTACTCACCGTGAATCTTTAGCCCATCTCTTTTTCTGTCCCTAAGTAGCCTTCATCTATCTTTTCCAACAATTTATCTTCAACTCCTTACGAATCACTTTGCTGCTGTCTTAGAGAAAATCCCTGCTACTATGAGGAGCTGCTTCTTGGAATGGGGGAGGGAAGCCAGGAAAATACTGTTGTTGTGGTAATGACTTCATACAGGTTTTCAACATGGAACCATCACAGGTATCGTGATCCATATTCCAATTAAAACTGTAGGGTATCTTTCAAGTGACACCTGTTGGGGGACTTTCATCAAATGCCCCACTGTGTGCCTCCTACTAACACTTCTCCATCAGGTTTGCGTTAGATATATAAATCACTTCTGCAGTTAAAACTCATCTCTGTTCTAGGCAGAGTGCTGGACAGACCCAATCTGGCAATGGTAGCAAGTAATTTATGGTCCACTTCACATAACATTTCAGCTTCTGTATATAAGGACATGAACTTCTTTACACTACCAAGTTAAACCCATGGCCTTATTCTCTGTCTGTGTATTAACACTCAGTTTTAGGTGGCAGATGGCATTTTTAATTTGCTGGTGTGTCAGAAAAGGTGCTCATCTCCAGGTTTATAACACATCCAGAAGAAAACTAACCAAATAAATACAGTAGGAACAGCAATGGATAAGTTGATTTCACATTTACCAGTATCATACCCCAACTCGGAATCTTTTCAATACCTCCCCCATTTTCCCAAATTCAGCTAATGTGTGTTTCCCATGTTCTTCAGACATCTTTGCACACCAGTGCTCACACATGAACAACTTTCCCACTGCTTGGAGCCTTCATATGAATCCCTTTCTGCACCAGAGGAGCACAAATCCTTGTGACAGCATTGATCCTACCATGATCACACACTTTTTTGAGTTAATTTCTCTTCCTGGTGCATTTATTATCTGACACAGAATTGTTAGTATTTATTACTTAGATTTGCCTTAGCATTTCTGGTCTTCTAGTTTGTCCCAGACAAAAACATCATCTCTGTAAAATAGTCTTGTTCTGTGCATTAAAATGTATTGCGTTCTCAGCAGAGCACCTTGGCCACCCTGAAAGTCCTTCATGGAAATTGTGTTTCCCAAAGGATGCGTTAAATTTGCATAAACAAATGTTCTCTGCTTTAATGGAATGTACGATCACAGAATTGTGCCTCTCAAACAGAAATGGTGTCATTAAAGAGTGAAACAGTGGGTCGGTGCCGTGTATAGCCCTCACATGGAAAGGTCTCACCACACCTGCCTCCGTGTAACAACACCACCCATTGTGCTGTTGTCTCTTCTTCGCTGTTTTCCAGTGTCCAGAAAGTTCAGCTCTTTAAAGGCACACTCACAATGCCACACACTTTCCAGCATCACACTCTTCCAGCACCCCCAAGATTGCTTTATAGCATTGTCCTTTCCGTCTCTCTTGGTACCCCAGACACTCCCTTTACTGCAATTCAGAGGTTCATTTACTTGAAGCGAAACAATAACAGTGAGCTGTTCTGACAGAAAGACTTTCTACTTCCTCCTTTCTACAAAACTAGCAATAAACAAAGCCAAAATTTGACATTTCCAATTTGCATGTTAAACTTTTCTCCCAGCTCCTACTGACTCGAAGCAGCTTGGAGCAGAGCCAGACAGATGTGAGGATGTAGTTCATCTGGGAAGGGAAACTAGAGTGTAATTTGGCAATTCTTCTGGGAGGAAAAGGCATGCCAAAGGGAGCCAAGCCTCTGAAGTAAAACATACATCGCTCACCTCTTCTTCCACTCTTCCAGCAGTAACGTGACATACCTTTATTAATATTTATTGCCACTGGGCAGCATACAATAGTTTATAGAAATTACTAGTAACGGAAGAAAAGAGGTGAGCAAGAAGGGGATGGGCAGGAGGGGTGGGTGAAGTTGAATAAGCTGTTCCAATCAGCGATGATAGTGGGTTTGGCTAACCACTCTGAAAAGCTGCTATGACCAAAGAAGCAGAAATTTCTCTGAGAATGGGCTCTGAGCTCAAGTTTTCCAGTGCAAGAAAGTCACAATTACAAATGACCCAAGCTAACTTACTATAAGATGAACGTGCTGTCAAGTTTGCTTTCTACCAGATTCACAAAGCAACTTCCAGAGCAAAAAGCAAAATCACATGACCAGCAGCCGACACTGTTTCCCAGCTATCAGGGCAAAGGGAGCTCAGAGCTGTCTGCATATGATGCAGCTGGGTCCCCAGTACGGGAGCGAAACAGCTGTGGAAGGACTTAATGGGCACACTGAAACCTATCCCGGAGTAGTGCAAGGCACCGTCAAGAGCTTTCAGTCTTCACAGCCTGTGATGGAGTTTAAAAGCCAGCAGAAACACTTGCCTATTGCTTACATATTTCACTCTTCAGTGAAGCCAGTGACAGGTCTCCTCCCATTAGCTGAATGTTGGATCTATCAGGAGCAGACATCTGTGGCCACCGTCTACTGGGACCACCCATCAGCAGCAGAAAATGCCTCCATGCACTCAGTGAATATCAGGAGGTCGAGGGTCACTTGCTCCTACCAGTTGACTAAAAGTACCTCCATACAGCCTAAATGAAAGGTCATTTTAAGATACTGTGCAATTCACTGGCAGGGCATAGCTCAGGACAGGACAAAGGCAGCAGGAGCCAGCCTCATTCCAGCTCTGCTCCACTTCAGAAGCCATCTCGTTCCCCACGATAACAATATAAACCTTAAGCCTCTTATCAGCCACACATTGTATTACAGTCAGAAATACAAGCACAGATATTTTCTCCTTTCCAAAAATAGCTTTCTTTTTTTTTTTTTTAAGAAAATGATGACATGAGGAAAAAAGACCATTTTGTTTTTCTGAAAGCTTTACATCTTTCTGGCTCCAGAGAAACTGGTAGCAGCTGGTTTAATTTCCTCAGTTTCCAGTGTCAAAGGTTCAAACACACTTGTAGATGGTCTTTATGAGTTAAATGTTCTACTCTTTGGATCAAAAAACTTTAAACAAAGTCAGATGACTCTGTTTCAGTGTGCTGGGAAACCGTGGGCAAACTCTTTATAGATACATTTCTCCTCACATTTGTAAATGAACTGCTCTGCAATGAGATCTCTACAGTGAAATATCTGTCCTTTTAGTGGACAGTCAATTTTGCTCCTTTGGTTAACTCTTTCTACCCAGTCCAAAGGAAACTCAGCCTTTGTCAAAACTCCAGAAAAGCTCAATATAAAAATCTAGATTCAATTTACATTTCATTCACCCCAAAATCTTTTTCATCATCAAATAAAGACCAAGTAGGAAAAAGGAAAAAAGAATGACCAGAAGGAAAAGGCAGTAAAGAAGGAATGAGAAAGGGAAAGCATTGAGAAAGGTGAAAAAAAACCCAATCACAGGAAAAAACAGATGCCAAGTGCACACCTATTGGTGTGGGCAATGAAGACTTACAAAAGAATGTGCTCATAAAGAGGCTCTGACAGCCCAGAAATGTCTCCCAGCAGCAGCTGTCAGGAGTGAGAGGATAAGCCCTATTCCTCTCCTCCAGAAGAGATGATAGTTCCCTATTGTGAGAGTAGGTGCTAATTATTATTTCCTTTCTAGGACCCAGGAAGGCTTTTAAATCTATTCAATGCATCAGTAAAATAAGCTGTGACAAGACTGATATATATCTAGATATAGATATAGATATATATGTATTTGGCAAGATGGAACAGTATGGGGCTCTCCCTATTGAAGCTGAGAGGCAAAATCAAAACCAAGTGTTTGTGGGAAAGTTTAGTGCTTCTGGTATTGGGGTGCCTCTGGTTCTCCACAGGGGAGGTTTCAGGCAGTGGGATCACAGGCTGTGTGACCACAAGGTATGTGATAAGCTGCATTTCTAGCAGCTTGCAGACAATGAATGGGAAGGCTCTTGGGTTTTCCCTGTGTGCATCAAGTGCAAAGGTTCACATTTTTGTTCAGCCATACACCAGCAGGGGAAACCAACACTGGTCACTGGGGGAGCCTTTTCACTTCAGCAGGTGAAGGTGCTGACTCCACTTCCCGCAGGCGAGCCAGACCTCATTTTGCTGACTAAAGAAGATGCCACTTAAATTAAAACTTGTGTAACCATATGTTTGAAAACTGTGAGTCATATTTTATACGAGAATGACTGTGACAGGCCGTGTATTTGTGCTGATTTGCTGTATTTCTACAGTGCCCTGCTGAATAGAGCTATCAAACTTTATCCTGTTTTTAAGTTAAAAGAATAACAAAAAATCCTATCTGAAAGATTCGTTATCTGAACTACTTATTACAGCTAAAAAAAGACACAACTTCCATATTGATTACAATCTTCTATAATGCTGAGAGATCAATTTATAGTGTGTGATTCTATGCACTTAAACCATTCCATTTAAACCCACGGCACATTGTTCGAACACTGCATTTCACTTATGCTGGAAATCTTGGGCTTTGAACAACATGTAACACAAAACCCGTGTAAAACAGCATGTAAAACAAACCCAACAATGGAGTGGCCCAGATTACAGCTCATCACACCATCACATACAGTACGGGCACCTCTGGCATAGCAGATGGGGTTCATCAGTGTAAATGAAATACACAGAAAACTAAACTTTTGTCAGTTTTGATGGTGAATACCAGTTACAAACCGGAGCTGAGAGTTGTTGCTAAGGGATGCCTGAGGCTCTGCCACTGGGGTTCACATCTCCAGACCATCCCATGAATCTCAGTGCAAAATGATGAAAGGGATGTTGCTTGGATCAAGGGGCTACCTGAAACCCAGGAGAAGCATCTTGTTTGCAAGGAGGCATGAGGAGCATGTGGAGCAGGGAAAGAGTAAGGAAAGCTAAACAAAGACACCAGTGGGAACCTGTCTGTACTGAAGGGCTGGGGCAAAACAAAATCTTAAGTATTTTTCAGCAGTTTCTCTGGAAGGGAGTATCCTGTCAGTACCTGGGAAATTAAGGGAAACACTGCACAATAAGACCAGTGGTGCCCCAAAGGAAGAATGAGGCTGGGACCTGCCTTCAGAAAGTTTCCTGCTCTGTTTCTCTCAAATATCCTGAAAAAGATCCATGACACATTTGAGTAGTGAACAAAATCTGCATTTGTTTTCCCTATCTGGTGTTGGCTGCTCCCTGCCAGAGATAACTGTACTGTAGGCAATAGGACTGCAAGGGCTGGGAATGATTATACTTAAGACATGGTATAAACCAGAAGGGCGTGTTCATAGCTGTTTCATGCGCTTGGGTGGAAGTAAGAGGCATGGTGCCAGTGTCCCAGCAATGCAGGAAGAGGCACTAAAATGAAGCAAGTACAACCTCAGAGTCAGGTTTAAAGCAGTCTGAGATTCACCAGATGGACAGCTTCACAACATGGCCATGATCCATCCGTGGGAGAGAGGGGAACATCCTTAAGACTGTGACAAGAGCCAGGTCTCAGCCCCCAGCTGTCCCAAAGATGCTGTAGGAAGGCATAAGTAATGCAGTTGGGATATTCATGTCTCCCCATGGCCACCCAAACATTCAAGACACCTCCCAACTAAACTCTGAGATGAAACAGCATTTTAATCACGCTGGGAGCGGAGGCAAAACCACATTGTTAACACAATTCTCAAATTACTGACACCTCGCTTTAGGTGTAGTCTAAATGGCAGTCACTGGAGTATTCACCAAACCACTGGATTTTACCAGACTTCTAGGGATTCGCAACCTGCAGCTAAGCAGTCCACAAAGGTACCCAGGAAACACAAGCCCTATTCACTTTGGGATTAAATTGGTTGTATAAGGATCCACAGCTCTTTGTGCAGTTCTGCTCAGCCAGTATCCCCTCAGCATCCTTGGGCTCGCATGCTGTCCTCACAATTTTACACTTTTAAGTGAAGGGAATAATTGATCATCCCCTGCTCTTGTACCCAGAGCACATAAACCCTCCGATTTACTGCCACGAGGAAAAGCACTCACGGAGACACAAAGAAGAATGAGGGAATTTTTAGAAGAAAAAGAGTATTCACTGTTTTATCAACTGTTAGGAACAAAAAAGGAAGAACAAACAGCCTTTTATTTCCAGTCACATGCTAACTCCTAAATAACAGAGAGCGCTCAGTCAAAGTAACTCTTATCTGATAACTGGGATGTTTCTTCCACCCTCCTCTGCAGCACACACACAGAGTGTGTGGCCATGGTCACACCAACTTGGAAATACACTGATTTTATCCAATATGGTAAGTCCTTAGTGACAAAGAAGAGCCAATGCCAGAAGCAGGATCGCCATTTGAGAGCTATTGACCCATCTTCTTGTGAGGTGGATCGCTACAGCTTCCAGCTCCTGCCCCACCAGAAACAGGGCACAGAGCTCAGGAGTCTGATGTCAAGACTGTACCTACAGAAGCTGGCTGTGATTTGGTCTCCTCTCACCCACTACCAAATAGCAAGAAAAAAATGCCCCCTTAGAAAGACAGTTTTGACTGAAGAAGAGAAGCATGTGTAATTCTATGTCAGGTGAAGTTTCTTTCCCAACATCTGGCAACGTTGCAGAATTTCTACACTCCACTGAGATTTAGAAGAGCATATGGTTTCCACTACAGCAAAACAAATCACTCCTTGAACAAAAAGCTCTGAAAAGGAGTGGGAAAAGGAAGATGAAAGTTTCAAGTCTGTTTGTAAATTATGCATTATCCGTGCCTGTAATGCCCCAAGGAGCCATAAATTTAGAGGTTTCAACAGAAAAGCCTATAGCTGACACCTTACATTCGTAAAACTCATTACTATCCCTGGAGTGAAAATGAAGGGGAAAAAAACAGTGAATAAATAATTGAGAACATAAGAACTTTTCATCATTTCCTTTTGCTCTTTTTTCAGCTTTTCACTACAGTTTCAAGCCCAATATAGGATTCACATCAGCTGTGGTCTTAAACATAAAAAGTGTCAGTATTTTTCTAATGCCTTTGATTATAAACTCAAAACAGTTCAATTAATCTTACAAGTACAGATCATGAAAACAGGAACTTGAAATCTGAGATATTATCACATTCAACATTCAGTTCTGCATCTGCCACAGATACCAGTTCTGTAAACTGGATCCAAACCAACCTGATCAGCAATTTTATTTTTGCTGCAGCTAAAATCTCACAAGAAGGAGTGGCTGAGAAAGCAGACATTGGCCTTCGGGAAATTTTTAGAATATTTTTGATGGTCCAGAGATTCTGCAGTATTTTAAAACATTTTTTTGTAGTCTGTGGCTTTTTATAAAATCTTTTTTTTTCCACCCCTTTGTCCTTTCTATATATTGCCCGAAATCTATAGAAGGGTTATTCTCAGAAGTCTATGTGACACTGAACTCAGTGTGACAAGGAAAACAGAGGAATGAGTGAGTCATGCAGAGCAATTTCGTCCAAGGATTAGATGCAAATAACTCTAACAAAAAAGTGCTTTTTGTCAGCCTTTCTACAGGAACATTAATGCGTAGCACGTACTTTTCAGCTTTTTCCTCATTTCACTTTCCTCATTTTCACTTCCTCTGCAGCACTTCAATGCCAGGAGACACAGGCTGGATCTCACCTAGAGCCAAGGACAGCCTTTTCCTCAAAGTACAGCTCGGACCTTCAGTCGTGTCATGTGCTTCAGGAAATAACTGCACCAAAATCAGCCGGATGGCTTTGAAAAGTGCTGTCTTCTTAGCAGATCTCCCTGTGTGGAAGTCAGTGCACAAGCCTTAGAAATAAATCTGTGCAAAGTTATGTGTGGGTCCACAGACCGAGGCAAGGCTCACCTCCTAGTCGGACCCAGTAACCAGAAGGACTGGATGTCCTTGTGCACTGACAGTGCTAGTCTGTGCTTCACTTTGCTCTCAGAGAGAAGTCACCTATGCTCTTTTTGGGAAGCAAGCCACTTCTCTAAACAAGTCTTGGAGCGCCAAGGCAAAATTAGACATCCAACTGTCCACAGTTCCCTTCCACTTTACTCGTCCTGGATGAACTTATGGGCCGAATCTTTTGACAGCTGCCATGGGGTCAAAACCATGCAGACAGGGCATCTGACCACAGCACCCACTCTTGCTTTGGACCACAGATGCCAGCTGGGCACCTCTTCTCACAGAGCCCAGCCCTGATCCTGAAGCCCTCCTTCCTTCTCCCTGCTTGCCCGAGACTTCTACCTGACGCACGCCAAAGAGCTGAGGCTCAGCAGGCAAATGACTCACAGATGCTATTGAATAGCTGTAAAAACACTGTGCACAAATGAACAACATGACACTTAGAGCTGCTAGTATTTCTGCCAGTCAAAAGGAGTCCACAGGAAAGCGCTCTGAGTAGTTTTACAGACAGGAATGCCCTGTGGAAAATTATATATAAACACAAAAGATTGGCAATACAGTGCAGAGCAGTGTTCCCACATAACTTCATTTAGATTGCACTGAGCTGGTATATTTTTGTATGTCTTGAAGAAAAACATCTTTCTCATTTGAAGAAGATAAATTTAAAACATCAGTGGTATGCTAGTGCCCAGGGCCCTTTATGCATCAGCTTTTACTATTCTAGCCCATGAGTCATAAGTTAGAGCATTTATCCCATAGGAACTTGTATTCCCTGGGCTACTCATTCGGATTGGCAGGTTTAGCAAACCAGCATGTAGTCCATAAGAGGCCAAAATTAAAACAGGGAAAGGTGACACAAAGAGTTCCCTCCCAGTAAAATAAACAATGGCAGTGGAAAGCTCTATTTATTGAGGCAAGAAAGGCTCTTTGCAAAGGAAGAGTGACTTCATGGACTGAGCAGCAAGGAGCAGAGGAGGCCATCAGACCTGCCCCTGCATGTTGGGGGTCAAATTGAAACTATGCTGACAGCGCAGGCTGCCTTGTGATGCCACACAGCCCATGATCACTCCCAAACTGCCCTTCTTCTGAAAAACCAAGACACTCACCAAGTCCTGGCAGACATCAAGACACACTTGGGCATTGCATCTTACTAAACAGTAACCTGCAAGCCCATGTGCCTTGAGCATTGTGTATGTACAGTAACAAAAGCAATGACCTACTGTAGGCTTAAGCCCACTGATGGAGGTTATTTCACAGATGTCACCTAGGTACCCTCAGGGCTGATGAAAAGAACAGGAAGCACAACCCATGTTGCAAAATGGTTTCTGAACTTATGTTTATTAGTGGAGCTGACCACATCAAGCCTAAAACAGAGCCACGTCCTGCCTGCTCCTTTGTTACTGGCACACTGCTGACCTGTAAGGAAAGGAGTCTGCAGTGGGAACACAGAGCAGATGCTGCCCTTACTCTCATGCTCCACCAGCTCCCTGCAAACGAATAAAGTGTAGCCTGATGATCCCTTCAAAAGGAATATTAAGAGCTTCACACCATCATTTATCCCAGGTGGAACAAAAGGTACGTCCTACCCTCTGGTTTTCAGCCTGTGATCTGAGGACCCCGGGAGATTCCAGGTCCAGGGAAGATGATGAAAGAAAGTAAGCTCATAAATATTAGATAGTGATCTATAGATGCAGCTTTTTTTAAAGAGTTCACACTTTTGATGAAGAAGGGTTGAGAAAGGATACATTAATCATAAAAGGGTGGGAGATTACTGTTAGCTTTCAAAATAAAAAATTATTGGTGCAGAAAGCTGCATTTCTTTCTTTATAGAGGCATAGATGCATATGACATCATATAAACATCATGTTCAACAATAGCTGGACATATCCAGATGGCTACATCTATTCATAATAATGGCAGTTCCCAGGAAGCATTGTTTTGGATTACTACTGAGTTCAAAGACTCACAATGCATTTTGGATTTTGCCAGTAGAAGAAATTGTTTGTTTCACAGGCACAGCTGAAGGATCCCACAAAATCCAGGACTGTTGTCTTTATTCAGAGGCTGTCGAATAGCTCAAATATTTTATCTTTACTCTCTGCAAAAATGATTTTTCTAAGAAGAGTCTGATCTACTATAGTAGTGGAGAACTTTGCACTTCCATGCAACTTCCATGCAAGGATACACCCTGGCATAGGTGCTCACCCCAGTCACATTTACTTACCCAAATTATCTTGCAAACTTTAACAGGACTTCTTGAGCAAGAACTGGCTCATCCAAATCCCCAAAAGTTTTATTGAGCTGCACCACTGGAAGGGATAGGACACCCAGCAAGGTAGGGTGGATGCCTTGCAGCTCCAAAGTGATCCCACAACACTGAGTTCAGAGGAAAGGAGCATTTCTTCCACACTTTGCTCTTTTGACTGAACAGGTAAAAAGACATGATGATATTAATTCTTCTAAAGGGCATTTTGTTGCACAATAAACAGTCCCCTGAGGACATGTACTCCTAGTCAGCAAAGCTGACATTTAGAGGTTTGACTAGAAGCCAGGGTCTATAAGGTTTCAACGAATTAGGAAGTTTAAATGTACTGTGTAGCTAATTTTCAGGTACAAGGTCAAAGTTGCCTAACCTGACTCCTATTGCTGTTCTAATCATTAACTGAAAGGTCCAATTTAGGCTATTTATATGTCTAGGTACTTAATTGTGCCTTCAAATCAAGTAGTTAGACACTGAGGTCACTTAAATTGCACCTATAATTATTTGCCCACAAAAAGGAGCAGGAACAAAGAGCCCTTGGTGGGTCGGACCAGCTCCCAGGCCCCAGCAGAGGCAGCCCAAGAGCATTTGAATACCCTGTGGTTCCCGCTGCCCTCAGGAGAGCGATGCCCCACAGGTACAGCTGCCACTCATCCCAAAGGCAAGAGTAAACCCAACATCCCGTGCGAGGGCAACGGGGCCGTCGCCGTAGGGGCTGACCACTGCATCCGACTTTGCTCGACTGGGTGGAAGGGGGTCCGATGTTCAAAGGATGCCCTCACTGAGAGGCTGCAGAAGGTGCGTCCACCAAGCTCTCAGGTTTCGTGGCTGCTTTCTTAACGCGTAACACAGGGTGCCAGTTTAATATCCTGCTATAACACTCGACAGCAAGGGTCAAGAGGAGCATCGGAAGAACTGGGGCAAACTTAATGAAAAGAAGTTTAAACATCTTGAAAAAATACGGCTGTGCAGGTCCAGGAGCAGCTTGAGGTCCTGGGGGGGGACCTCAGGTGGGGGTAGTGTAAATCACTTTGGAGAAGAAGATGCCACCTCGTGGTCTGTAAGATTTCCAGGTGGGAAATGTCAGCAAAGGAAAAAGTGAGTATTTTGGCTCCCATGCAAAAGTGAAAATGGTCTACCTACAGCATCGGGTTTGCAACTCACATGTTGCCCAACATTGAAACCCAGCCCTGGTCCCTGGTCCTTCAGCCTCATGCCCCTTCTCACCATTGCACAAAGCTCCAACCTCTTCCTTAACCCACAGGGGATCTGAAGCTGCCACCTTCAAACAGCAGGAAAAGCTGCACAAGCTTTTCCCTGGAGCAAGCAGGATCTCAAATCCACCGATGGGGATTCACCTCCCAGGTCCCGAGCAGGACAGACAGCAGCACCTGTTTAAAATTAAATGCCTGGATTAAAAGCAGGACTTCCAAGCTCACTGCTCGAAATTGCCATACCACAGATGAGGGTCTTTCCTCCCCCTACCCCTCATTTCTTTTTAGGGGTAATATAAGCTTCTTTACAAGGGAGATCTTTTGAAACTTTCCATTCCCCTTTAACAATAACCAGAAGAAGTTTGTAGTACATTAGGGCTTAACTTAAGGAAATGAATGAAGGAAGGATCTCCTGTTCATTGGGCTCTTGATCTGGTCTCTTATTTTGTAGGCTTTATTTTGCAAACAGGAACACCTGCACTTTTTCCCCTATGTGGTTAGCAGGGGCACACACACATACAAACCCTTCTGGGCATAAAAGTACAAATTTTGAATAACTTCTCCCTAAAATATATCCACCCACCCACCCACATATCACTAATTGGTTGTGCAGCTGCAGATTGTGCTGGTTGAAGACAGAGCCAACTGTTTTTAAAAGTGCTCGTGTGTGCACGTGTGTGACTACGACCATTGGATTGTCCAGGTTCACAGGTTTTTGTCACAAAAACTCAGTGCGTAAATATTTAAAAATAAGTAGGAACGCCTTGTTTAAAATATTTATTGTCTCTCTTGGAACAGGAAGGAAACTCACAGCAAAGTTTCAGGGCTTGCACTCGGCATCAGTACGAGGAGTGGGGAGTGTTGGATGCATAAGGACATGGCACCATCGGGCATATGTGTCAATGAGACACAGCCCTTCAGCAAAATGACAGCTATTCCAGTAGGAGACCCAGGAATGTGCTTTATTTGAATGAACAGCTTCACTTTCTAGTTAAAGTCACAGTTAATAAATGACAAGAAGTCCTTCTCAGCATGGGAACATTCAGGCGCAGCCTGAACAAATGGGGTGCAGATTTTTTTAAGGGTTTATTTTCATTCCCATTATAATATATGTCTCAGCTTGTAAATGCTTTTATGCCAGCAGTAAAAATTTCCATTTATATGGGTTGAATTGAGCCTTTGCAATTCAGTGGTAGTGCGGCCACTTTTAAGCAGATGTTGAGTTGGCTCAAAACTTATTTAGCTGAGTGAGTGACAAGCTGCTAGAGCCCAAAGATTTTCCATGGCTGAGCACGCAGACAGGACAGGTAGACATCCAAACTGATACATCATTCATTCCTATCAATGGAATTATACTTGGCTTGCCTGCATGTGCATGGGATCATACTGTATATACTTATAAACATATAATAGCCAGACCTACATGCAAAGGAAATTTGTTTAGTTCATTGTAAATTAGGGATCTGAGAAACACAAAACAAAAGAAAACAAAACAAGCAAAAAAAAAAATTAAAACCCCCAAACCAACAATAAAAAGACCAAGGACACTAACTAGCCTGGGAGGACCTCAATGCATTCTGAGAGTGCAGAAATTCTGTTTCCCACATTTTGCAGCCAATGTTGCAGCCTAGGCCAGGCAGTGTGGCTGGGTTTTTGTTTCAGCTATCAGCTAAGGCACTGTTAAAGAAATCTTTCTTTACAGAGAGGTTTTCAATACACATAAAGGACCATGCCTTTCCTTAGATCAGCTGAACTCCAACGGGGCTGTCTGATCCTTCTCTGTGAAACAAGGACAGCTTATGTTCAGCAATTACATTCCTGTCCGTGCACAGACAAGAGGCCACCGCCTTTGTCAGCCAGTGCTCCTCGGGCTTCTCTTGCCTTTCAGTGGGGCCGATGACCTTTCTGACCACATCAAGATGCACCATCACCATGTGCTCTGCACGGGGCCCAGTGTGCGGCACAGTTTTTTTCCTAAGCATCGCTGGAAGAGGAGCCAGTCGGTCTCCACTAATCCAGCCTGAGGACAGTGATGGACTGCCCTCTGGGCCTAATTACTCCTCCACATTGAGGATAAATAATCTACATGACAACAGACTCCATTGACTATGCCCTCCCACGCCTCCCTCTGCCTTGAGTGACAGAAGGAGCAAGAGTCCATGCAGTTGAAACGGGCTCCCCTCTTATGGACTTGTGTTGGCCATCCCAGCCACACTGCAATACTTTCCTTTTGGGACAAAGCAGATACACAACAGATACCCTGCTAATTCAGTTACTCAGTAAACAAGCTTGGTTTCTAGAGAACATTAGTCCATTTAAACAAATACAGGCAGTTTTCTGCAGCCAAATGCGAACAACTTCAACTTGCCATCCTTTTCAGGACTCCTGTGTGGCTTAGCAGGATGAACTCAGGTTATTCTCCACCTACAGTAACTCTCAACTAAATTATACAGGGACATCTAGGCAGTTTTCAAAAAGTTTACCTTTCTCTGGTCTTTTCCTTTGATTGTGAAAGGAAACGAGTCAAGACCAGGCAGAGGTGACTCCTTTCAGACTTTGAGATCCCTGCCAGGGCTCTGTACCCCACTGGCTGTTAGTTGTGGTTGTTGTTCTCATTCAGTGAAAGGAAAGCACTCTGTTTATCCTAGGACATACCCACTGACTTAAAAATTTAGGTAAGAGTTGCCAACACTGTAAAACTCTTCTGTCACAATATCAGTCGGGTGCTGTTCTTAGGACTCTGTCTAAGCAAGGCATATATTGCTAAGTTTAACCTGCTAGATAGCCAGAATAGGCAGTTTTCTACAACAATGACACCTTCTTTAGCCACAGCTACCTGCAGTCATGAAAGGCAGGTTTCTAGAAGCAGCTGAAACTCCAAAACAGTCTTTGCCCAAGGCTGGTCACAGTCCCACATGCAGAGAGAGCTTCATCACTCTGAGCAGATACAAGGGAAATTTTTTGGGATGTAGCAGGAGCAGGCAGAGGGAATGCATTTTGTTGCAGCCTTTAAGCAAATGCTGTTACAACAGACCGCTAAACTAGTGAATGACAAGCTGTGAGAGGCCACTGGTTTTCCATGACTGCAAATAAGTGAACAGACAGGTTGGGAAACAAGGTGCTATCCCATGCAACACCCTTCCCAGGCAGGGAATCCTTTCTGCCAGCTCTACGGGGCCTGGCATCAGAGCACAGGTATGCAAAACTAGAGGGAAAATGCAACAGTCCTGCAGGGGACATAAACCCACTTTATAAACCCACTTTCTTACAGATGGAAAGCCAGGATATTCGAGTGCATCAGGAGTCCAGCTGCCACAGTAACACAGAACTACTCTGTGTGCTGAACCACAGTTTGCCATCTCTGTAAAAACAGGCAAAAGACATTTCCTATGAGATCTGATAAGAACAGGAGCTGTTTGTTTAAATCTATTCCCTTGACGGGGAAAAAAAAAAAAAAAGATGAAATAGCAAACCCTTGAAATGCAAGTAAAGGATCATTATTCTTATTAGAGCAACAGTGGGCACTTCTCATAATGTGTAGTGAAACACTGGCGCTTGAGTGAATAGGACCAACTGTTCAGCCACAGAACAAATTGCACATCAGTCTTAACCTAATAGGTAAGATTAATGGAATGTCATATAATGGGGGAAACTAAAAAAATTAAGGTAATTTCGCAGAAATGGCTTGGAATCGTAGTCTATCTAAATGCATTTCATCCGGAGGATTACTGTCTCCAGTGTTTTAGTTAAGAGTTATATTAATTCGAAAGCCGTGCCTTACACAGACCCATCCTGTACTTAAAGGCTGGCTTTCTGCTTGAAATGCTTGCAGCGAAAGTCTGCCCAAACATCTCACGGCCGGCTGCAAAGCGGAGCGTCCGGGGGCTCGGAGCACCATACCTTGCCGGGTTTAGGACCAGTTGACTTTTTGGCTCCATCCAGCACCTGGATTTGTCAGGGCCTCTTAGCTGCTGCTGGGAACGTGCCCCTGCCGAGCCCGGCTGCTCTCCCTATCACCGCTCTGACAGATTAAAACACAACAGGGTCTCTCGGATGACTGACACATTCTTCCTCTGTCTGACTCTGAAAGGACTTCATTTAACAGCCCTGGAGTTGAGCTTTTGACTGACAGATTGTGAAGGGGAAAAGTCATTCGGTTCCATTAAGCTCAGTAACTGCTGTAGAACAAAACACCTTTAAAAAAGGGGATGAAAAAAAAGCTGCGGAGAGTGGGGGCAGGAGCTTTAGGAAGAAAAAGGGGGATTCTTTTCAGGTTCAAAGACAATCTTTCCCTTTGCTTTCTGTCCATCAATGAGGGCAGCATTCCCAGAGGGAATACAGTCCAGCGCTCATTGGTGCCATTCAGCTGCCAATCTCCCTGACAGGGAGACCAAAGGGCCTCATGTTGCGCTGCGGAAACTGTCTGTCAGACAATCAGCAGCTGCCATGACATCATCTGCCCTGTTTTTCTAGGACTATTATAGCAAACTGAGTCCAGGAGTGCTGCTCCAGAGCAGTATTCATATTTTCCTTTTGCCCACCAAAATGAAATTTCCTTACGAAAGGAAATGTGGTCCTGGTTGTGTGGCTGTGTTTGCAAGAGAACTAACTCTGTGCCAAACAGTGAGAGCTGCATGGCTGCAAACTGCTCTTTTTCCACTTGGAATGTGTCATGCCAAAGTCGCACAGCCCCTTGTTTATTTATTGGAAACTGGGGTTTATTTTAAGAAATAGTCCACATTAAATATCAATGATAAACCTTGGTCTTTTTTCACCTGAAAGCTTGTCTCACTTAAGCCTCTCTGCTTTTGCTATAACTATTAAAATTTTCATAGGATAGTTATTCTTACCCACACATATGTGCATGTACACACACAAATACGTACATATAGAAACCAGATTCTTGCTGTGTTTACATGGGGCTTCAGTCGCTAGACAAAGTGCTGCAGTAAGAAATTATTAATACTGATGGTAGTGGGAAAGAAGTTAAGTGTGAAACACAAACAAGCCACCAGCTGTAAGTGTGAAGTCAGGCGATAAGCAGGGCTGGGACACAACTGCAGCTGGGACAGTGCTTGGGCTGTCCCTTCCATCTCGTCACAGACCAGCAAGGACCAGCAAGGCTTTGGTGGGATAGGACCAACACTGGAAAACTTTAATCTTTCTGGTCTTCCAAATCCTTATCTGTAAGAGCAATATAAATAACATTAGTACAGTTGACTTGAAGCTAAATTAATTAGTGGCTTTACAGCACACTGTGCTTTTTTGGGTGAAAATCCCAGGCAGCTAAAATAATTTTGCCTGACTAATCCCTGCGTACAAACCATGATATAGACTGGTCCTGCCTGGCAGGGCTGACACAAGCAAGATGCTGGAGACTCGTCCCCTCTGTGATTCCCACAGACACTGTCCTCACACTCACAGGGTTTAACTCAACAGGCTGACCCCTTCCCCAGTGCTGGGAGACCAGTCTGCTAAAGAAGGAGTATTGAAGGCATGAAAAAGAAAGTATGAAATGAGAGAGGGAGGGAGAGGTTGAGAGCAGTGCCTCTGGGTCTCACACTCCATCTGGGGCAAGGCTGGAGCATCACAGCCAAAATCCAGTCTTGAGGAATGGCTATGGTACTGTCCAACTCAGCTGAATGCTCACAGATCCTTTCTATTCCTTCCCTTGGCTGGCTGGTCAGTCAGTTTTTTGGTCTGTTGGTTTTAGGAAGGCATTAGTTCAGGCATTAGCATTAAGGCCAGGCTACACGAAAGGGTAATAGCTCAGCTCCATATGGAACTGTGTGCAGAGTTGGTTCCCTGCCAAAGTCCTGCTGCATGAGACATTTTCAGCTGTTAAGTCCTCTGTCTTGTTTCAGCAAGGGATTACTACAAATCTTCACACATTCCACACGGACCTTCCGAGACAGTTAGTCAGATCCTGGATGCACTTGCACACAAAGGCATCCTGCTGCTGCTAGGTTCAGAATGTCTCCCTTCTTTTAGTATTATTTGTATTTTTACTGCCCTGCCAAAGGTCTGCAAGTCTTGAGCAGCTACCATTTCAATCCGTTCCAGCAAGCTGTAGTCTGATACCCCAGCTATCTTTGCTCTGTACATTCAGGTATCCCTCTTTCTCACCTGGCAGTGAACCATGCAAACTAAGACAGTCTCCAAGCACACATACACACATAAACTCATGGAAACCAGAGCTGCCAGATTTCAACATCAGAAACATGCAAGGGGAGAGGGGCAATGATTGCTCAGGATTCCCTCTTTTCTATGCCCTTTTCTTCACAATGAGAACGACAAATACCATGATTTACTCTTCTGGCACTCATACCAAGAAGCTGGTGCTGGTGCGGTAGGAAGGACCAGTAAATCCTTTGTAAGATCTTCAGGTCAGATCTGTTAAGTTTACCTCTAATGTATTTCAGCATCCACATTTCTAACTAATTTGGCACTAAAACTGACAATCAACTCTCTGTTAGTGTTGAAGAGCAGCATATACTATTTTTGTGATTATTTCTGTGGATACCAGGAGGTGTCACAGAACTCTGGAAACATCAAAGAACCCTGTCTTCATGTGACTCTATGCACTTTTATGTACAGAAGAACAAACCAGAGTGGAATGGGCCAAGAGGCACAGCACTGCACAAAATCATTGGACAAAGCCCTACATGGGGTGGATCATTAGAAGTGGGGGAGACCTTTACCGTGTTGTACATCTGTATTTCAGCTCTCAGTGGAGTGGAAGAGGTTGCTCACCGCCCTGCGACAAGAGAGTCTTCCTCAGAGTTGAGAAAATAAGGAGAGATTCCCTTACATCAAGCTTCTTTCTGCTTTGAGATTTGATGTGAATAGAGACATGCCCAAGTAGGACACCATTCAGCTTTCTTACCAACCCACACAGTATAAAAATATAGATTCTCAAAGGTGTATCTCTTGTACAGATGCCTAATTGGTATTCAGGAAATAGTAAAATAGTGTTTAAATGCCTTTGCAGGTAAGAGTCTTAGTAATTAAACCTGATTCCAAATAAGGGTGTGCTAGAAGTCTTTTGACAGTCTGCTATAACAGGCTACTTCAAAAAAACTATCTTATATGTCTTTTTAATACTAAATTCATAGTGGGGCAGACCTTACTCCTTTGTCAGTGTCCCTGTGGTAAACAACAAAGTTGCTGTTTCAATACTTTTCCTGTTTTAAGTATCCTTTAAACGTGTCCACTTCTAGTTTACAAAATGGCTTTGTGTGGTGCATTTCATTTTCAGATCATTCTGGAATGCTTTTAGCAAATCCTCTGCCAAAAACACTCAGCTTTCTTGTTTCTATGGATAATAGGAGCTTACAGCTTTTCCAGCAGTTTCCCTTTTTTTGTTCAAACTTTATATGAGTTGTGAGACCTAGGGTGGGGTCCTCCACATAATGTCACTCCAAAATAATCCTTAAAGAAAAATAGTTTCTCTCTTATTCAAAGGCCAGACCTGAAACTCCTGAGGAGAAATCAGGAAGAGTGGGGCTTCATGTTGCTTCCCAACCAGTTCTGCCTAGGGAACGTCAAGCTAAAAGCTCATCAGTTCCCAACACATCTGCAGCACCATCTCTTCAAGAGCCTGAAGTGCCATGGGACTCTGGTACCAACAACCCAGTTAATTACAACCTTCCCATGGAGGACACACAGAGGCACAGGGGGAAGAAGGAAGGAAATGGAGGACTTTTGGTGGGTCCTACAGTCCTAAAAATATTAACAGGTGGCTGTGGCAAAATGAAGGCCACAGTAGACATAAGAGCTGAACCGTTTGTCTCTTTGTCTTGTTCCCCTGGGATATTTCCCTAATACAGTGACAATGTAGCACCACCATTATTGATTGCTGATACTTTCTTAGCTGGTGAAGGCAAATTTCCATTGGAACAATAGATTACACTGTTTCTTGGAAATGCTCTCCATTTGATATCCTCTCACAATAAAATGCAACATTTTAATTACTTCCCCTTCAAAATGAAGGCCTGGAGGTGACTTTCAACCATAAATTTGGCCATTTTTAAATGATTTTTGCAATGATCCGTTGCCTGTGGCTTCAGATAGGAGTTTGATTTTCATCATTTCTGAGAATTGGATCACAAAACCAAATTCAAGTATCTAGAATTATTCATTTAAATCTACATTTATCTAGACACCTAAAGAGAACTGACTTGAATGTGAGTACCTATTATAAATTGCTGAGTGCTTCAGTTATTCAGAACCAAGAAAATCAGGCTGTAAGAGATGAAGCCAATATATAGCTTTAGATAATTGTCTATAAGTAATTCAAAATCCTAGACTTTACCTCTGTATCCTGGTTTTATCCTAGGTTTCCTCATTCCACCCATGCTAACCTGAGCTTCACACACAGAGTCAACTCTAGGATAGCGTGGTCCACAACAGAACGTCAGTGCTTGCTCACGACTGCAATTTTTTTCAGTATCCCCAAAAAATGATGGATTCCAGGGCTTCCTTCTATACAAAACCTTTCCTGGTCAGAATGTTTTACATGTTGGATAAGTGTTCTTCCATTGGTGAGGATTGCTCTGCCTCCACCCCACATCCCATGTGACACTTTCACCGAGGAAAAGGCAGCAACATGGGTAGCCTGTGCTTGGTGGCCAGCAGGCTGCTGTCAGGCTGAATGGATCTGTTTCCTTTTCCATCTGCAGGGCACTCGTTTGGTCTTATCTCCTCTATCCAGATGCTTATTTTCCCCAGCTTTGTAGGAAGGTAATAATCCTAAAGCTTTTACCTTCTGTCAAATTGAGTTGAAATTGGCCCGTGGACTCAAAAGTTATTAGGAAGAAAACCAACATAATGTGCAATCACATTTGCCTCATTTTTCGCTAATTCATTTCTGTAGGAAATGCAGCCAGCCGGGGAATGGGCTCCGAGTGCTGCCTTCTGTATTTATTTTCACAAAGAAAACACCAGCATCAGCCAGGAGACACGCTGGTGAGGGGGAGAGTCCCAGTAACTAGTGATGCTTCCTGCATTCAGTTGGCCTCCACTGCTGAACTTGGAGACACTGAATTACAAATACAGCCAGGAATGGGGTGTGTTTGTAATCTGATGATCAGGAAGCAACAAACAAGCAAAAGACTTGTGGTCTGAGAGTTGATGAATACCTGGCCTACTCACGACTGCCTGGTTTCCACAGCTTCTCATCTCCATCGTCTGCCTTTAGGGTCCAGTTGTACAACTTTGCCTCCTATATCGTAAAAAAAATCTCCCTAAAACCAAAGTAACTAATTTTGGAAGCAGAGGTTACTCCTTTAATTCCACGATTTCAGCATGGTTGTAACTGCAGAACAACAAGGGCAAGGGGGAGTTGTACTTTGTCACCCATGTTAGACCTGATCCAGTTGTTGAAATGGAAAGCCACCATCTGTAGTAAGAATTTTAACCAGTATAGAAGATGTAACTGAGCACAGGGGAAAGAGTGACGTGAAAATCTACTTCTTTCTATCAGCACTAAAATAGGCATGTGAAAGCAGCAAACAAATTTCCATTTTTCTCCCAAATACATTGGGGAATAGGCATTGCTTTTCTAAGGGAGGGAAGCAAATTTCAAGTAAATAATGTCAGGTTTTATTTACTTCAGATTTGAATCTCTCTCAATTATTTAATATTTGCAAGGCAACCTTATGCAATTAATCTATCAGAGAAGACTGCTTACTCCTTAGGAGTAACACTGAACTCTCAGTGACGTACTCAAGCCCTTGAAGATCCAGCCAGATAAATTGTTTGGATGTCTTTATTTATTTTCACATGTTACAACTAAATCTATTTAATTAAAAAAAACCACACGTCTGAAATTTTAGTCACCGGTGTCCTGTTTTTGGCCAGGACAGAGTTAATTTCTTTTGCATGAGCTGTGAGGGGGTGGAGCGTGGAGACATGTGGGCATGTCTAGGTTGTCATTCTGTACCATGTCACGTCATGGCCAGGAGACAGAGGTAAGAGAGTCTCTGGCATCCAGGATGCAGGGCATGGCTCGTGGTGGAATAAAGCATGGCAGGGTAGGGAACCCTTCCACCTTTGCTTTTCATTGTCCCAGGCTTGGTGAGCATTTTGCATGTAAATCACCCTCTCTTTGTACACTTTCATTATTAATATCATTGCAGTTTGTTTTCTTGTATCGTTGCTGTTTCCATTAAATTGCTTTTATCTCAACCCATGACCTTCACCTTCTGTGTTTCCAACTGGAAGGGGAGGGGAAGTGAGTGCCAGCACGGTTTCAGTGGGAGCACTGAACTGGGGAATACCATTCCTAAACCACAGATAACTGTGGAACCAACCTTTTTTATTTTATTTTTTTTTAATAAATTCTTCAAAAAGTACTTAGGAAAACATCTAGCACAATGAATAAAATTAGGGTGAACCACACTACTTGTATTGCCACAACGCCAATAGACACTAACATGTCCCCATGTGCTGTATGACTGAAATGCAAATGTGTGATTAAAAAGACAGCCTTCAAAACACAGAAGCCCCCAGCTGTCTGTGGGCAGGCAAACAGCACAGGACAGCAAATTGTTAGAGGACAATGGCAAGTCCTGCCCTGTCCAGTGGGCCAGAGGGACATACTCGTTCACTGCAGGGGTGCCCCAAATTTCCATACTCACAGGACCACCCTCTGTTTGTGGCTTATTCACATATTCCTGTGCTGAGCATTGCAGGTACGCTATAATAATTGTCAGTTTACTACATTAAATGCCCAGATTTCAAGTGTGTTCATAGTTTCATGGTGTGTGTGACGTTTCTAGACCAACTAGTGACATCAATGCCCAGGCGCTTGGGGATGTGAGATCTCAGACATGCTAACTGGATCTTCCAGTCGTACATGAACAGTCTCCCTTTATAATATGCTTTGAGTTAGTGACATCCCCTACTGACTTTCCAATAATACGCATTAAGAAGTTTTATATTTCTTTCTAGTTTACCCACAAAATGCACTTCAGTGGTCTTACTATGACATTTTCCAGCTCTGTATCTGTATTTTGATTTTCACTCAGCTTCTTGATTATGACACATCTAAATTATATTATACGCCATATCAGATTACACCTTTCAATTTTTAAATATGCATGAGTCTAGGGTAGGAGGGACATTTTTCCTTCCTGCTCTGACTATCCCTTATTTCACGTGACATTACAGCCATCATCTTAGCAACTTTTGAGTTGGTTCCTAAGAGCAGTAATTGTTCTGAATGTTAATTGCTCTTTTTGATTTTCCTCCTAACTTACCCCTTTGAGATAGAAAGGATAATAGATGAACAGACATAAAAAGCTCTTTTTCATGTAAAGGTAATTATGTACAGTTGTGGAAGTAGACGCTAATTTGATTTTCTCAGTATCCAGATTTTCCCCTAATATTAAAGCCCATTAAATGTAAGTTGAAGAAAGCTGACCTTCCTTACAATAAGGCATGCAGTGGCAAGTGAAGTTAGACCTCTATTTATCTTTCAGCTGAACATATTCAATAAAGTTATAAAGAACATCATTGTTCATTTTAAATTTACTTAGTGTTTGCAGGTACTGCTGCTCACAAGGAGAACCTAAGTTCTTATCTACTACTGGTTGCATGTTTCAAAGCCCAGTGTGCCACGTGCTATTTAATACCTTGACAATTGCAAGTAAGATTAGTCCTGTCACAAAGGCAGCCACCTACAGGCTTGTGTAATCTGAATTTTCTAGTTGAAAGTAGTATTTTTATGTCTTTATTTATAATAAAAAGCATAAATCTTGCTTAGGTGGGCACTTCTGAATAAAATTATATGACCAGAATATAGAAGGTGTAAAGGTTTTAAAGTTTCAAAAATCTAGAAAATAATCTAGATAGGTCTGCTTCTGACAATAGGCACAGAAGTGCCTTTCATGTTTAAGAGTACAAATCTCAAAGGACAGAGAATCCTGGGTCCAGTAAAAGTCTTAAGCATGCGCTTAACTTTTACACATGTAAGTAGTTCCATTCACTTTATTAGGCTTGGATAGGGTACATAACAGTCTTAAAGATGAACAAGTATTTATGTGCTTTCTAGACTTGCATTTTAAATGGTATTTCTATTTATCCATAACTTACACATTCACTTCCCTTTTTCCCATGTCCCTTTATAGCACAGGTGTATGGGACGGTTACAGCTGACGTAACAGGAGCCTTAACTCTGCATTTCATGACGCCTGTGAATTTTTAAATCACAGAGTCTAATTAACGTAAGGAGTTAATATTTCCTCTGAGTATACAACAGCTGGACGTTATATACCATGATTTATTTACTCACCAAAGAAGACAACTTTCCTATGCTCCTTGAGTGTTTACTTCTTGCAAGGGGTTAGGTCCTTTCGCTAACAGTGGAAATACACTGTGATGCATCACAACCCGGTGTCACCCGTATGGAAATCAGATGCCCCCAGAGTTCCAGCACTACCCTCCCAGCTCGCACCTCCAAATGCCAGTGAAATGCACCAGAGATAGTCAGTATGGTTGTTTTTCCCTGGTTAAAAGAGTTGCTTCACTCTGCTTTCAAGCATTATATGAAATTATTGACATTCAAATAACTGTGCGGAGAATTCAAAGCCAATTAGAGAAGGATGATGTAAGGCTGCCAATTTGCAATTGCCACAACACCTGTGACATTTATAAATATTACCTCACAACATTCTTGGGTCTTTAGGTAAATCCTTAGATTTCACTCTTGTGAAATGGATCACATACACTCCCTGCTCCTGTGACTTGGTAAACATCTTTATATAAAGCAAGTGGCTTTGCAATAGCTTGATGATTAAAACATTTGTCAAGCAGGGTTGTTCCTAACATTTTACTGCTGTAATTAAGAATCATGAGAAGCTACCAAACTTATGTTTAACTAAACCACCTACCTGACTACCAGGAAATAAGTGACAACCCAGAAGAGAGAGACGAAATCATACAGTGTAAGGCACTGGGGTTTAAGTGATACCCAAATGTGTCAATACCATGTCTACATTAAAATAGAATTGTTTCCCTTAACATTTGTTTAGATTAATAACGCCTACAATATTAACAATGTTCTTGGTCTTTATAAATGGCAATAATAATGAGAAATGGTTCCCTGATGGTATCAGTTGGCATCACCAACTAGGCAGTTGCAACCTTTCAGTTCCTTCAGCCCACACGAGCTTTGGCTTCAAAGTATTTCCAACATTGATTCACTAAAAGACTGTTAACTGAAATCACTGTTTCTACAAGTAATGTGTGAAATATCTTTACAGCAGCTGAAAATGGTGTTCAGCCAGTTCTTTCAGCCCTGCATGGGTGGAGGAATATTGGGGAAGCCATGAAAAATTTCAAGCTGCCCAATGCATTTCCTTGTACAAGAGCTATGGAAGCTGAAAAAGGCACCTCAAGTTTTTGTCCTCTTAATTCAAGTGGTAGATGGTAACCTGATCCCAGGAAAAATTCATGGACCATTTTCTTCCTGTATGTAGGAGGTAAATTTCAATATGAAGATGGTGGCAACTAACATCTGTGAGACAAAAAAAAAGCATAAAGTATTAAGATTGTCTCTTGAACAGACACCAGTAGTGGTAATGTTACTTTGAAATGTTCATCTCATTGCAGATCACTTCCCCACAACTATTAACAATGTAAAGATTATTAATCACACTGGGACTATTTCTTCAATTAGAAGGATGGCGTACAATAAGATGCAAATGCAGGTCATGATACTGTCAATTATAGCTCTAGTTGTTAACAGTAACATAGATATCCCTATTTGTGTCATGTAAATTTCTAAATGAGGAATCAATGACATGAAAATTGCATGATGGGACTAAACTCAGAGACGACGCATTTATTCTTTGAAATTATTATTTTTTTAATATTAAAAACCAAGTGTAAGTAAAAGTGACTATCAAACTCAAATTCCACTTTTGTTTCCATGGGATGATATTTACATGATACAATGATCTTGCCTATGATTTTAGTTGTCCACCATAAACCCTGAAAGAGCATCCTGTGAGCGCAAGAGAACTCTTCAAAAATACAAAGTGGAGCATGAATCTGTCTAATCATCTTCAAAAGTAATTGCATCTCTCTCATGCTTTCCCAGTCACTCTTCTTCCGTCTATCTTGTCTGCAATCTCTAACTGAAATATCTTTCATATCTGACTTGTCCCTCGCATGTAGCTGCCTCCACTTAGGATGACCAAAAAAAAATATGTATGAGCAATCATATAATCTCATAATATGATATATTGACAGGTTATTTCTTTCTGCCATATGTGGGTAAAAATCATGCTTGTGTCACGTGCCTGTCCCAGTCTATCTTTCTTGATTCAATTTCAGATGAAATATCTATCATTTTGATGATTCCACAAATATTTATGTCAAAGAGAAGAGTCCTTTTTTGATTGCCTCTTAAAATGCACAGCCCTGCCACAGAGTTCAATCAGAAGACAGAAGCATTTTCATAAGTATCCTAAATTCATAAAAATCCTAAATGTAACCAATTCCTATTTCTGGAATCAATTTCCATTTTTAGGTCTTTGAGGACCTCATCTTTTGAAGTTGTTATTTTTCCTTCATCAGGGAAAGACTGCCTTCAGTTACCTCTTTGTGATCTAAAACTCTCATGTGGGAGGGCTTGGGAACAGGTCATTCCTGATAAAGAAATATTTACAAGCCTTCTTTAACTTGTAATATCATCCAGAATACCTTAGTTCTTATCCCAAAATAACATCGTGGAGATGAAAGACTTCTTAGACATCAAATAACCCCCGAAGAGTAAGTGGCTTTCTGTTTTGTGATGAAATACTATGAAGTGGGAAGGGCAGTGTGATACCCTTGGAGGAAGGCAGAGTCAAACCATAAGGACAAAAAGTCCATAAATTACAGAAGCAAACTGAAAGTACAGACCCAAGGATTTCAGCTGTATAAATCATGCCAGTTCCATTCCCACTATGCTGATTTATTCTTTCTGTGAGCCTTGCCAGTTAAGCTGTGCTGGCTCACTCACAGAATATACAAAGGAAATGAAAATACAGTGAGGGTAATTTCCAGCACTCTGTCCCACCCCACTGTGTGCTCCAGCATCAGTTACCAAATCTGCAGCCTCATCCTGGAGTGTGAAATGAGAAGAATGGTGTTGGACCTCGGGAGACAGGAGTTGCAGCTGTGACAGCGGTGAAATAAGGGTTTCTGGTGTGACAAGGCTTGCCTTCTACCCATCTCCTCTCATCTCCGGCAACCTCAGGCAGAGTCAGCAGCAGATTTATAGGGACTTCAGGCAGAGGTTAAACTACGGACCCTCTTCTCCCTTCCCTTGTATTAGATGAGTTTCAGCACTACCCAGTTTAGTAGGGTATGAACCTCTGCCCATGTCCTGCACCTTTGGGCAATTATTCTGGGTATTCGCGCTGAAAGATATCTCCCCACCTGTCTACAGCAGAAATTCACCCGTTCTACTGCAAAATTCTCCCGATGCTTGGTTTTATTTCTCACATCAAAAGAAGCCTCTTTGTCTTCTTCAATACATGCCACTATTTTGTTCCTTCTCTCCTATCTCACTACTGAGTATGCAGTAATATTGCAATAATACCAAGGTTTAAAATCATAAATATCGGAGATCAAAAGAGCCCTCAGACCATCTCACCACCCTTCTGAGTGTTCCCCAGGGCACCTTCCCCAAATTTGTTCAGTCCTGTTCCCTATGACTTTACTAATAGGGCTTTCAGCAGCTTCCTTCAGTAGACAGCTCCACAGTATTATATTTCTGAAATTTGACAATGGCTATTATTGTGCCTAAAGGGGGAAAACTAGGATTTTTGCTTTTCAATAATTTTCTCCTCCATTACTAGAAACTCTAGCCCTAAATTTAAGTTGACCCTCTAGGTCACTATTAATCAATATTATGTATCATTTGAAACTCTGAGACATGCTCTTCATCTTTCTAGTCTGGTGTTTTAAAGTCCAGAAGTGGGGGCTTTTTAACACAAACATAGCAAGTACAGCACGGGGGAACATGATATGAGGATATCATATTCTTGACTAGTACCACTGGTCACTTTTAAACACTGTCAAAAAATCACCTAAGCCTGAGCTTAGAAGCCAGGGAATAGGGATCCAAGAGTCCTCCTGGGAGTTAATGAAAAATCACATAGACAATATTCTAACAAAAAAACCAAACAGGTACATACAAATGCAGATGAATTATGCACTCTCTTACGCCCTTTACAAGTTCTTTGGGCAGGAAATGTGCTTCTCCATCTAGCACAAACATCTTGTCTCCATTTCAGTTTACTGAGTGCTGAGCAGTTCAGCACATGTAACTACTATGAAGCTGGGACCCGTTTCAGTTTTGCCTGAGTGGAATTTACATGAAGGTAGCATCTCTTCCCTCTGATCTTGCGACTGTGCTGTACCTCCCAGTAGGAAATCCTCATTTGAGTTGTTCCCCAGATTCCCCTCCTCACTCAGATATCTGGAGAGCTTTATTCACTCTAAGGCTTCAAATATTTCACTTGCCTTCATACACCACATTTCAAGTGTGTGTCATAAGGGTAATGTTCAGGAGCTGAGGATTTCCCTTAGCCCTGTCACCCACCAGGCTAATTGCTAGCCCATCACAGGACACAAGTTCATAAGCAGTGCTTGAAATGGCCATAGTTACAACAGGGACAGAGCATGAAGACTCTGTACCGTGTGCCCTCTCCTCCCAGACAGATAAATTTTTTAAGGTATTCCCTCAGGGTCCTACAGATAGGAATACCATCTCTTGAATGGGGTTGGATAAAGTGTCTAAAGATTTTGCCATTTCTTCTGCAGAAGAAATATTTGTCCTATGGCTGTATCTGTAAAACAAGGAGCCTCCAGGACTAATGTGGAGCAACTTCAAGGTATGTTAACGGCATTATTCACGGTTCTCATACCTTAGCCCTCAGCTTTGTAGTGACAGAGCAGGCTGCCCTATTCTTGTTTACTCTGCTATAAATTCTGCGAGCAACGACTTTGCGTGTTCTGAATATATTTTTCAATGATCAGCACTGTGGTGTGAGTGAAGGAAAAAAGCTCTCTCGTAGCCCTATCAAATGTCTGAGTCTGAAATATATTGCGAAGACATGCCTCAAAGCCTCCATTCTTATACCTGGGCAAAGACATGGACACCTGAAAATAATACAAGATCAGATGAGGGGTGCACATCTGGACAGAGATTCAGAGGCTGATAATTTTCACTGATGCATGAGTTTCAGCTCTTACCCCAGGCAACTGTTCTCCTATCAGCTAACCATGAAAATTGGTCACATATGTCTTCTGAACTCTTCCACTTCTGCAATTTGACAGGGTCCTGCACACAAACATCTCCCCTGACCCTTTTTAGCTCACCTCACAAATTTTTTATCCAAACGATAGAGGGTGACCAAACAATTTAGGGCAGTTTGAAATAGGGTTGTGTGAAAAATAACAGGAAATGTAATATAATCATATTAAGAAAGGGAGAACTTTAATGAGAAGATGAGAGATTTCTTTGTAAGCCTTATGAAAACTGTGTTGAACTTAGAACCAAGACTACGTTCAAACCATAATGAACTATCTTGACTTGGGCATAATTGTCATTCCTGTCTCCAATATGTAAAATTTTGCAGTATGACACAAAGGCAACCAAAATAGTACAGATTGAACAGCCAGCACCTTAAGGAGCTTCACCCACCTTCTGGGGAGGTCGCATGAGCCTTCTCATAGAAGGCCAAACCGAGGCCAGACCTGAGGTCAAGAGGAACTGAAGGTCTGTTCAGATGGAGCCCTGAGCAATGTTACAGCGGAAGAGGGACTAGATGATCTTTAAAGATTCCTTCCAATCCAAACCATTCTATATATATGAAGATATTGTATATTTCTTAGATGACATTTGGCATTTTTCAGGAGCTAGCTTGGTCCAAATACAGCAAGCAAATTGTTAGCAGCTGTGTATTGCTCATATTATTATTATTATTACTATTATTACTGTAATAATTCTGTTAGCAAAGCTACAGAAAAGAAGTATGTTAACTCAAGATTGTTTCTGCATGCACAAAGACAGAAAGACCCTAAAACCTATTTTTTATTACCACAAGAAGAAACGAAAGAATAAAAAAGTTATATTTATGATGTTTTCTGCGGGACCAAAGAAAGGCTGAGCCCAAGGGAGGAGCCTGGGAAGGTTTCCTTCTGCTACTTCCACCTCAAGCCAACAACACCACTACCACAGCCCCCCTTTCCCTTTAAAAGAGAAGGGTCATGTGCAAAAAAGACCACTGCCCACTCCTGAGAACGGCATCTCTGCGATTAGAGAGTCTCTCTCCTGGCATAATAAATCACGCTTTCCTGCGCTGTTCATTACTGCTGAATACTTCTAGTGTTCAATATTTCAAGTACTTCTGTTGGTCAAAGCCCATACTGATTTTCTGGAAGTAGTTTCATTTGCATTACACTTGTACAAAAACATGATTTATTTTAAATGTCAGGGGTAAATTATAGTTCTGCAGATTTTGTAGAAGGTTTTTCTTCCCAACAAAATAGATTATTCTGCCCCAGAATTACCAGGTGTCCTCAGGTCTTGGTTTTCCTACTCTTTATTTAGAAAGCCACACATATGAGTACACTAAATATTTATGAATATAATTTATGAGCCCGGTTGGCTTTTTCTTGCCAAAAGTAAGAAGGTGGCCTGCGTGTGGTCTGAAAAATTCTAACTATGACCAGACTGAAACCACGGAGGTGACGGCAACTTCACATTCATTAGGAAAAACGTCCAAAAATCCTACATATGACAAAGAAAACATGTAGTAAATACTAATGAAACGTAAATCATCTCTAAGCTAACCAGGCTGTAAATTCAAAATAAAAGGCAATAAGGGAACTTAAGTACAAGGTATTGGTCAGCAATATCACTGAAGACATAAAATGTGCTGTTTTCCTGGTTGAACTAATTTATTTTGCTTTGGTGTATTTGTTTAATGGTTTCCTTGTTGTCTTTGAGAAAGTCGATTTGGGCTTCCACTAGAAAATTAAGGAGAGTCTTTCCATTGAGTGTATGGTTAGCTAGATCAGGCCTCAAGACAAGACACACCACGCCAAAGTAACCTCCCAAGACCCTTCCAAAACAACCTCCCATTGCACTCAGGGAGCAAATCCTGCCTCCTCTGATGCATGCACAACCTCTCAAATGTTGCCTAGATTTCTGGAGAATGAGAACCAGTCTTTCATCACTGCAGGTCATCCCAAGTAGTGGTTTTCTTTGATTAACATGTCATTCTTCACAAGAAAAACTTCTTTTTATTATAGGAAAACACAGCATAATCAGGAGCAAGGCACCAGTATTTGTTCTTCTCTATCAGAAAGGACATCAGGTTAATTTCCAAAAAATTCCAAAAGCAAATCTTACTATTCTCTTAGATTTATCAGGTTAGAATTCCTTCCAGCTAATACTTTGACATGAGTGAAGCTAAGAACTATAGATATTTTTTAAATAAATTGAAAACCAAAAGAAAATGTTTCACTCTGCATTTCAAAGTAATGATTCCTTAAAGTTTAACATGGTGAGTGGAGCTGAAGAGACAGTGATAGGGAGTGGGCTTTTTTTGAAGAAATTATTATCTCAGTCCGACTGGACATGGAATGGGAGAAACATATTCTGGCATCACACACTCCTCTGCTTCAATTTTACTAACTTGTCTCATCTCTTGAATTGGGGAGTTCCTTCTTTCTTGCCTCTAGTGTATACTTTACAATATAGTTCAAGTGTTTTATAACTAGGTTGCTTTTCATGTTCCCCTCGGTGCCTGTTTTATGAGATTTTGCTAAAGAGAAGCATGTCCTATAAATTCAAAGTTTGAAATCCAGTGGGATTTATCAAATATCAGTTTGAGGATTCAGAAACTTTATTAGACAGCAAAATCCTCTGCCACCACCCATTGTACCCCTGGCAGGGGGAACTTTGCTGTTTGCACGGTGGTTAAAGAAAATGCTGATCAGAGACCTTTAGCTAATCTTGTGCTCCATAGAAATGCAAACAATTTTCTGAAAGAGTCATGTGTTTGAAGGTCCTAAAGGAAGAGTTCTTTGGGCACTGACTACTTGTACATATGAACAAGGAACACCTTCAGGTCTGTCTCTGATACTGTTGGATGTGTGGCTACTGTAAATGAATAGCCTTCACAGGCCATTAGTTTTTTTCTATGTTAACCCGTGGAATTAAACCCATGGGTACATTTAGAAAGTTTATTTCAGTCTGATGTTCCAATGACATGTCATTCTGCCTACAGGAGTCCAAATATTTCCAGGGTGGATACAAAATCAATTAATTATTTTATAGGCAATTTATCTTAATGGAAATTTAATGAAACATCACAATCTTCTTGAGCACTGTTCTTTACCATTGTGCCTGCCTTCAGAGATATCTTGAGGAAGAAGGTCCTTAATGGGTTTTTATAAGGTGCACATATGCAGTGCCTGACACTCTAAGCCAAAAACAACTCCTTGGTTCCAAAATAATACTGCACAGTCTCTATGGGTTTTCAGATAAGGCACTTCCCACCTTCTTTTTATGGATTGAAAAATGCCAGTTCAGCTGGAATTTCTCAATTGTCTGTCCTGCCATCTAAATTTCTCAGTCATTTAAGAGCGTTCAGAGTTGATGGGGATGGTTGTTGTTGTTTTAAATTAGATATTAACTTATTTTTAAATCTAGTCCAAGCTTACACTTGTAAAAGACCTAGTAAGCATATCAATGCTGGGTAGTCCGAAATTTGCAAAGCGGTGCTCTAGGAAAATACCTGAGAAAGATTTTGCAATTTTACTTGAAAAGTCTCAGACAAAAAAAAAGAGAAGCTCCAACATAAGCAACTTTACATTTTCAGCTATTTGCTTTTGATGTTTTCCCTTCCTCTGGCCAGTCTCAATTAAACGTTTAGCTTTGTTTGGTGTTTAAGTTGAACACGTGCATTGGATCTGATTCATTGCAAAACATCATGAAGTTCACAGGTTACTGTTCTCTCGCACATTTGATGTGGTATTTCCTTCAGGTGTGCTGTATTGCCATTCACGGGTAGCAATGATGGAGCAACTGGGTTCTCCAAAGCTCCATTGCCCTCTGGAGTAGCAATGGTGAGGAAAAGGGAAGCAATATCCTCCTGGGTGCTCAGGACACAAGCATCTCTTGCTGTATTCCCCCCTTCCCAGCTGCTTCTTCAGAGCCAGCTACACCAGGTACCGTGGGCAGGCAGGTCTCCCCAGCTGAGCAGAGCAGTCTATGCTAGTCCTTCAGACCACGCTTATGTTTCCTCAGAAGTCAAAAAACACCACCATCAATCCAAGCTGCAAAGGTATATGGCACAGATCTCTTTTATACAGGCTTACTGGGACCTTCAGGACCCGTGCCTTCATCTCCTCAGACCAGTATCAGCCTTGAGTCTGAAGGACAACCTTCAATATTAGCAGAGAGCACAGGTCATGAGTTTTTACCTGCTCAAACACACCTGCACATCTGTGCTTTGTCCTGTTCCACAGTTCAACCCAAAGCCTTAGGAGATCTCTCAGCTCTGAAACACTAGCAAGAACCACAAGGCCACCTTCTGTACAGTTTATATCATCTTTCACACAAAGATCTTAAACCAATTTGCCGGCATTTATTAAGCCTCATAAACTCCTGTGGGAGTTAAATAAATGTTGTTATACACACTTTATACCAGAGCTTACCTTAAGAGAGTTTTTCTAAGTGCTCATTCCTGCTGACTTATGCAAGAGCTATAGTCAGTTTGAATATGCTGACATGCTGAAATGCTGCTTCTTGCAGGTAAGCCTCAGTTTAGTTTTCCACTAAAATAACACATGGAAAAACACACTTAACTATGCCCAGTGTGATTTAAATATGTTGCATACTCAAGGGCATACGTGAAATAAGACATGTCAACCAAACTGTTTCAGGCTTTGTAAGACAGCCAATATACTTGCAAGTAGGGTAGACTCTGGACGTAATTATAACATTCATTTTAAATATCATGAAAACTGATCAATTCTGGTTTAGATTTTAGACACTGGGCAATGTTGAACATTTTGTTAGCCTTTTAACTGACATTTGTATGAAGAGTACTTTGATTTTCCCACCAGATCCCTTTAAAGCAGGCCATACACAGTCAGTTGAGCTGATGCTGTGCATTTTTATGGAGCTTATATAAGTTTAACCATGTATTAGTGTTCCACTCTTCAGAGACAGGGCTGTTGAAGTCCCTTCACTTATTCCTGTAAAACACAGGTGATATTTTTGGCATTGCTGCAAGACAATCTGTCTACATTACTGAGCCTCCCATCCAGTCATGAAATGAAATGTTTTCTTTTTTTTTCTTGAACACCACAAGAGTTGCTGAGGTTTCATTTCTGACCGCTATGAAATTCATAATTTTGTCATTGGCTTTACTAGGACCAAGACTTCCCCTAGACCACAGGTATTCCACTGACAGTCAAAGAACGCTTGGGCACGGAGGCACCACTTCCAAGGCAGCATACTGTCATGCTCTAGAAAACCCTAGAAAGCCATTACAGATCTACGTTGAGAAGACCAATTAAAGCCATTTCCCTTAACCACTGAGAAAGCTAGGTTCAAAAAAACCTGAAGTCATGTCAACACTGTTCGGTTTGAAGCTGAACTCTCTTGACAACAAAGGCCTGTTTCTTATATATGTGTCTGAACTGTGGTCCACGCTGCAGGTGTCCCAACTTGATGCATACTTTGCCTCTATGTTTAACAGCACGTATGTATCTTCAACAGCCCAATCTAGAGGACAGGAGTTGGCTTCACAGTGTCATCCTGGCCCCAATTGCCACTCCGCTTATGCTAAAGCTACAGTCTCACTTTCTTTTACTGCGTTTGCCTTCGTCATACAATGTCACAAGCCCACTGCACAGCTTATGGATTTTGTCAGTGCTGAGACATGCAGGAAACCTCCTGCAACAGAATTAGTATGGTCTGAGTGTAAATTTGTCAGCTATACAGGTTTAGCTTGATAAAGACAGTTTTGGGTTACTTTAGGCTTTCAGGATCTTTGCAACACCAGAACTGCAGGAATAAGGTAGAAAAAACCCACTTAGAAATCCTAATCAGAGAGAGGAGCCCACAGAGCCATTTGAAAAGTGCTCCTGCCACAACAACTAAGGCCCCAAACGCAGCCATCTGCCTCTTTTTCCCTTTCCCCTTTGCTACACTTCCTCCCACAGATGTTTTTCATCATCTAAGGTAGCAATTCAGGCATTCATGTAACTGATCCTAAGGAGCGTGCTGCATGTGATTAGCATCAAGTCACCAAAGAACAAAGAACTGCAATTAATCCCTGTTTAAATAAAAACTTACTAGATAAGATTAAACATATTAGCAATGGGCAAACTTCAGATAGTTTGAAGAGCAGAAGTGAGCCGGAAAAGTGCTTGTGACTGCCAGTATAACCCAAATCCCATCCAAACTTTCTGATCCTGGCACAAGGAAAGCTCTCCTGTACCACACTTCACACTTCTGCGCTCAGATACAGTCAGGAAAATACCCACTCCCGTGCTATGTTGACTTCTGGCACCAACACCTCTGATTGTGCTCAGAACAAGAAAATGTTGAGGGCAGAGTTGCTCACTTATTGAGAAGGGATTAGTTGAAAGGACTTGCTATAGTTAAAGAGATTTCAGGGTTGCTATGGTTGTTTGGTTTTATTATAGGTTGAATTTGTTTCCAGGTTTTATGGTAGAAACAATGACCACCACTCTGTTACCCCGTTGGGGTTCATGCTGTTGTATGTGCCTCCATTGCAATCTGAGCAACTCATCTTCACAAAAGTAAGTCCCACGTGTTGATGGGGGTTAGGTTGTCAGTATTCTGATTTCAACATTTTTATCAACATCTGAAAGAGATTTTGACCAGCCTATAAAAGTGATCACAAATAGTAGTGAAAGACTTCCCGAGCAGCTCACAGATCTGGGCTGATCAGTCAGCAGGAGTGGGCTTCAGCTCATCTCATTGCAGCATCTGCACCCGTATTTTTAAACTGAACCTGGAACCAAAGCTTTTAAGCAACATATCCTAACAGCTTTTATTTTATCAAAATGAGTGTTCATTACCGTTTCTCACAAATTTCTACTATTTCTACATGTATAATAGAATTACAGAATGAACTTTATATCAATCAGGAACAAAAATTATTCATTTAAAAAAAAATGGACGGATGGACAGGTGCTTAGCAAACTTCTTTGAAGAACTATATTTAGTGCAGTACCTCCTGAAATGAGCATCTTCTACAGTTTCATTTACATACAGTCCAATGAAAGTAGAAAGTGGGGAACAAAACCACTGTCTCTGGAAAGAAAAAAAAATCACTCTATCAGAATCATGAATTATATTCAGAATTTTCTACGTTCAGAATGTAAGAATGGTCACTCTAGAAAATGTATTTCAGTGAAATGACAAGCAGGGGCTATTGGGGATTAGAAGTATATACATGCATCACAATGTAATCGTTTCCCACATCCATGACTGTTTTTACAGCCTTTAGTTTGAATAAGTGAGATCAAAGAGAGTCTGGGCCTCTCCTGTCAGACTGGTCCAGCAGTCTGGAAAGCAGCCATTTCCAGTATACATCAGAATCTGCTCTCAGTCTGAACTGGAGTTGCCATTACATCAAACATATGGGGCAGGCCCTTGGCTGGTGTGGAAGGCAACTTATGGCAGCTAAGATCTGACCTGTGGTGTTAAGCACGCTGGTAAAGTTTCAACCATCAGGCAAAAAAATGTTTCCCAAACATTTATTTTTCATGCCTGGATTTCAACTCCTTTCCTCAGGGTCACTAGAACCTGCCTCAAGAAGGAGCCTTACTGAGATCTCAGGTATACATGGAAAATAAAATAAGAGCTTGACAAGAGGGGAGCAGGATCTTCAGTGCTAAAAAAGTGAAAGCCTCAGAGGTCTCAAATCCTAGCCCTTCTACAAACAAAAGAAAAGTATCTCTCTTGTCTGAAACCTACCCTCAGAAACTTTTAAAAATATGGTTTGTCAAACATTTTGGGGTTTATTTCTAATAAAATGCTAATAAAAATGTGGAATGGTAATTTATTTCGTGGTGCTGCAGTCAAAGAATGGGAATACTTGGTAGCTGTGTGTTCAAGATTAATTGCTGGGAAGTGCTTTTAAAATCTGTTCTGTCCTTTACCTGTTTAGATTTATACCACCTCAGATGTTAACAGCCCGCAGGTAGTTTCTTAATGCCAAATGTAAATACAAAAACAAGAAGAAAATGTTCCTTGTGCATTCATACTTACCTTTCCTGGCAGAAGGCCACTTCTGTCACTCAGAGCTCAGACTGTTCTTTTAATTTGGCATCAATTCCATTGCTGCTGTTAATAGCTTTATTGGTGTTGGAGGTAAGCCAGACAACACACTTTTATAACCAATTTGTCCAATAAAATTGATTATTTTGTTAGTTAATTTGCCACTTCTTGAAAAGAGAAATCTTTAACAGCATTTTTACAAATATTCTTGGTTTATGTGTTATGCTTTCCTGTTGTTCTTCATCAATACCAAAGCTTCTATAAGATCTAATTAAATTTTGATACACCACAGAAAAATGACTGTTCAGCATTGAACAGAATCTTCATTTTGGCTTTTTTTTTTTTAATCCAAGGATTAAAAATAGTGACTGTTTCAACTCTGGGTTGATAATTTTTCTTGTCTTACTCCTACAGTCCTTTCTCCCACACCACACCAGCTTTTTCTGGATAAAATTGGAAAAAGACACAATAAAATTAACAAAGCTGGCTTCTCTACAGCCATGCATTCTGCTCTGCAATACCTGCCGGTCTTTGGCTTCATCCTCACACCTGTTTTCCTTCCCCTTCCCCTTCCTCTTCCCCTTCCCTTCCCCACTATGGAGCAGTGCCATCAGCTCACCACTCTTTCCCCCCATGAAAACCTGAGCAAATGGCTGGCTCCAAATGAGGCACATGTGGCTGAGCAGCCCAGACATACGTAGGTTTGGGGAGCTGGAACATGAAACCAGACTAAATGTTTGAGCACACCCTACAGATTTTCTTCCCTGAACTGTTTTTCTATCTTTGCACATCTATCAGTTTCCCAAAACTTAAGAGCTCACGTCTGTGACTCTCTGTCTAGAGATGTTAAGAATGGCCAGCAGGTTCTGCAGATGGCCTGGCAGATGAGCAGCTGAACAGGCTGGGTTACCACCTTCTTCTAAGAGAGGAGCTGGAGAACACAGGGCAGAGAACAAAACATGAAAATCTTCATAACCATGTCTAATAAATATGGTCATACATAAAAAGTAGATCAACAAAATACATTATATTTTAAGAAAAATCTGGGGGGAGAGGGGGAGAGGGAAGGGAAAAAAAATACCCCCACACACACACATTACATCCTAAGAATTCATTGTTTCCTGGACTGGACTGCAAAACACCAGAGACAGATTGCATGACAAACACTGCATGTTCACTGCCAGTCTGGTTTTACCTCTAATACAGCTTAAATCTGAAGCATAGTAAACAGGGCTGCAAGGAGGCATTGAACATAAACTGGGTAATCCTCTCTGGCTGGAAATGGTACCTTCAGAGGGGCAAGCTCAAGTACCTACTGCCTCCTCCCCATATAGATCCAGGTGATTAAGTGCATTTCTCCAGTGTATTTGGGTCTTGAATATTTTCTAAGTGGAATGTAGGTACTGGATGTAGTTCGTGTTAATGGATTTTACTTTCTTTGACTGTAACCATCTGTGTGCCAACACACTGGTTTGCTTTGGTCAGCATTGCCTGCCCTGGGGGGAGCCCACAGCCCAGGGCAGAGTGACACAGCAGCTGTAGCACAATGACAGCACCACCAAGCTCTACTCCAGAGCACCATGACTTGGCCAGCCAAGTTAGCATCGTGCCATGCCTGGCTGATGTCCCCCCAAAAGTCTCCCTGCCTGAGAATGGCTCCTCCTTTGGAGTCGCAAGGATCCCTCAGGCTATATAACTTTGGCCTGCCAAAAATTTAAACCAAAAGCTTTTTCCTCTCCTGTTTAGGAGTATAAACAATGACAATTTATATCTGACATCTTTTAACTCAGGGAATGGCTTCATATAAACATGTTTGGTGTCTTCTGGTTTCTTTAGAAAGTGTACACACACTCTTTAATGAAATGAGCAACATTTTCCTACTGCTGAATACTGGAGAAGTGCTTGGCATAGCCTTTCTTCCAGCTTCAGTCTCTCCGTTCAAATCCCCTATGCGTGGCGAGGCTGGAGCCTGGGCTCTGTACTTGCTGTTCCTGATGAGACGTGCCTGCAGTCCAAAGGTGAAGGTTGCTTATGAGCCGCGAGTCCCTGCACCTGGTCTTCTGCACTGCCAACCCCATCCCAGCACAGATCTCCAGCCTGACTGGAAGAGATCCTCTGTGCTTTGCACTCCTTGGAAAGCATTCTCTGTTTAACAAAACTAAAACTTCTTTTAAAGCTCAAACGGAGGTTCCACATTTTTTAAAAGCACAGCATCAGCCATTTGTGGCCAAACAGCACAATCCTTATAGCACTCAACATTGTGAGAATTCCTAGAGGTAACACTGTTATCCATGAGGAACACCATGATCCCAGACTGTGCTATGCATGGCTTTGCTCACCTGTCCATTTCCAAACAGGCTGGGGTTTACTAGACCAGTCCCCATGAACCTTCTCACCAGAAAACATACTTACCTTACGACTCAAAATAACAAACTGACAGAGTTTTTTTTAAAGCTTTCAGGGGGACCTCTGTTTCTGAAAAAAACCGTATAAATATGTAATAAAACCAGCAACACCAGTGAACAATTTACTAGAAATGGAGGCTCAGCTGTTTTCTGATCTGTAAGCAGGCTACAAAAGCAATTCCTTTGAAAATCCTCATGGTTTCCGTACCATGTACCCTCCAGCCTGAGTATCCTGCTCAAGAACGAGACATGCATCCCTTGTAAAGAATGGTCCTGGAGCTCCTGTCACTTCACTCATGCTGCAGGTAGCCAAACATGCTAGGGAACTACAATCAAAAAACTTAAATTACGGCTAGTCAGAATATTTATGGGTTATCTATGTTGCTGTATGGATTCTAATGGGCTTTGAGAGGCTAGGACATTGCCTCCCTCCCTAGCCTGACGTCAGGCTTACGGACTAGAGGCTGCAAACTTCAACTGTCACAATAAAAAAGCTTAGGAGCCACTGCTAATGGTAACAGAGCCACATAAATTTTGAAATTAGTGCCTTGGCAACAGACAGGTCCTTCCTGAGCGATCAGGGAATTCACAAGGATACAAGAACACAAAGTTCAAACTGTTTTGTCCAATCCCAAAAGTCTTATACCTCAGCATTGAAATTGGTCCGACTCTAATAGATATACTAGCACTTTGTCCCAAGCCTAAAAATCAAACACTGGTATTGCATGATAACAAGTATCAGCTTGGCCATCTTCACGCTGCCAGCTGCTCCCTCAGCTTTGCTATTTTATCTGCACTGACCAAGACCCCACAGCTGGGCTCCTGGGCATCATTTCCCACCTCAGCCCTGATAAGCATCACCCTTGCTCCATCCAGGTCCTGCCCTCAGTCACTGCTGGCTGCACTCTGACAGACCAGCCCCAAACATCTCAGAGGCACCCCTGCAGCCTTGCTTTAAGTCCCTTTTCTGTGTTCTTTCTCCCAGCCCACCAGCTGCTTCCCAGATGCTGGTGCCTTAACCCCTTCTCTGCCTTGCAGAGCATTAAACCCTATTAATGGAGGAGGCATATCTATCTTTGCTGCGTGGTGATAAAGCCCCTTTGGGTTTTATCAACCCACTGGCCCAATTTTACACTCCCTGTATTTCTTGTGTATCCAAGGATCTGAAATGAGGGTATGGAACAGCCTGATTCTACAAATCAAACACCTGGGGGAACAATATGGTGTAAACAATTCCCTTTCAATATAAAACTCAACAGAAATACTTTTCAAGAGAAATCTGCAGAGCTTCTCAGGCAACTTTAGCTGTATCAAGCAATCCCACACCCAAGGGTGAACACTGCTGGTGCAGGGTTTGTGCTGTATTTAACAAAAGCCTTAAAAATCTCTCCTAAATAGGCAGCGGTTTATGCACTACATGTAGGCACGTCAGTCAAACACACTGATGGATCCATCTCACTTTCTGAAGACTGCTGCTGCCAGCCTCAGTATCCTGCCTTACCCAATGGATCTAGCAATTCTGATATTTATACTTAGAAGCACGAAGTGCTGCAAGCACAACTGAATGAATATGCTCCAGGTTCTGAGTCTCTCTCCAACCTGTGAGACCACTAAATAAAGTAAGGTAAAGTAAATAAAAAATAAAACAAAAATAAAATAAAATAAAGTAAAATAAATTTCAGGCAGTCATCCCCCAACAAGCTCAAGGTAAAAGCACACATGGCGCAGCGTTCCAGCTTGGAGGTCTCCATCTTCACAGCACTAAATATCTTTAGCATTAAGTATTTGTAATTTATTATCATTTACAAGCATCTGGACAACCTGGCAACTGTGGCAGGGTTGGGATTTGAATCACAGGTTCATAAAATCTGCAGTGAAACCTGTAAAGCAAATACATGAAGTCAGATGGGGTTATGAGTTAATGTGTGTCATGGACGTGTTAGCTTCAACCCCACGCTGGCCACGGGGTGAAGGTGTTGGGATGAAACAGCTGAGGTCTGGCAGGCCACTTTCACTGGGCTTCCTCCAGAAGACAAGTACATAGGACTGCACCGAGGGAGGGGTCAGTGAGCCACAGCACTGGAGCACGCTTCCAATCTTTACACATTCTCCCTGAGGAGGATTCTCACCTCCTTCTGCCTTGGGACCTTGGCTTTCGCTTCGTTGTGGAGGGGCCCGACGGTTCTGCTTTTCTGATGCGCTGCCCTGGCTTCAGCATTTTTATTGCTGTTCCAGGGAGTTCCAAAAAAACCCCGAACTGCATTTGGCAGCCCTGCACGGAGCAGGCACTTGTAGTGAGAAAATTGTTTTCCAAAGTGAGCCAAACTCTAACCTTTGACACGGGCTACGGTTTTGCAAGTCTGAACTAGAAAAGACTATGCACATACCTGAACCATCAGTATCATATGTTGCTTTGACCTAAAACAGTCAGGAGTCCATCCTCTCTCTGCGTGGGCAACAGAATTTTTATGAAACACCCTGACACCTCTCGGTTTTTCTAAACTTCGGTGTTTTTCATACTGGCTACCTCCTGCCAGCAGTCATTAAAAGTCCTTGCCCAGTCCCTGGTTGTCCATAGCACTTCCCAAGTCACTCTGCTCATGTGTTGAAGAAGCATCGCCTTCATCTTGTCGTCTGCTCACAGAGAAGAAATCTGCCTCTGCTTCCCTAAAAGGCCACAATGGAAAGAAAAATGGGAATTAAAAAAAAAAGGCAGCTAAGCTTTATTTCAAATAGATTTCATAAATGTGTCTCAAGAGGTTGATTTTTACCTTCCTTCCACACCCTTTTTTCCTTCCTGCCTGCCTTCATTTGGCTTTTATTCTCTCATTTTTCCACTCCGCTTTTCTTTCCTTCATTACATTTTTTCCCCTGTCTTCTCTTGAAAACCAGCAGAGGACAGGAAAAGGCAAGAGACGGAAAAGTACAAAAGAAAAGCACAACTTTACCAAGTTGTAGGAAATGTGGGAGTAAATCTCAAAGTGTTTTGTTTGTCCTTTTGGAAACAGTTGATTGGGAAAAAAATTAAAAGGTCTTTTCCATTTTAAACAATATGTATCTGTTTTCTCACCAGCTTTAACTCTACACCTGTAGAAAGTATGCACTTTGGCAGAAGATGATTAGCTCAAACCCAGACTCTGAAGAGCTTATACAGCACCTCCCTCCTCTTACAAAGGTCTGAAGACGATAGGTCTGGATAATTCCTGACACTGACAAATTGTCTGCAATTAACTTAGGGAAGATTTTAGTTTAGTGGGTTGATAATTTTTAAGCACCCTGGTGCAAGATTGACCTCATTTGTGAGCAAATAGGACAGTTTTTGCCCTGAGCACCAGAATATTTCTTTTAACTTGATAAGCTGACAAAACAGTTGGTGTAGTCCGCTCTAGGTACACAAGAAGAGAATGGCATTGGATATTTCACTCTTAAAGACAAAAAGTAGCTGGGTCAGTTCTGCACAGAAGTGAAAATTTTTCCTTTTTTTCAATGGATTTTTAATACCTAAGAGGGGATTCTTAATCTATAACTTGCTAGGAAGTTATCAAAGGACTATATAAAAGAAAAGAAAAAAAAGTACTTTTTTCCAGTTGTTTTGGAAGGAAACTTCATGTTTCTTGACTTTCCCATGGAATTCATTTGAGGCTTCTGGCTTCCAAAGAGAGCACACAGCACTCTCCAAGCTGGTGCAGTAAATGGTGTTCTTCTCTCAACACTAGAAAGCATAAAAGGTCTGTCCCAACTGTTCAAAACTGATCTCCACCTGCACATCTATCCATTCAACACTGACCTGGGGAGTAATCACTATTCACATTTGGGTCATCAATGATTATGTCTTACTGTGAGAGCTACGATGGTATCTAATGTTCTGAAAAGTTAGATCCCTGCCCCAAAGAGTGCTGATCTCAAGAGAGGAGAGTCTGAGTGATGACTGCAGACTGGTACAAAGGCAAGGAAAGGATTTAACCCAAGTAAATATCACCCAATTTGTTTGGAGTGTTGTGCCTCAGCAACATGAGCTGAGATTCCAGGGCTAAACAAGGCATGAAAAAAGAAATTCTCAAGTATTTTTTTCACCATTTTGGTAGCTGGGTGAGGCCTATTGGTGGTTCAAGGCAGAAATACAATGATTTAGAAACTGTGGGACTGTGAGGAAGGAATACCTTCCTGCCACATAGTGGGTAAAGATGAGAGAAAGAGAGGATTAACTGCAAGGGGACAAATACACCCTGGAGAGGCATGACTAAAAATGTGAACGATGTTGGGACAGAACATAAAGTATCTTGCTGTCATTTAAACCCATGGTTTAAGAAAAAGGCTATAATCTGCTGGAGATGTCATCATTTCAATGGAAGCATAAAACCAGAATCAGGATTACTGACTCTCGTTAGTTTTGCTGGCCCTTTTTCCCACACATTCTGGCCCCAAGGATCTTTACCCAGGCACGCTCATCAAACTCCAGTTTAGGTATCCACATGCTACTTTCCTATCACACATCACTTTCCTACAATTCATCCCATCTTTTCACTTAAAGCACTTGTTCCTAAAAATACTGTTATGCAGCCAGTGAGACAGCACACAACCTCGAATCAATATCAAGTGATAAGCAATAAACTTGCCCTACAGCTCTGGCCCTGTATGTATCTATCTCAGCAGGAACCCACCCAGACAGCTACATGCATACGAAGTATTTTAGATCATCAAAGGTGCCATCAGAAGCACAATACTCCCCTGTGTATGCGTCTGTATCCATAGTCATTCACTTGCACGTGTATATAGCAAGGTGCCATGAGAGGCCAGCATAAAAGACCTATCCAGCTCCTGCCATCACAGCCCTCATCAAGGTAAGACTACAGCTTGAGAAGGGGACAAAGTGTAAAAGAAGAGAGTAGGAGTAAAGACACCTCACTTTGCCTTGCAGAGGGCTGAAGATGAAATGGCCCTGAGTGCTTATTACCCAGTAGTTTAAGTGGATTTGTTCTGCCGTGGGTTTTGATTTGGAAATACAGCAAGCCTGAGAAAAAGGATACGGAGTGACCTGTAGTTAGGACTTATAATTTTCCTTCCCTAGTGGATGTCCCTGCACACCTGCTTGCAGTGTAATAGTGCAGTAAATTGAGTGCATTTCTATATCCACAAAGGGTCAAACTCTCATCAGAATTACACCTGTGTAAATCCCCAATAACTCCACTGGCCTCACCGGAGTTATTTGGCACAGATTTACACTTATGCAACTGAGAGCTGGTTTTAAGCTACAGTATGAAAACTGTTTCACCTTCAGGGCAAAAAAAGTGCTTCTAATGTCAGTTGTTGTTACATTTAAAATAACCAGAAGGAATTTCACCTGGATGGGATCCATCCACAATCCATGACACTTGCGTGAACCTTTTCCCTTTATTTCTGGTGTGTACGGAAAGATGTCAAGTTGTAATTCACAGTGCATCTATGCCTCTTGTTTTCGAAGGACTACTATGTCTTAGATCAATCATTAGGAAAAGGTGTCTATATTGATAACACATTTGTCTCTGAGATGCTACAGGATGTTCCAAGCCAGATTTCCTTTGAAGCCAGGCACCACTTTTATTATCAAAGCATGAAAACCAGCTCGCATTCATGACATCAAATGCAGCCAGCGCAGGATGCCGAGGGTTAAAGTGAGACTCCAGTTACCCCCTGCAAACCCAGAGGAGTTCTTGCCATTTATGCTCCCATTCCTGCTATGCAGCTGGCCCCAGCACAGGTCCTGCGGACCCAGGGGCTGCTCTCCTGCCACGAGGCAGCACACAGAGCACAGCAGTCACCCTGCAGGGCCAGGGCAGGCTGCCACACTCTGACCCACAGACACACAGGTGAGGAGAGGTGTAAGGATCAAAAAATGTACGCTGTCAGTTGTGACCTTTTGCATCCATTGATCCCAAATCGAGCTGAAATCCTTTAAAATATCTGAGCCATCGGTGATGATGTCAGAAGGTTTCTGGCTCTAGGGATTCGAGGGCTAATTTTCCTGAGGTGTCCCCACCTAATTCTGGCTCCATGTTGGATATACAGAGGGAATGATTTGACACTCCTTCCTGCCAAACAGCTAAATTTCATTAAGATACATCAGAAAGGTATGTGAGCTTGCTTTGTAACCCTATTAGAGCTTACATTTATCCACAGACCAGATTTAGTTAGAAATACAAACTTTGTTCTTTGAATAACCTCAGCTTGAACTGAGTCCTGGAAGGACTATCTTTGAGTTAAGGTAATACAAAGCAATAAAGCTTCCTGAGAACAGAAGACTGCCAAAGTTTAAGTGGTATATTTTATGATCTGGATTATTGTCCGTTGGGGGACTCAGATGAAAACACAGACTCATTTCATTTAGTTCTCTAGTTGTGATTTGAACCATGATCCAAATTTCTAATAAAAATACTTGAAGAGCAAAGCTAGTGCTTTATTCACTACATACCAAGCCTTGCTGGCCCTTTTCTAAAAATTCACAGTAATCCAAAGTCAAATAATACATGTGCAACAACTTGAACACTCCACAGAATTTCAGCTTCACCATTTCTTCTCTTTCAATAGCACAAAACACACACAAAGTGACGTACAGTGGGGTATATCCGATGTGATAACAACAATTATGCCAATTATCTTCAAGCATAAGAACAAGAAGGAAAACATCTTGGGTGTCTCCTTAGAAAGGCAGCATTTCTACAAATGATTTTGTGCAATAAATCTTGACTCTTTCTGGGGCTCATCCCGGGAAGCAGCACGGGGAGCATATTCCATTCTGTCATAGGAGGCACAAAAGTACCCCTGCAAAGGTGTGTACCAAGCATGTCTGTGTCTGCATCGTGGCAAGGTAGTCATATTAACAAGTCATCAAAAATAGTTTTATTGTACTCTCCTCGAGGGAATGAGGTTCAAATGGTTTCTCTAAGCAGCATAGGAAAAACCAAACCAAACAAAAACCCCACTTCTAAATAAATGTCTAAATAAAATTGACTACAACCAGCTATCTTGTCTCATGGAAGATGACAAGTGGTCTGACTTTTCTGAAAGGTCGCTAGTCCAACTCAATTTTAAAATATTCAATTCAAGAAAAAAAAATTCAAATGAAAGCCAAAGCTCTACAGGGCACTAAATAAAAAACCTCTATTATTATTTTTTCTCACTTAGCCCTATCAAAAAGCCCAAGCTGTAGGCTACACTCAAGTTAGAAGAAGACAAATAACTAGTTTTTCCTCTGACAAGAGTGAAATGGTCCACGGAATTTAGGTCTGTCTTTACACTTAGCCTACACAGAAATGCAGCAGAACGCCTATATTGTCCTAAAGAAGAACAGAGGTAGCATGAAGTACAGAAATACTCAGAAATACAGTGCAGGAAATCCACAGGCCAGAGAAGCAGCAGTTCCTTGTCTCAACACAGCACATTACAATGCAAGAGGGAGAAGAACTTTGTTTTCTACCAATATGCTAGTGACTCGAGTTTGTGTCAGCTTACAGTCCTGGACAGCTTTTATGGTCACTCTCCATTAGTGGTGATGGGTAAAAAACTTTTCCTTCCTACGCTGAGAAAGTTTCAAAAATATTCTCTCTCCATTTCAGGCAGAAGTTAACTTCCTCTCTTCTCCNCTCTGACAAGAGTGAAATGGTCCATGGAATTTATTCTCTCTCCATATTCCATATTCTCTCTCCATTTCAGGGAGAAGATAACTTCCTCTCTTCCCTCTCTTTCCATGCTTGCGAGTAATGTTGTGATGGACTACTGATCCAGATACTTTCCAGAATCACAGTATCTCTGATTCAATGTCCTCCTTAAGGACATCCACAACATTTGTATGAAGTGGAATTGATTGCACGGGAGAGACCAGGAAAGACTCTTTCCCAAATGCTTGAGCTATGGGATCTTCCACCCCTCTAAGGTGCCAGAGAAGCCCCTCTGGATCACTGAGTACTCTGGGTTTCTCTCTCACACTTCGTCATGAAATCCTGGTCTGAATCTGAAGTCTCTGTCTGTGGCAGTTTTGCCAAAACAGGAACACATTTGCAAGTTGTCACTGTCTGTCCCAAAATGCACTCTATGCTGTCCAAACAATACCAGACTCCTTGTGCCTGAAACTAGTTACCCAACAGTTACTGGTTTGTTTCACTGTTGTGATTGGTAAACTGACCCCTGAGAAACAGTGACAAATACACAGTACCAGAAATACTATTCCAGTGAAAGTTTTAACTAAAACACCTTTTGCGCATTTATATTAAATTCATGGAATCTACAGTCCACAGAGCAAATGCCCTTAGATCTGCATCAACAATCGGTTTGATATCAAAATATAAGAATTCGACTCAGAATGCTCACATTTTTCTTAAAGGTATCTGTGATCTATTCTTCAGCAAGTCCCCCTGGCTACATGGATAGCTCAGACAGACTGGGAACCTAAAAGACTTGTAAGGCTGAGCATTTGGATTGCCCCTCATCTTTAAATCACACTCACCACTACCTTTGGATTTATAAGAATTAAATTTAACCAATTCTACCAAAACCCAAAGGAGATTATTTTGTGTAGGACACAAGAGTCATGAAGTGAAAAACATCCACTTACACATTTTGAATATGAGTTGTATTATCTCAGTATGACTCCTTTTTGTCTAGATTTTTGGCCACTGGTTCTGCATGAATACAGAAATTCATTATTCATTATTTGCACTTACCATTCTCCAATCTCTGTTACCCAAGTAAGGAAGCAAAGCCATGTTATGTGGCAAATCACAAGTAATAAATATAAAAGAGTTCATGAGCAAACCTCTTTCCTGGAAATTATTGATCCCAATTTTCTGGCAAAAACTTATGAATACTGAATACAACCATGGCTAATAGGACTGATTGGTTCGTGTAGGATTCTCTCAAGCTGCACAGTTTTATTAACATATGTATGGCTGAAATTTCCTTATAAAAATGTATTAAAACTGTCGAATTTGTAAAAGTCAAACAAATCCTCCATTTTTCTGTTCACAACCTCTCTAAATCCCTTTGCGGAAGATCCCAGACCTCAACTGCATTCCTCAAGGATTTACAGGGCACCAGAGAAACAGCAATCAGCCCCAAATGAAAATGTGCATTCAAAAGTCTGTGGAGGCTTTTCCAGCTTTTCAGGTGCTTTGCTCAGATTAATCTTTCTGAAGGCACTGGATGCATTTGCAAGAACAATTTTAATCTCTGCTCCACTCTGCCACTTTACAGCACATCCATTGTGTCTTGTTGATGGGAATTACTGCCATGCAACTAGAGGTGAAAGGAAGAGTGGCTACAATATTGGAGGCAACCCACAAAATCAGGGGGAAGAATCACGTGTACTTAACAAGATTTACTCCTCTTGGAACAATCCGAGCTAAGACTGTGGATCAGATTCTGATCTCGGTTACTGTGGTCTTAATCTGAAATACCAGCACTGGTTTCAGCAGAGCCACCCTGGATTTAAGGCCCAGTCCAAAGATTGCCACTGACCTATGCTGACTGCGTACCAAGTGGATATTCCAGCATAAGAATTTAGCCTAGTGAAAGTTAACAAAGGTTTTATCAACACTGCATTAGGAAATGCTTTGTACTAGCTGGCATAGTGCTTAACGAAGTTTACTATTTTCTCTTTCCTCCTTATTTAATCGCTGTTTATGACCTGCTCCAATTCTAATTATATATACCGATTAGCAAATTTTATTCACCCTTTCTCCTATGTTCCCTTCATTTCCTGTAACATTTGTAAGATATAAACAATAATAAAAATGCTCCGAGAAAAGCATGGAAAATGGCACAAGGCAAATTCATCACTGCAGAATAAACATCAGGAAACAAATTAGTTTCCTTTCTTTGCACTCTACTCTGTGTTTTATCTGGGATAAGTTATTCCTCATATTGCATGCCATGTTTTTTTATTCTCATAAGGAATGAAAATGTCTTGACATGGATGCTGAGGGGGAAAAAAAAATATGGTTAGTATGTTGTCAAGATTTGCCTTGCCAAGTAAAAATTACACCCTACACGGATTTTTGGTTGACTATTTACATAGATACTAGGTAAGCTGGATGCACCAAAATTTCAGTATGAATTAGATTAATAGGATATGATTTCTTTGGATCACTAGAAAAAGATCTTCCCAGTTGTCCTGGAGGTTTGGAAAAATAAATATGGCCGTTGTTGTAGTATGTATTACAGGTTCTGAAGAAATCTCTACACACTTCTGAAAAAATGCTGTGAAAAAGGAAAAAGCTGCAAGGATCTTTCTTCTTTCTGTCTCTCTAAGTAGAGGCCTCATGAGATGCCTCCAGTAGCATTCACAGCCAGAAGAAGAGATGATCAAAAAATTTTCTTGAGCAGAATTTTGAGGTTTGCAAGAGCTGAGGGTGGCTTTTGGAACGATCCATCACCAAGTATTAGGAGAAGAGGACTACTTGTCAGCACGAGAAAACTCTGTGACGTTGGTGCCGGAGGAAAAGCAGGAAACCACAGAGTGAGGAGGTGTGGGAAAGGCACAGCTGCTTCCACAGGGTTTGACTGTGCCATATACCCTGCATCAGGTGATGTTTGGGGTGGGCAGCAGAACAGCTCACTCTTTCAGTTCCTTCACATGCCAGAGCTCAGACACAGCAGCATGGCAAACATGATGCTTCTGCATGATCAAATAAACAAATAAATAGACAATTTCTTGCACGGTTTGGCCAAGTAGAGATTGGACTCCCCCCAGCCAAAACAGACCTCCCTCTCCTCCAAAAAAATCAAGAAAATGAAGCACTTTTAAAGCCCCACATACTGAGAATACCTTTTTTATGTTACAGGCTGCTGACTTTTTCTACCCAACACATGGTAAGTATTATATCGAAATAAAGATTTAACACTCATAAATGGTTTCTTTTAATATTGCTGTAAAGTAATGGATCTTTTATGGGCAAATTTAAATGTAATTCCCCTGCGTAGAGCTGGGCCAAACAGCATGGTATCGTTTTATACAGCTATAAGCAAGGAGGCACGTTGACCACCAGTGCCTGTGGGTAGCGTGTGGATTTTATTAGCCAACATGGGCTGATGACCCATGAGCAGAGTCAGTTTTTGCATCTTGTAAAGTCAACCCTTGTAAAGGTACCACTGCATGCCGACAGCGAGTGGCTTCCAGTCCGGAGCAGCTGAGCACAGACTCCTGACTTGGGCAGCAGCAGATCCTTTTCAACCCTCAAAGGTTTTTCCCAACAACGCTACCTGTTCAGGCTTCACCTCACCTGGCAAGGATGTGGCTAGGCTGGCTTTGAACGTGCTGCTGAAGAGCTTGTGTCAAACCCTCCGTTCACTGCTCACCAAGTCTCTGAGCTTCTGCCCAGCTAAGCCAGCATCAGGCTCCCTGCAGTCCCAGGCAGAAAGTCAGTTTTTTCCCTCCCACCCTTGCACAGGAAGGCCAAATGCAGCCTACGGCAGCTGGCATATGCAACCAAACACGAGGCTGTTTCAGATTAAAACTAAGAGTTGGGTTCCCAGCCCAAAGTATTACATGGCACAGATAGTCACAACCCTTTCCAGCCTCACAAGAAGAATTTGGTGACTTTTCAGAACTCAACACGGACTTTTTTTCCAGAATTTGTTGCTGGAATAGGTGATTACTGCCTGGTTTAAAAACATTCTTTTAAAAAAACGCAGGGTTATTTTGCTGCCATATTTTCGGAGCACTGCATTCCTTGCACATGTGAGGCAGCTGTCACTCTAGATATGAACATCCATGGAAATTACAGGCTGGAACGGGCAAAATTGTTTTAAAACAATGGTCTCTCCCCTTGCAAAGTGTCATGTCATGTTTCTGCTGCCACAAGACCTCATACCCAAAGACATCTAAGTAATTATTTATGTATTTTCCTGACATTATTTCCTTCCTCTTCTTAAAAGAATCTTCATTTCTGATGCTTAGAATAAGTAAAATACTTAACAAAATATCTCAGTAAGAAAACATCACGCCCAGCCCAGCCACTGGAGGTTATCCCATGTTCTCTACATTCCACAACAGGCAAGCTCCTGCCAAAACAATCTCTGGTGGATCGATACTCCCAGTGGGTGAGGGAGGAGAAAACATTATCCAAATCCCATTGCAGCACAGCCATCGACATCCATGCAACATACAAAAAGGAACCTGTTTTCTATTTCAGTCAACTTCTCACCAGCCGTATAAAAGGCACCCCAAACTGCTTTTGGGTCTTGATTCACCAAATCATCTCGGCAAGTTGCAGAGGAGATGTGACCATGAAATACCTTGGCCTCATCAAAGATGCACACTCATGCTGGTTTTTGTGTGCCTCGCATCAGCATGGGAGATGGCCAGGCAGAAATTTCCAGAGACAGCTGACTAGGAATCACATTTTCCAGGGCAATTCTAGGCCAGGCAAAGAGTCCAAATGAGCAGCAGCACTTTTCAGCAGAACTACTCAACTCGGTTTCACTGGTTCACTAAACAAATCTCAGACATTTATATATATTTTATACTTCTCAAAAAGACAGCCAGGAGAAGCAGCACACTCCACTGCAGAGCACCAAAATTCAAGCAGGACTCTTTTTTCCTGCCTTTTGTCTGGCAGAGAAATGGACTTGCACAAAAATCTCAGCATACAGATTTACCCCAGAAAATGTGACTATTTTCATTTTCTTCGTTTCTCAGGTTTTTTATTTTGTTGGGAGTTTTTTGATTGGTTTTTTTTTTCCTCTTGAACACTCTGGTTTGGGTGATTAGTTTTGTTTTGAGTCTTCCTTTTGATTTGGTGTAGATTTGAATATTTTCTTCACACTTTGCAAAGACTTTGATCACGAGATCAGCATCTCATTCAATTTTAAACCTGTGGTTTCCTTCCCCTTTTTAGCTGTGAAGCATGATTTACAGTGGCATATATTCAGAAAACTGGGCCAAGGCTTTTATAACTGGATGCTCCTAAAACCCTGTTTAAATTTTCTACAGGGGAATGCTGGGGCAGTGAAGGTTTCTTAAAATTAGGATTTATTTAAGAGACTGAGGAGAAACCCAGGAGCTTAACTTTATGTCCTGGTGTTGGAAATCTTAGCCTAGATTTACATTTTAATTCATCTGTCAGCACAAGCTCTGGGTAATGCAGAATTTCACTTTTTCTTTCCCTCCCACCTGCTCACGAAACCTCAACTAGCAATTTCACCTCCTTTTCATTAGGATCCTGGCACTTCTCAAAGGACTTAAGCTGCATGGAACTGTCCCTGTGAAAGCTGAAACCAGGAGAAAATGCCTGGGCTTTCAGATTTCATTCCAGAGCCAAAAAGCCAAGTTCATTTTGCTGTAATTCAGCATGTCTCAGGAGCCAAGGTGAAGCTTTTTGTGAAACTATGCTGAATTTAAAGTGAATGTGGATGGAGGTGGTAACAGGGAGTAGGCACAGGCAATTCTAGTTTCCTGGGTAGTCTCAAAGCTTAGCATAAAAATGCAGAGAGCTCTAATACAGCTAAACTGTGAACTTGTAAAGGTTTTTTATGTATCAGCATTTTGAACTGCACCTAGAAAATAAGTGGAAACAAAACCAAAATGTTGAACTATGCTGAATACTTTCAAGGAAGAAAGGAGGGTTTTTTTGTCCTGGTTGGATATACATTTACCCTTTATGCAAATTGCATACTCTGCTTTACCTTTATCAGGGAGAAAAAAAAAAACTCTTGTATTTGTGAGAGTGTGGTAGAATCCATCTGTGCGAAATGCCAGAGATAAACTCATAAAATCTTCTCAGAATGAAATGAACTCCATATCTCCTCTAGCTCTGGCACCAGAATTGCCTCCTAAGCCTCAGGAAATTCTGGCTCCCTTTATCAAGGGGTTAAAAGCCACCATGCTGGGAATAATACATATTCTGCTCCTTCCTTTCCATACTCCCTGATGGTTAATGACAACCAGTCCCATCTGGATAACAAGCACCAGGAACTAACATATCCCTCACATAATGTTGCCCAGGTAATTGTCTTTGATGAAAATCAATCGCATGATGTTCACATTACAGGCCTTTTTAATCTAATCACTCATTTCTGGAGATTTAGGCTTCAGTGGTTTGAAAACAAGTGTGCATAAATGCACTTAATAATGCAACACTTAGACTACGCTATCTCTAGTGTTTTCTACCTTTCTCCCATACCTTCAAAAACTGTGATCCTTTACAAGCACTGGAAGACTGGCCACAGAGGCCCTTCCCAACAAGTGATCTTAAGCAGACTGTTGGACAACAACCCATCCACCCCTGATGGCACACTAGGACAGAAAACGGTGTAGTGGAGGATGTGAAGGCAGGTGGGACAGAGCTGAGCTCCACGGGCCTTTGTTTCTGCCCCAGCTCACCCTGTGGCAGCTGCCAAACTCACAGGCTGGGCTTTCTGAAGTAACCAGGTATCTAAATTAGGGAGAAGTTAATTCCCACTCAGCCCAAGAGCTATCTGATTTTTTGCACATTCCATAATGGAGTCTAGACAGGCAAGGATTTCTACATCTTTTCTGATTGCTTCCCCTTGAACAAAATACAAATACACACAAAACGCCGCCCTCAAACTTATCCAGCCCTTTGTCCCTGTTTTCCCTCTTTCCCATTTTTCCCTTAGCTTTGGTATTTCAGGCTGTCCAAATCATACCAAGATGGGTTGAAGGACTCATAGGCCAAAAGCTTATTTTTAATAAGCAAGGATGCAAACATCACCCTGAACTTCTCACTCACAAGTCATTTTTTTTGTAGGTCCTCCTTGTCTGCAAGAATGGCTAACGTGTATTTTGTGAATTGGCTGCTATTCTTTCTTTCTAAGGTTTACATGCTTCTTGGGGCATTCTGATGCTAGGTCATTGTTTGGTTATGAAAAGTATATATCCTACGTCTCCAGGCTATATCCCATTTTTCTATTTGCTTGCTGAGGAAATATAGTCTGCCTGTAGCAACCAAGCCCCCGGTGAGGTTTAGACTAAGACCAAGAAAAACAGTATTCCAGAAGAACCAGCTATCTTACCTTTAAAATAGTCATCAGGTTGTGTCTTGCTTTAGAAATGCTATTTTCTTTTCATATTTGGAAAAAAAGTCTCTGGGAATGAAGTAAAACAGAATACCAGGAAAATATTATTATAGCTTTCCACGTATTTATACTTCTGGCTGGGGAGAAGATGAGAATTCCTGAAAGAGTCTGAGGAGGGATTTCTTTTTTGGAAAGATGTTTTGCACAAGGTGAGTTGCCTCCTAATACCTTGCACTGGTTCAAAGTTGAAGACATTAAGGAAACTAGGAGCCAGAAGAGTAATTCTAGTGCTTGTTTGTTCCTATATCTGTTCCTCCAGTTAAAATATCTTTCCAACAGTATAGTTAGTAACCCTTGTGGTGCCATGACTGAGCCACGCAGCAAGGCGGAAATAAAACCAGGATGTAGTCAGACAAGGTAACGAAAATGCTCAAGGAAGAAATAGCAGGGCAGAACACAGAAAATAGAGGTGTTTTTTTCCTCTGGGGTTATGCATATGAAAGGGAGAAAATCTACTTATTGTTTACAAAATCTCAGGTGTACCATTTTGAGCAGTATGACAGAGAAGCATGAAGAGCTAGACTGACATGGCAGAACTTTTCCTGGACCTGGGAATCAGCTATTTGAAAGCCTGACCAGAACAGTCTGTACATGACTCATGTTTAGTTTTGACTGTCATTTGGGAAGAAAAGGGTCTTCTTGCTCTTCACTAGTGAATTCCTCTCAAGGTTTCTGTATGCTGAGCAGGTTTCTGATTTTAGAAGGCTGTGGCTGAATGTCAGTGTGCAACTTACTAAAGAGGACCACCGCAACATGCTCACAGAGCAGTCAGACCTTTGAGGGTCCATCTATTTATTCTGTCCACCCTGGTCTCTCCCACGTCTCTTGGACCACAGTGAAGTACCAGCCTTAAGCTGTGGACCAGGCAGGTGAACAGCAGAGTTCAACAGGGAGGCCAAGTCACAGTATGCAGGACTGAAAAAAATCGAATAACTAGGGTGGGGCTGGGACAACATACAGCCATTTTTTGGATGTTGAGAAACACCGCACTTAAGATATTATAGAGCAAGACATCTCACACCTTAGCGAGCCTTCCTCTAAATACCACTTTGAAGGGGTACATGCGGTAGATAGATGGTACCAGTCCACCAAGCAATGGTGCAGATACTGGCCATGGATACTGGGGCATCTCTTCCCAAAATCACTGCAAGAACTCTGACAGCTGAAAAAAATCTCTTAGTTTTCCAGTGTCCTTCAAAAGATCTCCATACAGCACATGGCATGTTACTGTGTTTATCCATAGCTGCAAGATGAGATGCTGATCTTACCCTACTAGAATCTGTAGAAAACCAATATCCTGTGGTAAAGCTCCAGCCTTATGCTTCTCTTTTAATATAAGCTGTCATTACTGAACCACAGTCTGACCCAGATCTGTTTTACATGAGTCCTTGGCGAGACAATGTCAGCTGTACTTAATAAACAAGGTCTGCATTTATCGATTCAGCAATATTGTAAAGGGTAAAGTTGTCATCTGGTGTTACTAGAACATCAAACCTGCACGTCAGATGCAAGACAACCATCAATCGCTGAAAGACTGCATCACCAGCTAACCCAGAAGAAAAAGCAGAAATGTGAAATTTCCATGAAGAACCCAGCTCCCAACCTTTGAGCAAGAAATTCATTTTCTCTGTGACCAATCTTCCATCCCCCAAGCTGGAATGATGTCATGGACCTACGCTTACCTCATGACAACATCTAGTGTAGACTGGGGGTCCAATTCTTTCTCGGCCAGGCTTCCCTGGGGCATCCCTCTCCATCCCAAAGCCACCAAATAAAGCAGCTGTTGTAGTAAATTGGCTCTCCCCATTCTGCTTCTGTGCAAGAGTTGCTGTGGTGCTTCTCATTGGATGTATTTTCTTATCTTCTTTTTTCCCAGCAATCCATGGTGAATTTCTCTTGAAACAATATTCTTTATTTTTTCTGAAGAATGTATCAGGAACAGAAGTCTCTATGACATCAAGGAAGCAAGACAACAGAGCTGCTGGGTAATTTCTTGGTGCCCAGCATGTTTCATCCAAAGCATCTCAGTTTGTACTAATGTTCTTCCAAGGCAAGGTTCTTGCAGCTTCTGCCTTGATTCCTCAAGGTGTTCCTGGAATATAAGGCCTTTAGCTCCAGACCTGCCCAGAAAGTCTGTCTACAAGGAGGGTACAGACAAACCCAGGACAATTCATGGGTCAATGTCAAAGAGAGAATATATACCACAGAGCTCACACTGGCTCTCCATAACCTGACAATCAATCCACAATGAAACTCTTGAGAACACTTTTGAATAAATATCCTGCTAAATATGGGAAACTTTCAGCTTGGAAAAGGGTACAATTCCCCAAAAAAAGGTTGTGTCTGGTTCAAGCCAAAGCTGGTATTCTGCACTTGTACAATACAAATCTCCATGAAACAGAAATGTCATTTTTTTTGACAGGTCTCCCAGTGAGGTAAATCAGAAGCAAAATAGCACCGAAGCTAGATGTGGCAACCTCCTAAAACCCCATAAAAACCTCTTGACTTCGAACTCCATGTGTACCCCTCCCTGGCACGTTTGGGGAAGAATCTCATTTGTCCTTACATTCCTGACCTGCACTGTTACAGACCCCAGCCAGTTTCTTTTGCAGAGACCTTTTAAAGGGGCTGAGTCAAATTGTCCAGAGATGTCAACACGTTGTGAGAGGCAGGCTCACACTGGCAGCAATTACCAGAGGGCAATGATCAATGGGGGTCTTTTGTTAGCATTACAGGATCACTATTGACTCAGGAAGGAAGTGCCCCCCATGGTTTAGGCTGAGCTGAAATGGACAGGCAGCCTTGCCCTTGGCTGCTCACAAGCCACTAACCTACACTTATCTCATTAATTATTCCCGTCCAAATGGCAGCGATCGTTATGATCCACAATCGGCTGAGGAAGAAGAGGTCACAGCAAACACAGAGGCTCCATTTACCAATCCAGGACAGGCATCTTTTCTCTTATTTGCATCTGGACTGTTGCACGACACCGGTGCTGTTCTTTTGACAAACAGGTAACAACACATGACAGCCACACCAGCTCTCCGCAATAAAAAAAACCAGCAAAGCTACAAGGCACAGTGACCTTGCTAATTGTGTAGATGGGGAGAGGGGAATAGTCTTCACATTCCACAGCACCCAGATTTCCTTGATCCTCACACACTCCTATCCTAAAATACGGCCAGAGCTATCAATGGTTTACAAGGCTCTAGATGCACAATCCCACTGCTTCAAAAGTATAGTTTGTGGAAGGGAATTTATAGGAAGAACATACATTTGACAGGAATAAAAGACATTTGAGGGATGAGGGCTTCTGGATGGAAGGATGGAGTCTCCTATTAAAGTCACCTTGCACTGCTGAGGGATAAATCACTCCCTCGAACATATTGCAGTCTGTTGTAAAGGCAGATGATTAGTATGGCTGAGAATGAAACCATGCTCTGTTCTTACCCCCCACTGTGTTATTTTTCTCCCTTGCACTGAATTGTTCAAGCCACAGCATTTTAAATCAAACTCTGATTTAAGAAAGGGAAGAATATACAAAAGGAACAGTATATTCCGAACACACCCTGCCCTTCAAGCTTAGTGCTCCCCAGCCACTTCAGAACAGGAAAATCATGAGCCCCAGAGGAAACCTTACAAATGTGCAGTTGCAAAGTGAAGTTTTCCACGTGTATCCAGCTGGGAAGGTAAAAGTCCCCAGCAGCTCTGTTCAACACCCTGAACCCTTAGGGAGAATGCATTTGCAGAACAGTTGCTGTGCCCCAGTCTATCCTGATAACTACCCAGGGAACAGCAGACAGCCTCAGGAGTTTCAAGATACAAAGAAAGGCCCCCACCAGGAAGCCATTTCCTTCTCTAAGCTACATTTGTGCAGGTTTTTTCCTCCCTTTCACCCCTCAGGGGGGATAAAGTATAAGAAGGGACTTTCAACATCTGCTCTAGATTTTTGTTTTCTTAACTCCACTGATTTCTTTTTTTCGAGATTCTTATTCAGTGCCTATAGCTTAAGCAGTCTGTATTTTCCTGACAAACAACTGTCAAACCCGGCACTGTCTGTTGCACAGGAGTGTCATCAGCCTTTGACAGAGATATTTGCAGTGGGAAGAACCTAGTATTTACAGACTGGGTTTGTGCCAGGGTCTAGTGCACCGAAAGCACCCTACAGTCATCTTCAATGGCCCCAAGAAGTGACTAAGCAGAGATTTAAATGATTCTATCCTACAGCAGCCTGCAGCAGTGATCAGGTGGGAGATGGCAGAAGAAAAGGTGATGATCACAGGCTCTAAGGAGCCGTGCTGGTTGTCACATGCTCCCCACTCTGTGCTCTCCTAGCAAACAGGCAAGGGAGTTGAGCAACTCTCATTGTACTGCTAGAGCATCGGTCCAAAAACACCAGTCAGTGTCTGTATTGGCCTGATAAAAATGGTCCCATTTACAAGCGGTACATAGGGAAACTCAGCATCCTACAGGGCCGGGCATAGCGTTGACCAAACTTTATTACTTCTGTTTAAGAGAAACCCATTCTCCCTCAGCCAGAGCCATGGCTAGCAGCAATTTTTTTCAGGGTGCAAGAGATCAGAGATTCACGTCATTATTTATACTTCTGCAAAGCACTCATGTTCAGCAAGAGATGATCCCTCTCGCAGCCGTCTTCCAGACTCAGACCACTCAGTGGGAGTCCATCCCTTCTCCCAGGTAAAAAGCTATAGGACCAGAGGAATTGACCTCAAGTTTTGATAGGGAAAGTTTAGATGAGATATCAGGAAATATTTCTTCACTGAAAGGGTGGTCAAGTATTAAAACAGGCTGCCCAGGGAAGTGGTGGGGTCACCAACCCTGGAAATATTCAAAAGAAACATGGTTTCGTGATGGACTTGACAGTGCTGGGTTAGTGGTTGAAGGCAGTGATCTTAGAGCTCTTTTCCAGACCTATTGATTGTACAATTCTGTGATCAAGTAACACTGAAGTGGAGCAGGGATTAGAAGCAGAAGACTAAGGATGTCTTCTGCCTGCCCCACAGCCATGCTGTCTCATCGAGACCTATACACCTCCATTTCCATGGGCCGTGAGTAACATCAGTGATCCCAACACTGACAGGGTTAACAGCCACCACTGGACAGCATTCCAAACTGAGAGTGGCTAAACGGCCACGTTATATGGAAGTAGATCCACTGAGATCATTTTAATAACAACGGGCTGGCTGGGGCAGCCGTGATGGTTCGTGGGGGGACCATATCTTCTGTCAGGGCAGCCATGGTACCTTGGCCAACTCTTTTACCCTGGTAGAGGGCAGCCAGTGGAGCAGAGCCAATGCCACAACCAGGCAAGACACAGCCCCTGCCAAAGCCCTGTCAGCAAGTGGCCACTTCCCCATAAGTGAAAGCCCGGTGGCAGGAGTGGCAAAAGCTCAGCCATGCCTCCAAAGCCATGCTGTGCTGCACCCCACGCACCGCTGAGCCTGTTTACATAAAGCCATTTTTTGTTTTCCTTTCCAGAAAGAGTGCTGCCAATTGCTGGAGGCAGATGTGTTTATCAAGACGTGTATCTCAAAGCCTGACACAAGATCCGCGGCCTCTGGTGCAGCTGAAAAACTCTGTCAACACCTTGGAGAGAGCAAGCCAGCCGGGGCCAGCAGGGGACCAGCCTGGACTGCAGCTCTGCCAAAAGCTACAAGAGAAGGGAAAGTCAAGCTCAGGCAGAACAAACCTTTTCCATGCCCTCTGTTCAGTATCTAGTGTGGGTGTCCAAACCACAAATCAGCCAATTCTTACGTGAAAGGAAAAGCCTTTTTTTTTTTATTGTTTTTTAATCTGCCCCCCCTCATTTGGAGACCTGTTCTGCCCTTATACTAGTGAATATATCACTGTATTAGGCCTGAAAGCTTATGTCAGAGAGTTGTTGAAGTTATCCCATGCTGAAGATTGCCTGCTTAGGAAATAAAACACCCTTTGAGGGATCACTGCGCTTGATGATCAGCCTGAATAAAACAAATACTGAGGGGCAGAGTAAATCCTTCAAGCAGAGACCTGCTGGGTAGGGGAAGGGGGTGAGTCACAGGTTAAAGAGACTTTTTGTTAATGCTCTCAGACTCTGTCTGCTGCTTCCAAACTGCTGCCACAGGGAGGACAGTTTCTGGGAAAGCGGAGGGTCCCTGAAATCCCCATCACAGAATGGGAGTCACCCACAGTCCTTGGGACATCATTGCAGTCTGCACACCGAGATGGACTCTTCCACCTCATTCTCCAGAAGCACCAGCTCTGGAATCAAGAAGGAGAAAAACAGGCAATTTGCAGAAAATTAGTTTCACAGACCCATGAAAGGAAGGAGAAAAAAGAAAACAAAAAAAAAAAATAGAGAAATCTTGCTTTCCAGTTAGAGGCAGTTCCTCTGAGTTACATGGAAAATATTGCCCATGTCTGTGCAAAACTTTACTGGACTTTTTGCTTATCTGGCAATCATCAATCAATTACACTCACACTCTGCTAAACAACGTGAGGCAGAGCAATCTTCAAATCACCTCTTTCGTAAATCACTCTTTCTTCTCCGCAAGCAAGTCTTCAGCCCAACACCTTCCCCATCCAGCCCTCCTCCTTCCTGAGGCTCTGTGGCTTGTGCTGGGCAAGGTGCCCAAAGGGGGCTATTGCAGCCCTCCTGTGGGAGATGCATAGCTGGCATTCCAGGGGACTCATGCCCTTGAAGTCTTCAAAAATGACTGACCTTTGTGCATTTTTAGAAATCCATGAAGGTGCATTCCAGGATGGAAAAGCTATGTCCTCAACCCCCCTTCATTCAGAGCACCTCAAGTGGATTCCTCTTTGTGTGTATATGATCAGGACACATCCCTGACGACTCCTAGTCCTGAGAGAAGGCAGTTTCCCAGCTCAACCACAAACTTGACATGTCCTAGCCCTGGCCACAATATTGGTCCCTGGACCATGCTTTTCACACTTAATCTAAGGCAATTTTAATGTGCTCTTCTCCAAAGTTTCCTGTTGCTGCTTAGTCTGTGATGTGAGTATAACAATAAGCAAATCCTAGTTATTTCTTGCTCATGGACACGCAGAAGAAACCGGTCAGGAGGATATCTTGTGACATCTGATATCACTGGTGGGATCTAAACAGAAAATAAATATGTGAAAGAAAAATACTCTTTTATGGACCTGCTGCAGAAGGGCAGAGCACAGTGTTTTTCTTTGCATCCACTGCACTTGCAGGATTCTTTTCTTTGAGACACCAAGATTTCCTTGCCAAGAAAAAGGTGCAGAGGATGGGGATAACCTTTATCATTTGCAGTATCCTACTCTCAGCAGCAATTGCGAGATGGTTTCCATACTTAGTGTCTCTCCAAACTATCTGTCTGATGCTGTATGAATTGTTCTGACATGCCCAGGGAGAACCATTTCTACAGTTTAGGCTCATGAGAAAGAGAATTTTCTGCATTCTCCCATAATGCATGGCTTTGGTTATTTTCCAAACCAAAAACCCCAAACACACTTTGTTTGCTCTTCTGCTACCCCTTCCTGCAGTTCAAAGCTTTTGCATCGGCCACAGCATTCATTCCCATGTACCCTCTGAGAGCTGCAACTCGTAACATTCACACCAAATGAACTTCTGTTTACAATCCCACAGTCGGTCATAATAAGAAGGGCTTCCCACCTTCCAAAAACAAGCATCTGCCTCTTGCTCTGATTTTTCACTTAATATCTAGGGAAAAATACAGCAACAGGACCATGCTATCAAAAAACAGACAAAAACCTTTTTCCAGAGTTTATCCAGAAGCTACCCAAACACTGTACATAAGGTTCCATGAGAGGCTTTATGTTGGCAAACATAAAGAACACAGTGGGACAGATCTCCCAAAGAGGCTAAACCGGCACCGTTCCGTTGATCCCATTCATGTAGTGGAAGTCTGGCCTGAGATATCTAAGCCACAAGCACTGTGATCAGGAGTTAAACTAGAGTCTGCAATTCCCATTAGTATATCCTGTAACAGAAATCTTTGATGGAACTGCCATATCTTGGTACTTCCTGAAGTACAAGTAATTATTGGGGATGTCAGGAAAAAATCCTTTAGGATACAGTAATGCACATACCTACTTGGGCACAGTGGGCACACTTCTGCAAGGAGCCTGGCTTATTTTTCTGGGTAATGAAACACTGAATGCCTGCTTTTCAGGATGATATTTTATGCATGTAGATGACAACACAGGCAAAATATCAGAGTAGTCATTTTATCTGGCTGGCTGACAACGAGGCTTGCAATATCCAAACTAAAATACGTTACCCTTCGGAAAGACCACTTTACTGCCAATAGGTAAAATGTTCAAAACTGCTTATCAACTGTGCTCGGAATAACACCAGAGCATCTCTGGAGCGTTATCAGCCACTTTGCCCCAAGCTTGCAGCGAGGCTTGTCATGATCCCTCTGCATCCACAGAGCAGTGCTCCAAGGCTTGGAGGAGGAGGATGAGAAAACATGTGAGCTTCTTCGCTGAGTGTTTCCTGTTTCATTTGTTTCTTTGTTTTGAAAGAGAGAAGAAAGAATCTGTCTTGAATGTCATGTATAGAGACTCTCTCTCCGAAACCGCTGCAGTGCTCCTATTCAGCTCCAAGCATCCCCACGCTCAATAGCCTTTTATCTCCCGATCACTGACATGACAGGAACTGCGGTTACCATGTCACCGGCAGCTATTGCAGGCTCGGAGGGATCAGGACCTTCAGCCACAGGTTATGGACTCCATACATATTCACAGAGTCCGCTGGGCTCCATGATCACTTGGACCTGGCAATGTAACGTTGGGAATGCATCTGCCCTCTCCAGCGCAGCATTTATATTATGCAGCATGCATGAAATCGAAACATCTGAGCATTTTTTACAGCGTTAGAAGAAAAAATTTAAGTTCCAACCAATTTATTTTGTCTTTAGTGAGCTACAGTTTTGCCAGAGCACTGTGAAACCACTGACAAAACAATTGGGTCTCTTTTACCTGCTCTGGCACACAAATCACTGTTAAAATGAGTCTTTTTTTTTTTTCCCTGTGATTTTTTTTATTCTAGGGTTGACTGCTTGAGCTTCTCACTTCCTTGCAGTTGGTTAAGACAACTGGTGGTGGTCCCTAACTGGAGCTTACGAGCAGTTTGCTAATGAAAGTGCCAACAGAGGACAACTGAGCAAATTTGCCTTTTGCAGCCATTTGGAGCCTCAAAACTCCATTACGTGAGCAATGCTGAGAACTCAAACAAGCATCAAGCTTGACAAAGTGGACTGGATAGAAAATTTAAGTGAAAATTCACAGAAAGACGCTCCACTATGTATCCAGCTCAAGTTTGTGTATACATTGCCTGCTGTGTGTTAAAAGCTCTCTCCTGAATTAAAAGCAGATATTTTCCCAGGATTTAAGACCCCACAATTGCATTTAGATGACGGTAAGACAGGCCTCAGCTTTTCCAGCATTGTCTTAGTGTTTTATGTGAGGCAAGTGATGTGAAAATCTTCCCAAGCCAGCTACAATAACTTCAAAAATTTGTTTTGGTATTTTTCAAGCTACAGAAATGAGGTGTTGGTTTTGTTTTGGTTTTTTTAAGAGGGATTAGCTCCCTTGCTAAGGCTAAAGGAATCGGGGCATGGGTGTGGAAAACATTTTCCTTTGCAGGAATTCGGCCTCAGCGAAGCCCGATTTTCACCGATTTGTGTTGAACAAACCCATTGTGTCGGGGGAGAAGGGCCGGGCAGGATCGCTGGGGGAAGGAAAGATGCTGGGAAAGAAAGGGGAGCTGCCGCGGCCGGGGCGCCGCTCCCCGGTGTCTGCTGCCCCCCGGTGGCCGCGCCCGGCACTGCCCGGACACATACACACCTATATACGCATATACATACACGTATGTATGTATATATATGCATATGCATACACACAAATATATATGTATATATATGGCATCGCGTGTCCCTTAACAAGAAATCCCCCTTGGCCCTAAGCCGCCCCTGCACTCCTCATGGCTTTTGCAACGCGATGCAGCTGGGGACGGCATTTAACCACACTCTGTAACACTCCCTAATCAGGGCAAAAAGATAACGCCTCATACCAGACAGACACACGCACAGATCCCCAAGCCCCGGCAAACACATTGATGTGGAAGGAAATAATCCTTGTCACAGCAATAGCTGCAACCCAAGATGTGTATGGGGGTTGAAATCCTTATTTTTCCCCTTTTTTTTGGCTGATTGCTTGGTTGCCTTGTTGTTGTTGTTGTTAGTTTTACACCCCATCCCCCTCATCCCCTAGGGAATCACTTTCCCTTGTCGGATTTGCAGACGGGACACTGTGGGAAAGATGCCGAGTTGTGCTTTGTCCTGCTTCGTCGCCCCCGGCACGGATCTGGCTGTTTTCCGGCCAGCATTCTTCTGCACTGCCTTAACTGCATGGAAAGGAGAAAGCCAAGGGTTTGGGGAGGAGGTGGGGGGAGGTTTCAGGTTTTCACCAGACAGCCCGCACTATAGAAACAAACAAACTATGCAGTGAAAGCATTTTAAAGTCACAATTCTTTGACTTTTTACGAAAACAGACTGAAAAACCAGAGGCTTTGTATTGAAAACCCTGAGGGTGTAAAGAGGCCTGAATAAAACCAAAAGAAATGGTTGTCCAAGAATAGGCCAGAAACGAGGTGGGACACTGGAGAAGGACTGGGCTGGGGGCAGAGGATTAGTAAGAGGAGGAGAGAAAATGAGTGGGAATGCCATGGTTCAGCAGTGACCTTAACGAGCTCATCAGCGAACATATGCATTTCACCGCAGGGCACGCTGAACTCCCAGGGCAGTCCCTGGGAATGACCAGTACTCTGGGAAAAGACAGGAATGGGGACCAATTTTGCACAGGGTCAATTATTTCCAATTATTTGGGGGTGGGAGAGAAGATTCTTTCCAAGCCCAGTGGGTAATCCGACTTGTGCTCTGAAGTGTAGCGTTTGTTTCTCCTCGTTACCATAGCAGATACATCCCCTCCGCTGTGGAGCCATCTCTTCCCTGAGGTCTCCCCGACTCAAGGCCCCTTTCACTTCTCACCAAACTACGCAGTCATTTCTTGTGGGAGTGAACTCCAGCAAGTTATTCTCTAGAGAACATTCCTTATTTAGAGAGAAACCACAAGCCGGGGAGATCTGGGAGGGGAGAGAGAGAGAAAAAGAGAACAGGCTTGTTTAGAAGCAGCAGCTAAACAGCTGGGAGATCTTTCAGTTGGTTTATGTTTCTAACTCTGTTTGGGTCTTGCTTTACTACCTCAAATGAAAACAAATCAGGATTGTTTCCTCTGCTTTGGAATGTCTGTTTAGGATTTTAAGAGCGGAAGTGGGGGCAACTCCACATGGGTTCTCAGGGATTGCTGCTTTCCCAATGCCCATCGCCTCTCCATCCCCCTGCTAACCTCTGCTGCACACATGCAGCCCGCTCTCTTCCAGCCACACGATACAGAGACATTCATAAAATTGCTCTGACAAAAAGAGATGCCTTTTCACCCTTCTCTGAGAAAGGGGAAATGTTTTTCTTGTGTTGGGTCACTGCAGAATAAACTGCCATGGAGCATCATGCAAATAGTATTTATTTTAACTCTTTTTTTTCAAGTCACAAAAGCAGACTATCCTCCCGTCCCCGCTCCTCCTCTAAAAAAAAACCAACAATGCTTTTCTTGCTACATAAAGATATCACATTAATTCATTCATGGGCTTATTTCTAAACACCGAGCACTGAACTCAAGCACTCTCCCACGTACATAAGCACTTGTGAGCCGTCACAGCCGAACTCGGAGAGGCTCACACGGACACGGCGTGTCCTCGTACCCCTGTGCGTTACTGCCACGCCGGGCAGGAGCGCAGTGTGATGACTCGCAGCTCATTAAAAGTTGTTTAAATTACAAACTGTACGCGGTGGCTTCTGAGCGCCTCGTCTGCTTAACCAAGCTGAGGAACAGCTGAAAGAAGGGACTGCAAGCTCCTCCGAAAACAAAACTGCAAACGCGGCGAGAGCGGGATGAGAAGAGGGGCAGGAGCGGCGGGAGGGTGGCTGGGTGCGGGCAGCCCTGGCCCTGCGGACGGGGCTCACTGGGACAGTCCCGGAGATAGGGGCAGCTCCGGTGAGCCCTCCACCTCGGCGACGTTCTTTAGAGGATAACGTCCCGTTTTTTACACCTAAAATACGGAACAGAAACCCATCCCCGTGCGTGCGCGTTTGCAGCCCCAGCAGTGCCGGCTCACACACACTTCGCCGGGAGCGGGGCACGCCGGACTGCGGCCGGGGGGCAGCTCGGGGCCGGGCTCGGTGCCCGTCCCGGTGCCCACGGGGGTGGCCCCGGCCCGGGCCAGCCTGCCGAGTGCGTGTGCGCCCGTCCGGCGTGGGACGGAGCCCCGGGCGCCGCGTCCGCAGCCCCAGAGCCGACCCCGGCTCCAGCGTGAGCCGCTCCGGGGCTGCCCCCGAGCCGGCCGTGCCTCGCCGGGGGAACGAGCACCGGAGCCGGTTTGCTTTGTGTAACCAACATCGGTGGCAACTGCCCCTCCCCCGTCCGAGGAAAGGACACTCGCCCTACACAGCGTTCGGGAGCACACTGCAGCTCCCGGGTGCCCCTGGCCTTAGTTCCCGAATTTACGTTTCTGTTCGAGGGCAGACGTGGGAAAAGTGCGAAAACTGAAAAAAATAAATCGTCAAGCGGCAAAACCGGTTGCCTGCCCGGTCTCTCCGCTGCGGCCCGGGGGTATTTTCAGCTTGCCCAGCAGCGCGGGGCAGCCCCGACGGCAATAACCCGGGGCAGTCCCAGTCCCAGTCCTGTTCCCGGTCCCGGTCCCGGTCCCTCCCGGCTGCACCGCCCGGCACGGCCACGAGGCGGCGCCACCGACACTGACACCGCCCCCCCCTGCGCCCACGTCATTTGCATACGCAGCGCGGATTGGTCGCCGTGGCCGGTGACGTCACGCCTGACGCGCGGGCCGGCCGGCCAATGGCTCTCGGGGCGCACCGCCATTGGCTGCCGCCGGGCCTGTCAATCAGGCGGCGCTCG
>VWZF01004461.1:1529490-1567347 GCA_013396755.1 Sclerurus mexicanus | reverse complement strand
CCCCGGCCCGGCCCGGCCCTGCCGCTCCCTCCGCGCGGTGCAGAGGGGAGGGCGCTGGGCGGGCACTGCGAGCGGGGAAAGCCCTTGGAGGGAGGGGAGAGGAAGCAGCAGGTCCGGGCGAGAAGGGCTGCGTTCGCAATAGGGGCGTCGCGGGAAATGGGGGTCGTGGGAACAGGGGCGCCCACGCGGAAAAGCAGCGCAAGTCGCGCCGTGCGGCCGATGGACAACACGCCGCCGGTGAAACGAAGCCCCCGAGCCACGGGGGCCGTGTCTGAGCACCAGTGTCAGCCTTCCCCCGGCCTTCCCGCTGCGAGCATCAGAACTATTCGCTTTAGGCGGCTTTGTGCTTTTTAAGTGCCCGAACTTCGCCTCGCCGTGATTTAGGTGGCTATCTGAGGTGATTGAGGCGATCGCCTTGCCCCAAGCGATCACCTCAGTTTCCCTTAAAGTCGCTTTCAAAGCAACAATCTCCTGTCGGTCTGTGCGGTCTTAAAGGCACCGTTTTAAAGGGTTTATTTTTACCTAACAGCTTAATACTAAAAAACATATGAAACTCTCTCTATATATCGTTTTAACGGGTTTAATTTTAGCTAACGGCTTAATGCTAAAGAACATATGAAAATGTATATATATATTTGTGGATAATCGTTCTTCACAATATATATATTTGTGGATAATCGTTCTTCACAGTTATTTACATTATAAATTTTTTTTAGTTTGCTCCTTACCATTGACACCGTACTTCACAAGCTGTTCTACACCGTATTTCTTGAATACACACGACTGACAGCTGACACAGTAACTTCGGGGAAATAATATAGGATAAGTTAAGGGTGTAACTGTGCCTTCAGAAAGTACCATAGAGCTGGCCAAGCACATGCAAAAATGATGCCGAAATCTCTCAGAACGGCAGCAGTTCTCTCTACAGCAGGCTGCAGTTTGTAGATGAGGGTGGTTTGTAACATACGGCTCTCTGTTCGTGAAGGCATTTTGCAATATTTGTTCTAAATACGAAGTGAAAAATCTTGCCGTGTATTTCGTTAATTGACAGCCCGGGAGCCGGGGCGTCAAGCAGGGAGGCAAGTCTGGGCTCTGATCCTGTAACCGCTAATGAAGTGAGTGCTATTTATCAGGTCTTCTAGGATAAATTGTTCATAACTCTGGCAAAATCAGGGACAAAGCCCCTGCTTAAGGATCAAGCAAATGAAGATTGAAAAGTCCATCTTATGAAAAATATACCTCATAATGAACAATCAAGGAAGGTATACGAGATGCTGGGTATAGCTCATATTCAGGGAACAGACTCGGGTAGCAGATCAGAAGTACACCCAGAAGGTGGTTGTAGGACGTGGTATCGAAAACTTGATCATTCTGAAGTTCGCTATGTTAGCATATTTCATGTGTGAAGCTCCCGCGGTACCTGAGAGGGGAAAGTGCAACTCTACAATTCACATCTTTCTGTGCTTGACAGCATGCCTTCGGGGGAGTTCCTTTTATTTTAGAAATACGTACTTATTTTACTTCAAAATCCGTGAAATGTCTTTGTTTGGGGTTTTATCTTTTTGTTTTGTTTTGTTTGTTTGTTTCTGTTTCGGGGGGGTTTTGCTACATTGTTAAAATTTTTGTGCACTGTTTTCCAGTGGTCCTGTTGCTGGCATAATTTATTAGGGCAGCTGTGAGTGTTTGCCATATTGTTGCTGACAGAAATGACATAGTAAACCACTGAAAACAGGTAAAAGCTAGCTGAATTGTTGTTCTAAACCTACATGACAGGACTAATTTGTAGCTTAATTGTGTACTTTGCTGAACACTGTCTGTTTCTTGTTATTTAGAAATACTTAAATACTTTCAAATATGCAAATAAATCACTGGCTGCTCATATAAAAGTATTACAGATTCCTGCTGTGGAGCAGCACAGCAGGAAGAGGTAACAGAAATGCATCAGCTTGATTTTTTACCTGACCTAAATTGGCATAGGTAGGAACATTCTCACAGATCCTGTGAGATATTGACAGATTATTTGCTACTAAGGTCCTGGAATTTGACTTAATTTACCCAAGCCTTCAAGGGCAGTTTTCATGAATTGGGCCCATGGGGGGGAAAAAAAAAAAAGAAAAAGAAAAGAAAAGAAAAGAAAAGAAAAGAAAAGAAAAGAAAAGAAAAGAAAAGAAAAGAAAAGAAAAGAAAAGAAAAGAAAAGAAAAGAAAAGAAAAGAAAAGAAAAGAAAAGAAAAGAAAAGAAAAGAAAAGAAAAGAAATTGCAAAAAAATTGGTTTCAGCTTATTTTATTATGGATAATAAAAACAAAGTTCTGGTGATACAGGCATGTGTAAGGGATATAAATATATAAATATATAAATACTTATACACCAGTGTGTAAACCAATAACTAGATTTACATTGTTGGAAATGATGTTTCCTGGTGCAGGTTTCTCCATAATTCTTTATTATGGAGCTGCACGTTGCCCCTTACTTCACATCATCTGGGACTGATATGTATCTGAAAAATAACACTGAAATATATAAACCACTTTTATTTTTGCCAAAGCTCATATATATTTTCTTTTTTGAGTATCTTAAGTCATCATATTCACTGCTTTGTTCAAGGTCTGTTTCCCATTACAATAAGTAGAAGTTTTCCCAATGGCTCTGACAGACACTAAAGGAGTCTTACACTATATTTCATGCAATGCCAAAGAACGAATAAGCATGAAATCTGATTAGATCTATTTTTCTCGATATTACAGTTCTTGTGGTTTGTACAATTGCTACATAACACATTTTTGCAGATTATGTCCACTTTATGCACGTTAAAGAAACAAATTTGTTCTTCCACATTTATTTATTTAATCCCTGTAAATTATATAGGTAGCCACTCACAGAAAAAAAAAAGAGTGGAGCTGTGAACTACACAGAGAGTCCATAACTGCAAATTTTTGCAACAGAGATTCAAGAGTGGTTTACACCTGAGGCTGTATTGCCTGATGAAAAGGACAGGATAGCAGAGTGTAATTCCCAGTTTCTGTTTCTAACCCTAGGGTGTGTGACTTTCTCTCAATTTACAGGTCTGTGGGTAGTAACTCAGAGTTTGCCTCATTGAAGCAGATTAAGAATCTTGTCTGCAATGCTCCAAGAGTTACCATTGAAAGACTTCTAGAAATACAAAACATTGTATAGAAGCAGCGTCAGAAACACAAAACCAGAGAAACAGCAGAGCTCTTGCATGCCAGAAACATTCACACTGTGCATGTAAGTCAAAAATATCGGGGATAATTTGTGTCAGCAACATGAGATCAATTTTCCCTATATCAAGCACAAATTGAAATCTACTTTAAAGTAAGTACATAAAGTGTGCTTTCCAGACATGGGGGGAAAAGAGCATGTATAAAGCACACTGCAATAACTGTTCAATGAGGTGGTTTTTTTCTTGAGTAATTTTAGGGGCATAAAAACTTCTGCTGTTTGAAAAAGTTGACCACTTGAAACTGTTTTGTTTTTGGTTTTTTGGTTTTTTTTGTTTGTTTGTTTGGTGGGGTTTTTTTGTGGTTTACTTTAGGTTTTCTTAATATTTGGTGGGGTTTTTCCAATCCATGAGCTTCTGAAACTCAGTAATGGAAATCTTCCTCCCCATAATTTCTGCTGAATTACGACTATATTACACTTTGGTGGTGTAAGCCATTTGTTTCACTTTAGACCATTATAATTGTGAGTTCCAAACATGCCTCTCTAATTCTGTTTGAATTGTTCAATCGTGGTAAAGTCTATCACACTCACGTATCCCCACTGTTCACTGTGAATCTCGTGTCACAGGGGTTTTAGAAATCTTACCTTGCCTTCTTTTGAAAAAGAAAAAATTACCTGTATGCATGTACCTTTACAAACACCACGTGCTTGTGAATGTGAATGCCATTCTGGACATTGCTGCACCACAGAAAAAAAAAAAAAGACCAGAGCATCATGTAATAAAATGGTTAAGAGTCTCAAGACTCTGTTATTGTGCAAAGTCTCAGGCTTGTTCAGGTGACAGCAGGAGCTCTGGAGTCCTGCCTAGCTGCTCCGAGAAATGAAAGCCTGTTCGCAGCTCTCACCTCTCAGGGCAAGAGGGCTGTGTTGCCGCCCGTGCAGGAAAGCAGGGCACCGAGGTAGTTCTTTAATCTGCCGCAGGAGGGTTGGGGGACTGCGGGAACGCTGAATTGTAGCACCGAAGTGCTGCTTCAGCCGTTGTTTTGAATCACACGGCAGCAAACCAGAACGGACAAAAGGAACACAGAGTAGGGGAAGTGACAAAAATGAGTGACATCTTAGAGAAACGTGAGCCGCCTTCGCTCAGGTTAGCACTCCCTCTGAACACAAGGTGACTTTACATATCTTGGTCAGGTCTACAGTTTAAATATGCAGTTATGTAAATACCTCAGTTGGGTTTTTTCCAGTGCTAAAATGTTTTGTATGATCTGTTTTGGTCACTCAGCCCCTTTTCTCACCAGTAATTCAAAATACTCATGTTTTTTTAATCATAAGAAATCTTATTCAGTATCAACACAAAACAGAAGAAGCAACAGGCAAAATTTTATTCTCCTTCCCCAGCTCATACGCACACAGCAACTGCGGAGGCACAGGGCAGCTGGTGTATCTCTGATGAGGAAAGTCAGGGACAGGTGTAAGACTCAGTCTCTTCCTATGGAGTCAGAAAAGGGGCAGGTTTTGCCACTTCGGTGGACGTCCCCCTGCACTTGTTATCCCCTGTTCCCATGTAGCACATGGCATACAGCTCTGGGACTGCTGTGCTAACTGCACGGAGAGTGGGAAAACCCACAGTCCTGTGAAGACTTGGTGATTTGCAGGTGCCCACACAGCGCCTCTTCCTAGCCCTGGGCAGACTGTGTGTCTGTGTTCTTCTCTACCCAAACCTCTGTCCTCACAGCAACATCTTCCCAGCTCAGAGCCAAGGGTGCCAGGAAGGCTCTGGCTTGCCCTGGGGACCTACAGTGCTGCCAGCTCAAAACAGAAAGGACTGTTTTCTTTCTCCACTGTAGAAAGGATAGCACAAATGGCACATTTGAGGCCAGCCAGTTTCTCCACTGCCATAACAAAACTGTTCTTTGCCTGTTCCCCAGAGCTTTACTAGTACATAATTTCCAGATTATCACTTCCATCTTGTGCATATGGAGATGCTGCTCTAGTAGAGTTTATCCTCAGGAGAAAATCTTACGCATTTTAAATTGTTCTCCTTGTCTTTCCCATGCAGATATATTTTATGCTAACAGGGAATGCAATCTTCAGCACAAACTCGGGAACAACATGGTGAACTATAATAATTATTGGACCTGTTAGGTCTATTGTGAAAATAAATCTTCTGTGAACCAACATTTTCCCTCTTATGTTTCACAGAGAGACAGTAACCCTTCTGCTGTCAATGAATTAATTTGCTAAAAGAAGCTGGAGTTCATAGATAAATCTTCAGATTATTCCTCATTTACATATTAGCTTAGCATTTATGTGCACTTCTATTTGTGTGATCCTCCTGGGGACAATCCAGGGAACAATATGAATCATCTCACATGTTAAAATAAGGCTACAATACAGAGGGGGGAAAATACCTTTTTTTTTTTTAATTTTGAATTCTTTAGAATAGTCTTTGTGATTAATTATCTAGCACTGTATGCATAGTATTCCGGAGTCATTTTTGCAGCTATCTGATGCTGGAGTATACTTGAAGAAAGCTTTCTGTGCTTCTCAGAGTGTGTGTTACCTCAAGGACTGCCAGTGGTGGCTTGTGTGATATCCTGGCTCAGACATGGATTGTTTTTGTGGTTTTGTTTTTTTCTTATTTATGGTGAAGAAACCAGGTCAGACATAAATGAAAGCAGGACCAGTGTACTTCCTATTTCCTGTGGAGTCCCCAGAGCTCTGGTTTGAAATCATTACTGCTGTTAATTAATGCTTTGCCAGCTGTCTGCAGTAATTTTATCGCATTTATGTATGCAGAGCCATTGTGTCTCAGATTCCTGCTTGAGAGTCCTGTGAGCAAGACGCTACAATCACACTTACATGTTCATTTGTTATCTTGAATATGGTCTGCTCATGGATAATTTCTCTTTAGCTTTTCAAATTGGAAGGCTCACTGAAGAGGTTAACAGCAGCAAGGATCTACTTTGGGACATCTTAGACATTTTCATTTTATTTTTTTTCCTGATTTAGGGCAATAAAGGCAAAGTGGCCTGCTTATTTTCACTTTGAAGGTATACATCAGTTTAAAATTGGAGTGAAAATGCTGGGCACTATAATGTGTTAGCTGGACAGATTCTTACAGAGAACATAATTTCTGTTTGTGTTAATGGCTGCTCCACAGCCCTGAATGCCTATACTTAGCTGCAATGGATGAATGGCTTTGCTTGCCTCCTTCCATCACCCTTTCATAAACCCCCCACTTTTCCTGAAGGTTTGGGAAACCAGATGGCTGCAGTAACACAGTTCTCGGTGACCAACTCCATTTTGCTGTGGCAGTCCAGCAGTTGCAGTTGGCTAAATGTCAAATTCAGTATTTGTTTCCCATTCTCTCCTTTGAGGGCTTCTGTCAATTTGGGCTGTGAATCAGCTGTGGCATTTCTGCCAGAAATGGCAATATTTCAGTGGTGGCTTTAGCCTGGGAGCCCACTACTCTGGAACTGATTCATCTGAATGACTGTGTTCTAATTTCAGCTGGGATAGAGTTAATTTTCTTCTCAGTAGCTGGTGCAGTGCTGTGGTTTGGGTTTAAGATGAGAATAATGCTGATAACACACTGCTGTTTTAGTTATTGCTAAGCAGTGGTCAAGGACTCCTCAGATCCTCATATTGCTGTGCTAGTGAGCAGGCTGGGGGCGCAAGAAGTTGAGAGTGAACATGGCTGGGTCAGCTGACCCAAAGTAGCCAGAGGAATATTCCATACCATAGGACAACATGCTCAGTACACAAACTGGGGGAAGACTGTTCAGTGGCCGCTGCTTGGGAACTGGGAACTGTCTGGCCAATGGTCAGTGGGTGGTGAGCAATAGCAATAGCATTGCACATCACTTGTTTTGTATATTCTAATAACAAAAATAATGAAAAAAACCCCAACAACTGCAGTAGTAGTAGTAATAAAAATTCCTCCCTCCCCCCTTCCTCCTCTGTCCTATTAAACCATCTTTATCTCCACCCACAAATTTTCCTTTCTGATTCTCTTCCCCATCCTGCTGAATGGAGAGGGGAAAGGAATGAGTGAGCTTCTGTGTGGTGTTTATCTGTCTGCTGGGCTAAACCACAACAGTCATTTTTCTGATATCCAACATGGTGCCCAGACAGTGAAGATAATGACAGGTCTGACCAGAGTGTATCGAAACAAGTTTTTTATAAGCATTCATTATATCAGTTTAATAGTCACTGATCACAATGCTGATTTGTTTGTTCTCAGAGCTGTTGCACTTGTTCTCAGAGTTGCATTATGTAGCACCTTGTTTGCTGTATATGTTCCTTGTTGTAGTGTTTATCACCTCTGGCTGAAGGTTATCATTTTGTTGTGGTTTGTAATACTGGTTTATGATATGATAAAGTTGCTGATCATAAGACTAATCTGGTATCTGTACTCAGCACTGCCATCATCTTTGTATTCTGGGAGCCATCTCTCAGAAACTAATAATAATTATACTCTTTACATCTTCTTCTTGGACATCCAAGCTACGGGTGAGACAAAGTGGGAGAAAATGTCCCTACTTTCTCACTGTTTCTTTCTCCTTCCACTTTTCCTAATTCTTCAGGCTAGTTACAATAGCTCTGGAGAATTTTGCATATCATTGGAGTGCTCAAACAGCATGTAAAACATTTGGAAAAAGTGAGCTGTCACACTGGCAATTTCAGAGACATAAATCACTGTAACACGCTGGGGCCTGGCCTGTGCCTACTGAGCCCTGTTCAACACTACTTAGTACCCTAAAGGGAAGAGAAGGTCTCCTAACCTGACTACAAAGTCACAGGTATTGTGGCTACTCCAACCCCCATGACAGGCACCATGGCTAAACAGGAGAACCAACCTGTGCCATCATCAGTCACTTCAATACACAAGAAGAAATGCTGGAAGCAAAAGTCAACTCCTCTAGTAAAGGAGGAAGCTCTTACCTTTCTAAGGGAAGAAGTGGATGAGGTTGACTACTCCAAAGCAATGCCATCATGAGAACAGAACTAGGAAGGGACAAGAACTCAAAAATGAGGCAGTAACCACTCAGTGTCTGTCCTTGAGTTTGCTGCAAGATATGTGAAAGGATTTAAGCCGTCTTCCAAGTGAGTGCATTGTCACTTGTCATTCCAATGCTGGGATAACAGAACCAGTAGCCGAGAATTAGCCAGTAGGGAAGCCAAAAATCTGGAATTCACTTCGAGGAAAGGGGGCATTGACAAAGTGATTGGAAAAGGAGCATGAGTCCTATATAAACTGGGGGACAGCTGGCCAGGGGATGCTGCTCAAGAACTGTCTGGGCAGTGGATGATGAGCAATAGCACCACTTGTTTTGTACACTCATTATTTTATAGTTGCTATTATTGTTGTCATTATTATTATTACTCCTTTCCATTCATTCTCTGTCCTTTTAAACTGCCTTTATGTCAACCCACAGATTTTACTTTTTGTTAAATTCTCTCCCCCATCCCACTAAGGCCAGGAGAAGTGAATGAATGGCTGTGTGGTGTTTAGCTGCCTGCCAGGTTAAAACACAACACTGGGTTAGTGTTTGATGTAACCTCCACTAGGTTTGTATTTTTCATACCTACTTCTTGAAGTTATTGTTCAACTAGTGTATTATTCCCTGTAGACAAAATACTCTTTCCTGATGGGGGGGAAAAAGTGTTTCTCTAAAGCATCAGCAGAAAAATAAAGCAACATTACAGTAATTCCAGTTTTCAGTAGTAGTATGGTCCCTATGCACTTGAACTAGGAAGGTTTCATTCAGTTTCAGTTTCAAGCATTGCTGCGTGTGTCTCACCTCAGCAAATGGCAATTTTTCTGTGGAAGCCAAGTAATGGTGCAAGGGTTTGAAGTCTTTTGCAACAGTGTTACACAAATGTATAGCAAAATATATAGATCAGTTGGTTGGTTTATGGGTATATGTATAGCAAAGGAGTGAGCTAAAGATTTACAGGTTCCCTCTAAAGCCAGACTGTGCTTATTTCCATATTGCTTTTATACTCTCCTGATTCAGCATTCTTCAGTTTCTGCTGTCTTTATCAGATTTGATCATTTACGGGCAAATGTCTTTCAAATAAGCACTTTAAAATACTTGACTGTCTGTTGAATTAAGATCATAAAACAAGGTAAAAAAAGAGATTCTTCAATACCACTGGGCACAAAATATGCCAAAGGATTTCTCTTCTCCTCCTCCTCTCCCATCCCAAACAATCCTTTTCAATATTGAACAGGTCTGAGAACAATCCAATCCACCAGGTCAAGATAGGGTCAGATTTCCTGACCTACTTGCCCCCACATCTTGATAATCTAGAAATGAAAATCAATTCTTGTCTTTGAGCTTGTGAGGAGCTCATAATTGCTTTAGACTAAAGCACCGAGTGCCTGCTTTTTCTGCCACCTTTCAATTCTTGGAGATGGGGATGTCATTTTTCAAGTGGAGTGCACTGTCAGGATTAGATTGTGTGGTAACCAAGTAGAAAGATTCCTGCTCAGAATGAGATTTCTTCTCACCACTGTGCCTTTTATGTGTGTCCAAATTCTTCTTTTCACTATTATCTATAGGGATATCATAATATGTTTTGAGTGCATTATCTCTGGAAAACAGATTCTTTATTAGGGACAAAACTGAAGCTCTTTTGTAGCCACTGAAATCAATGGATAAATAGAAATTAAGGCTACATTTGTTTCTTGATCTTCTGTTTATTACACTTTCTATCACAAATCATACCAGTCAGATGTGGGTAGAATTACACCTTGTTTTTATCAAGCATAGCTTTTTAGCCAGCTAAACTGAAATGTGGTATGTATTCAATTACAACAGAATATTTCTAGGCCATTTTGAATTACTGTGAATTGCAGTCCTGTGAACGAGTTTGTAAGAGGCTGTGCAGTGCCAGCTGTCTGATGGGGCTTACCCAACACACAGGACTCTGACAGGCAGGCTGCTGTCCCTGGAGTCAGGACAACAGAGCTGTAAATCTGGTCCTGCCAAATTTCCAGTTAGGGGAAGAGTGGTCTTGCTTAGGGCCATATTCCCTTTGATGAATTTTCCTGTGTGAACCTGAACCCTCAAATCTTTATCACCGTATCTGCATCAATTTCCAAAACAGACAATAAAATAAGAGGGATACAGCTTTTTTTATGTGAAGGATCCTGAGAACCATGTGGAGAAAGTTCAGTGAAAGAGTGATGTATCACCTGCTTCTCAGCAGTCTTTTTGTTTTTACACCTCCTGAGTGTATGTGTATTCTCATCTATCCTGATTAAAAACATGTTTGTGATATTGGTGATCTCTTGACATTTGCAGTTTTTGGTCCCTTATTCCTAATGCTATGGTTATTATTCAACGAAAGGCCACCCTCACCTTTGGAGAGGAAGACCAGAAGTTGTTCTTCTGCCAAATAACTCTAGCATTTCTGATAGCACAGGTGTTATACATACCTATATTAAAATTACAGAGAATGCAGCTCTTTCCCCACTACTCTTCTGCTGCTATGATTTGTGGTTTGGCCAGAAGAGTCATTCAGATGGTAAAAGAAACCATAAGTAAGACAGTGATTTATTGCTAAAATGATTATCTTTTTTTTTTTAATGTATAGATATGGAACGAACATTTTTATATCTGTTTTTACCTCATTTGGCAGCCAAGAGTTTCAATAAGGAGAGCTGCCAAGAGTTACAGTAAAATAAAGCCTAAATAATTAATTCTGTCAGCGAATGATGATACAATATCAATAACTAATGATAGTCTTAAAATTAAGGAAGCAGGAAGAGAGGAGAAGGAGGAAAGGAGAAAAGACCATCCTTGCCTTGGGTCCTGCTGGCATAACCAAATTAAAAGCAAGATTAAAGTAATAGTTCTGGGTTTTTGTTTGTTTTGGTTTGTTTTTTGAGATCCATGCTGACTCTTGGATCTCATTTCCAGAGACTGTCACGGCAGGTAAACTCATGGGGTAAATGTACTCTGAAACCACAGAATGTTTCAAGTGCTGGTGGTTTGGCATCATCAATCTTTCTTTCCTGACAAAGAAGAGCAAAACAGAAGGGCATCTTTCACAAAGCAAAGTCCATTTTTCTGCTGATACCAGCTGGTACAGGGAAGCTGCATCAGGTCATGTCAGTGGAGTCTTTCTTCCATCTTTCTCCACACTTCATGGATTCAGTCCTTCCTTCTCTCAGGCCATTGGCCAGGTGGCACAGCCATAGCATTGATGAAAGGAGACCTGAAACCAAAGGCCCATCTTTACCCTTTTTGATGTCACGAGAATTGCACACACTGATTTTGAATGTTGCATTTTGAACTGCACTCACTGATACTAAGAATTACCATCACTCTTGAATGGGGAGTGAAATAAAATGTACTTAACTCAGGCAGGGCTCAAGTGTATGAGTTTTGTACTTATGTACTTCCCTGGACTAACGTATAACAGAAAACAAGGACAACTTTACAGTTCAATGTGACTGAAACCACCAAATTCAGCAGTTTACATTCCTATGCTGGTTACTCTGTGTCCATAAGGCAATTTCTGGTTTCTTGGGCAGATCGACAACATTCTGAAGTTTTAACACACTTATTGTATATCAGCACTTGTTAAAATGTAGCTTTAATTCTGAACAGTCTGTGATTATTAACTGAGCTTGTGCTGTTAGAAAAAACAGTTTCCATTTCAGTAACTTTTCTTTTTCTGCTGGTCTTGCCTTCTCTGTGCACGAAAGTCTGAGGTTCTCAGGTGGACTTGAACACCAGAAGTGCAGAGGTGCTAAGCAAAGACTCCCCTTCTCTTTCCCAAATAAAAAGTAAAAAAAAAAAAAAAAATAGAAAAAGAAAACCACTTTCTGACCTAAGGTAATTCGAGAGTTGGAGTGAGTTTTTCTTCATTTCTTTGTTTTGCTTTAAATAATTACACTCTATCCCTATAATATATTCTACACTGAATTATTGATATGCACTTTCAACCTCAGCCCCTGAGTCTCACTGTTGTTTCTGACTGGGAATAACAAACACACTTCCTCATTTAACATGCCCCTTGAAAAGTGACTAAATACAAATATTTATCACTGCCTTTCTTGCCTGTATGCATAGTCACAGATGTTGATGTTGAACCCCAATTTTTTCCTGTACTTCTTGCTTCTGAGGGCTGTGTAATGGTGATTTGAGCTCAGGCTGGGACCTGGGACCTGTCCAGCTGGTAGGACTGGGATGATCCCAAGTGCCAGGTGGCTCTGAATTCTCTCCTCAACCTATAAATGGCTGGGCATGTGACATGATGCAGAAGGACGTGTTGCCTTCAAAGTCTGCAGACTGTAGAGAAAGAAGGTTTTCTCCAGTAACTTCTGGGAAATGGAGTTTGTGAGACCTGGCAATACACGTGCCCCTTGGCCATCCTATTTTTACAGACCTTTTCAGAACTGCTACAATTGTAGCAGACTCTAGTTTCAATTCCCAGTTTAAATCATGTTTTTCTATACCAATTTTTCAAAAGCTGGTGATTTTTTTTGTCCCCAGTGTCCAACTTGAATGACATGAGGAAATCCAAGAGCAGTCTAGCAACCAGACAGAGTATGGTGATCTTTTTGGTTGGTTGGTTGGTTGTTTTTTTTTTTTCACTTTGATTTGCAAAGCCAGTTACAAGGCAAGGAATGTTTTAGACCTTTAGCACACTCGGGGCTCTATTAACTCATATGGATGTTGATCTAGATCCAAATCACCTTAAAAATGAAACCATCTATCTGTAGACCTTCACTCAACAGGAGCAATATTTACTTTCTCTGTGCTTAATGCACACAGCATTGTATATTATATGGGTAGCATGAACGGTAGATAAATCTAGGTTCTGGTTTTGACATTCAGTGGTATTGCTAATAAAAGAAACATGTTTCAAACAACTTTTTGTGTAAATCACAGTTACTTTTGTAGAAGATTAAACAATAGTTTGGTCCCTCAGGATATTCATGAACAGATGAAACATTAACCACAGGGTCTTAAATGCTTTATAAATCTGAAGTACCTTCCTGCAGTGGAGAAATAAAATCCATGATTTATAAGCCAGCAGCCCATGGAGGGATAGTTACATTTGCAGAGACAGGGCTACACACTAGGTAAGGCTGGTACATTTTGCTTATCAAAATCTGGGATAGTCTTAGGTGAGTTGCATTTGTCCAGTAAGTTGCACTTCATTGTGCATGAAGGGTAATTTGTACAGTAAATACATTATTTGCTTGTGTGCGATAGCTGCACTTCTGGAGTTGCAGATTTTGGCTTGTCAGACAAGCAGTGGATGCAGTGAACATCCAAGGAAGTCCATTACTCATAAATTTTTTATGCAGGATTTTTAATGCAAAAATAATAGAAGTTGTCCTTTATAATCCAGACTATTTGGCAATCCTAAAATGAGGCCAGGCCACAGCATTCCTTCAGCATATAGCAGAGAATTTCTGCATTGGTCAAAAGTCCAAAAGATCTCCTTGAATGAAAGGCAACATATCCCTTCCCAGTGTTTACCCCCTCCTTCCTCCTTCCATCCCCCATGTCAAGGTGTTGAGCAGGTTTGAGGGAGGTTGAATCTCATTGTATATCATGGCACAACCTTTGCATCCTGCCCACTGACCAATCGTGTATTTAAGGGTGATTGAGAGTGTAAGGTGTTGATCCCTTTCTGATCTGGATGATGTAAACAGTTTAGCCATCTCTGCTTGCTATGGCTCCAGACTGCTGCAATGTGCTCATGTCCAAACTATTAATGTGGGGACATTGGGTCTCAGCTCCCAGAATCAGATCTGTTATAACTTCAGCTGCGGAAATCATTTCACCTTACCTTTTTAATATATGCACAATTACAATTCCCTTTCACTTGCCGTGGCAGAGAAACGACAAGAAAACCTGTGAACCTGCAGGGGAACTTCTTTGAGATCATTATATATTATGGGCAATGCGCTGCACACTGTGTTCAGTGTCACACACTTCTTTAACAGGAGGGAGTATGCTCTGCTGGTGAAACAGGCACAAGGGTCAGACTGGAGAGGGGTGACGGGGAAGCCTTCCCCGCGGGATGCCTTGTGCTCGCATCAGGCGGCAGAGGCTGGTGGTGCGGTGCTGGGAGTTTTCCCCCCAGTGCGGCGGGTGCCGGGACCCCCCTTCCCGTGCGGGGGGACCGCGGGCCAGCAGGGGGCGCTCCGCGACCGCGCAGCGGAGCGCGCAGCGCCGGCGGCTCCCCCGCATCCCCAGGGTGCCTGGGATTAAACGCATCCCTCTGCGCACGGGTGTCTCCGCAGACCTGTTATTCCCGCTCCTTCCCCCGGGAGTTAAAAGTACAAAGCCCGATGATGCAATAAAAACCCCAAAACAAACCCAACGAACCAAACCAAAACTCCAAGCCCAAAACGAAACGGAAAAGCAAAAGTCTTTCCCCCAAAGCAGAGGAGGAGAATTTGAGGTCAAGTAGCGTCGGCGCAAAAAATAAAAGGAGTATAAACTAATCAAGCATATCTAAAACCCAACCCCAGCTTGATGCAGTAGGACTTTAAGACATAAGTGAATTAATTTAAAAGGCTGAGGCACAAGCCTTGGGAACACAGAATGTGTGTCATAATTGCATAGACCTTTTTCATTTTAGCTAATGACATCAGCTGGAGATTGAGAACTGCATTTAGAAACACCAAGAAGTTGCAATTGCTCAGCCGTGTGTGCTTTCCCTGACTTGCTGTTGTCTAACATGCCTCTTTCAGGTTTTGGGATATACAGATACTCACAACTGCCATATGCTGTCACTTACACAGCTTAAATCCAGCCATTTAAGAACTAATGGTAATTCAGAATTAATTACACATCATGGTCTGGCTGTCCATTTCTGTGCTGTACACGGTGCTATTGATTTGTGTGCTTCCGAGAGGAGAGTTAAATAACTTTATTGCTGTGCTGCTGGCTGATTGATAACAGAAGGCTGCAGCCAGTGCTTTTTGTTTCCACAATACAGTATTGTTTGGGAACATAATAATTTAGTGATACTGAGAGGTCAGAGCACTTACAGCTTATTGTCTCACTGGGCAATTGTCTTAAGTTTTGCCTGGAATATTTGTGGTTCTTTTTTTTTTTTTTTTTTAAAGGAGGAAAAGAATTTGAAATCCAAATATTTTCAGGGTATGGAGCAAAGCCTGATCTTAGCTATGGTCAGGCAACAGTGCCAGGCAGGCAAAGACACTATTTCAGAATTGCTCCGATATCAACCTCATAAAGAAGATTTTTTAAATTATGTGTGTATTTTCTGTGTGTGTAGTGCAGGCATCACAACAGTAGTCATTGCATTGGTAATGTGACAGCTAAAGTAGCTGTTTACACATTTCAGGCTTAGCACTATCAGCAGATGCTGATGGAATAACCCAGAAACTCAAAGCACAGCCCAGAGCAGACAAAACACCTTTTATGTTAACTTTAATCTGAAAAAAAAAAGAAAAACTCATTCTGATACAGAAAGAAACTTTTACGTGGTGGTGTGCATTCACATAAATAGGTTTTGAGGCTAGTGGGTCAAGGAATCATCATCTAGCCTGTGCCAGGCTTTCTCCAAGCCCTGTGCACATCAGGAAGATGCTGCCCTCCAGGTGGTTCTGATCGGGAGAGAAAAAATGAGGGGTAGGAAGAAAGAAGGAAAAGAAGAGTCACACAAAACTTCTGCTGCGGAGCTGGAAGAGTTGAAAAATCTCCTCAGGGACCATAAGAAATGCAGAAGAAACAGAAAACAGGACAGTTGTTTGATTTCATGCTGATAAATTCCTCAAGAAAAAGCTAGAAACTTGACAACTGCTGGTTGCAACACCCGAGCCCAACAAACCGAGCATTAACCCCGTGCTCCTTGACGTGGGGTTATAGCGCAGAGTTTGTTCCTCATCACTGAATACACTGAGCAGCAGTGCTGCCGTCATGCTCAGTGCCATGGCCAGCAATGCCTAGAGCTCCCCACCCACCTGCTCAACTGCCCGTCTGGGAACTTAATAAATAAACCTTTGGACCTCCCACCCCTCACTGCCTGCCAAGGCCAGGTTTTGGCACACTTCATATGCAGCACAGCAGGAGTATTTTTATGGGGCCTCCACTTTGACTGTGTGATCAAACACTGCCTGCCCATATTTGTGAATTCAGAGCATCTCCCTCACCTCTGGAGCAGCATGGTGGCTTCTCAGACCTCTGTCCCTGAGAAGGAGCCCTGGGAACAACAGTCCACTACTTACATGCTAGCAAACATCATCAAGAAATTTCTTCTTTGCTGCATTTTCCTTTCTAGAGGAACCAGACAGGAAGTACTAGCAGATCAGAGGGTTCTGTGCCTAAAGAGGGGCACACCATGTTGTCTTCTGGAGGCTGGTACTGTTGTTTTTCCTATTCTTGCCATATGTGATTCAAAAAAGCAATGATGGATCTAGAAGTATCTGAATGCTCTTTGCTTGTGAAAAAAAATATATCAAAGCCTCAGCTGGCTGGCCGTGAAGGGCACAGAAATCCCTCTCTGTTAAACTCTTCCTTTCACTTGCAAAAGTAGTTTTGGAAGTACCATCACTGAAGTGTTCAAGGTCAAGGTCTTTGAGCAAGCTGCTCTAGTGGCAGATATCCTTGCCCACAGCAGAGGAGTTGGACCAGGTGATGTTCAAAGGTCCCTTCTCAGCCTGACTTCTTTGTCAGGGGCTGGAAGGTAATGTTAAAACTATCTTAATGAATTCCCAGATTCCTTTCTGGTATAAGGGCAGTGTCAAGAAAATCTGTTGGTCAACCTGGCTGAATGGATTTGAGAGTCCTGACAGAATCAGTATTAATCAAGGGAGCAGTTCTGTTGCTATACCCATGTTTGGTCTGTGTCCACATCCACGTCTAGACACGACTGTCCAGGTGCTCAATCTTGACTTTTTTGTGTGGAGGTATTAGTCTTCTGGAAACTACATCAAAACAAGCTAATTAATCACAGAAATGTCATTGAAGAGCCTGGTGAACAAGCAGTGATGGGTCGAGTCCCACAGTGCTTCTGTCTTCTTCATCACTTTCCACTACAGTTCTCTGAAATGTACACTGTGAACAGCACCTCTTCTCTTAAAAGTAATATTTTTGCTATAGGAAAAGGGCCCACAAGGTGGCTCAGGTGGAAAAGAAATACAGAGTTTTTGATCTCTGCTGAGCACATATATGACTGGGACAGAAGAGTGCTACTCTAGAATAGCTGTTTGAGATTACCCCAAAAGAGCTGTTGACTTGAATTCAGCTAATGATGAAGAGGTGCAGAATACCAAAGCAGTGGCAATCAGTGCTGCAGGGACCTCATATTGAGAGATCAAGAGCTGAGGCACAATAACTTTGATATGCAAAGAAAACTGTATCCTTGTGATCCAGATCTTAGGGCCTGACTCTTCTGACTTGCCTACAGGTAGCTTCTCCAAAACTTAAGTGTACCCAAATAAGATTGAAAAGCACACATTTTACAGTATTTTCTTCCAAGTCAGTCAAGGAAGCTTCGGTTGAGCCAACAGCTGTCTCTCGTGTTCGACAAATCCTTTCCAAAGCCTGTGAAGTAATTTTTATTATTATAAGATACAAATGGAGAAGTACGGAATCATAGAACCACAGAGTGGTTTGGGTTGGGAGGGACCTTAAAGATCATCTAGGTCCAAACTCCCTGTCATGGGAAGGGACACCTTCCACTAGACCAGGGTACTCAAAGCACCATCCACGCTGGCCTTCAACACTTCCACAGATGGGGCATCCACAGCTTTTTTCACAACCTGTTCTAGTGTCTCAACACCCTCATAGTGAAGAATTTTTTCACAATATCTAATCTTAACATACACTCTTTCAGTTCGAAGCCATTACCCCTTGTCCTGTCACTACATGCCCTTGTAAAAAGTCCATCTCCGATTTTCTCGTAGGCTCTCTTTGGGCACTGGAAAGTGCTACAGGGTGTCCCCAGAGACTTCTTCACGCTGAACAACCCCAGCTCTCTTAGTCTGTCTTCAGACAGGTGCTCCAAACCTCTGATCATCTTTGTGGCCCTCTTCTGGACTTACTCCAGCATGTCCATATCTTTTCTGTGCTGAGACACAGACACAGGACTCCAGGTGGGATCTCAGGAGAGCAGAACAGAAGAATCACCTCCCTTGTCTTGCTGGCCACACTGCTTTTGATGCAGCACAGGGAATGCTTGGCTTTCTGGGCTGCAAATGTACATTGATTGCTCACGCTAAGATTTACACCAGCCAGCAGCCCCATCTGTGTGGCTAATGAATTGCTCATGGCAATAATTTCTTATCCTGCAGTTTGTAATATATCACTAGGCATGGCTATTGTTTTTGTTCTGTGAGTGGATGATGGGACACAGTTGAATAATAAGCAGAGACCAATATGTAAGTTTGCTGATATAAGTACTGCGTAACTCAGGATTTCTAGGCCATAGAATCATAGAGTCATTTAGGTTGGAAAATACGTTTAAGATCAAGTCCACTGCTAAACCATGTCCCTGAGTGGCCCATCTACGCTTCTTTTAAATACCATGAAGAATGGCAGCTCTACCACTTCCCTGGGCAGCCTGTGACAAGATTTGACAACCCTTTTGGTGAAGAAATTTTTCTTCATATAAAACCTAAACCTCTCATGGCACAACTTGAAGCCATTTCTTCTTGTCCTATTGCTCGTTACTCGGGAGAAGAGACTGATGTCCACCTTGCCACAGGCTCCTTTCAGGTAGTTGTAGAGAGCAACAAGGTCTCCCCTGAGCCTCCTTTTCTCCAGGCTAAAGAACCCCAGGTTCCTCAAATGCTTCTCATGAACCTTGTGCTCCAGACCCTTCACCAGCTTTGTTGCTCTTCTTTGGATATGCTCCAGCACTGCTTTTTCTGCCCTGAATCATCTGAACAGCCACGCAAAACACAAGAAAAACAAACCTTTCGTAGTTCACAAGCAAGTCAGTCTTAGCAGATACGTAGAAGTTTCTTCTCATTAGAGTCTGAAACTAGCATCTGAGCCAGTCTCTGTGCTGAAGGCACTCTATTTTCAAATGTCAGATTCAGAAAGTGACAGTAATTTCCACACTGACTTCATTGCAGTTTGCTAGTAAACAAAAAAAATATAAATTATATTACAGAAAGATGGCAGGGTTTGAATTGTCCAGCTAGGGCGGAGTAGGAGTACAGCAGTCATCTGATGGTTTTGCTTTGTGCCTGCATAAAAAAGATAGCTGCCTTCTTTGCTAACAGGTGTGGGTTGAAAGGTCACCAGATGGATGGTTTGGTAAAGTGAGACTATTCCTTAGCTAGCAAAGACTAATGCTCTTCACATGAAGCATCGCAGAGCCTCATGTAACTTTTCTGAGACAAATGTAAATGGTCTAAGCAATAGCCTTTCTGTCTTAAATGCCTTGTTAGATGTCTCTTTTTATAGTTACAATTTTATAGTAACAATTTCCTTCCAAAGAGGCAGAATAACAATTCTTGCTGATGTGAAATAACAGTTTCTCAAATCTGCTAAAAAGAGAGTGGCAACACATAAAGCCTCAAAGTTTAAAGAATAACCTTCAGTGCTGTGTTTTGGAAAGAGAAACCCTCAGAACATCAGTTTTGCTAAGAGGAAACAAGTATCTGTGCCTGCTATGGTCAACACTTATCACTGAGAAAGCCAGCAGTAGAACCAGACAATTTTTTACATCCAAAGGGTAGATGATGGGAAGGATGCCTCTCGGGGATGCATCGCTAGCACAGGTTATCTTCTCACACACCCATTCTCATTCCACAGTGAGAATGGTCAACTGCCTTCATCAGCTTCTCTCGAAATACAAAGCGATGTGTCAACAAAAGCTAGCATGCAGGACTGGGGTTCCCTCCCCTAACAAACAGACTTGCTCAGCGCTCTTAGGGATTCCTCCTTCAAAATCTCCTGAAGTGCTGGCCTTCAGTTCTCACACACGCACCAAGACATTTCTTATCAGTGCAACAGGAAAGAGAGGCAAAAGACACAGGGCATTGACCACAAAATATTCCCACAGATACACCAAGACTGAGAAAGCAGATTATTTTCCTCCTGGAAGTCTGTAGCCTTTCCCTTTGATGATTCTTCCCCTCCTCTTTAAACACTGAGAACATTATCAAGGGGGTTCAGCAGTCTTTACTCTGAAGTCTTTTGACAGCCAACCTCCACTCCCAAGCGTGGTGGTGGCTGAGGGCCATGAAGCACATCTGACCCCAGGACTGCTGCAGTGACACCCACGGTCCCTGCTCCCACAGGGGCTCCACTGATGCCCCAGAAGTTGCTCAGACTGTTGCCCTGCATAGAATTCTCCTCCCCAAGAGAAAACAAAACTATTCTGCTTCATGCTACCGTTCATTACGTTGCATTACTGATTCATTTAGGGGGTCATATGACCTCTTCATTTTATAAGCAAGCTTGTTAGCAGAGCTAGATGAAAAATCAGCCACTCACATTATAAAACTACAGTTTTTTAAGAATTCCTTCAATCAAATCCCTATGCCAAATGCATTCAGATGAGATTAACTAATTTTGCCTAACATTTTCTAGGCAGTATTTCCATAAGAACAACACTATGAGATAGTAAGGACGCAGAGATATGATGAATGACCAAAATAAGGGTGACTTAGAAATTACATTTCCCACAGATGAAAGAAATCAATCAAATTGGACTTATCTCAAAAACCAAGTTCCTATTAGATACACACAAAAGCAAAGCTCCCCATATGAAGGCAGTAACTGCCCTCAATAGCCGTGGAGATTACCTGAATTGAATTTTTGGGAAAAAAAAAGACAACTTTACAGAATATGTGTATTTTTCAGTTGAAATGATCCAGACTGGCTTCAGGCACACATGATCTCTGGTGGGAGTTTTCATCTACATGAAGGCAAATAACCTAGCTGGGGGATACCCTCTACCAAAATCATCTTCCTTTCCCGTATCACTACCTCTTTATGGTCATACATTTTGTTCAAGGAAGTAGTGAAATCCCCAAGGACTCCGACAGCAGCTACAGCAACAACTCTCCGGGGCTGAACTTGGCTATGTGCATAAAGGCTGTATCCCCTCTACGGGGTGGCCAAAGGGTGCTGAGTTTCTAGAGAGGGACATATGCAGCAATAACTCTGTCAGACAGTGCTCCAGCCTCCAGTGACCTGTGACACAAGCTGTCCACGTCCCCAGCTTGTGGCCAAGCGCTGAAACTGCTCTGCCAGCAGCTGGAGATGGCTGGTACCTGAGGAAGCTCTCAGAATTCTTAGTGTCTCAAAATACCAAATGTTATACCAAAAAGCTGCCACACAAAGAAAACCACATTTGACGTAAGTTGCTTAATTATATTTATCAGGTACAGGTCTTGTGGCAGCTGAGGAACTACTCCTCTGCATGCGGAAGGGGCAGGTTCAGCCTTAAAATATTTACCAAGCTTCCAGGTAATGATTAAAAGTTGTAAGTGCCACACCTGAGGCATAAATAAATTGAATCATATTTCACATTTCCTGAAATTTAACTATTATTTTCAGTTAACTGATCACTGACTAAAGTTACTGGAAATTCTGGGCATATTTGCTCCACTCTTTATGGAATTGTAATTCTTAAACTTTTTTTGCATTATTTAACATAGCGTTGCCTTTCATGTTTTCATGCAAGCTTTGTTCAGACAGCCCATAGATTTAAGACACGATTTTTGCTCAAAAAAGATGTGTTCTGGGCTCTTCAGTGAGTGCCAGGGAATTTTTCCTGATGGGTACATTCCCAGGACACATGAGGAATGAGTTAACACAGAGCCACTTGCCAACCTGGAACATAGGAAATGATGGATCAGTGTCCTAAATCAGCACGCATGATAGCAATCACATAAACCATGTATGAGGGGGATGATGAATTACACCATTTACACTATGTGAAAAGTTGCTTAATTTTTTTTCTTCCCCCAAACTGAGGGTTAGCAGTAAAATGGGCAAAAGTTAAAGCATTGTATTAGCTCTTCTTAAGGAGAATATTAATATCTTAAAAACAAAGTGTCGTAGGTAGTACAGATATCATTAAGTGTTTTGAGCTAAGAAATTGTAAGGAAAAGAAAGGTGTGTAGTTAGATGATATTTCTTCTGGGAAATTCTTCCCCTTTTTAAAATATCACCATTTATTAATCATATCTAGGTAATTCCTAGTTTAACAGTACAGTCAAAGTAGATTATTTGAAATTAAATTTGAAATTAATTCAAATTCTGTTCTCTTATACCATAGATAAGCATAAGGGCTGATCTTTACATTAAATGCTTTCCTCCCTGGAGGAAAATCAGTAGCCTATATATGTGAGAACGCAGTTACAATACTGGCACCAGCAAAAGGATTTCTCAGATATTTTTTTCCACATTTCTAAAGTTTCATTGGAAAATATGCTGTCTGACCTCCTGAGGGAGCAAAGCATCTTCTTCACAAATTATGTTGGAGTGCTTGGAAGGAAAGCAGCCATTTGCTTCAGCATTGTGCTCTGTGGGTTGCTAATTTGAGTTTCCGTAAAATGGAACCAGTTTCAGATGCCTCAAACGATTCCTATCAAGCGCTGACATTTCCAGATAAGGAAAACATTAGCTCCTATGTTGTCTTCCTCTGCAGCTTCAGCAGGCTGGTTCTTAGTCCTCGGCTTACCAATATCACTGCATATTTACACTAGCTTTTGTTCTCTGTGCCAAGTGGCTGGAATTACTGGGAGGATTTCTACACCGGAGGGAAGAACATGGGTTTTTTTATGAGACAGAAGCAGCTCGGTAGAAGAACTGAAAAACTGTAATTTTTATAGGTCTTGAGTTGAGGAATAGCGAGCGTTACAAGGGTTATTTGATGGGATAAAGCCCCCTCAGGTATCTGAAACCCCCAGAGGCTACTGAAAGAAGGAAATTAATTCAAGAATGTCTTGCCAGTCGGGTTATATCAAGAGTGGGTTTTGCTAGAGGCTGAGTGGGAGGGAGAGGTGTGATGGTGTTCTTCACTGTGTGAAGTGGGCACAGCCGAGCGGTTGGTGCCCAGTACCCTGTTTGCCGATGGATCCTGATGATTCTCATGACCTTTGAAAGTACTTCTGTACTGAAAATCAGGTCTGGTCTTTGTCCCACTGATGTTTCAGCCCAGCTGAACCGGGGCACTGTTCCTGCCTGGTCCATACACCCCAGCTCCTGGTCTGTGAAATAAGTGGATGCGCAGAAATTACACCAAATACACAAGTTTCACATTTCTCATTACTACTTCCTGAAGGATCTCAATCAGCTTCTGTAAGCACTAGTGGAGGAAGTCAATGTGAGGACTGATAAAGGCCACCCTGGCTTCACATGATTCTTCCCTGAGAAACTCTGCTGGGGTTGTTCAAAGAGAGAAATGCATCTGGACTCCCACAGCACTTTGACATTGGTAATAAAGTAACCTGTAATTGAGATCATTCACTTCAACAAAAAAAACCAGTGCCTTCTCAATTAACGTGAGGAGAACTGACATTTCATCACTTGTGTAAAGAGCTTAATAACAACTAATGTTCACTTATATTTTTCTGGGTGGCTGACCACAAAACAAAGCTTGGTTCATAAGGATTAGTGGCTTTAACGCCAAGGATAACCGGGTTGGAAGATGGTCACTTTAATTTTCAAGGTTCATTATTACTGCTATTACCTGGCAGTGTCATTTCTATGGCAGCACTAGGAAGCCTGTGTTACTTACCACTACATGAATACATGACAAAAATGTGACCATTGCCATGGACAGTCTGTGACTCGCAGGGGAACACGCAGTGCTGGCCCCCCGGTACCACTGCTGCAGGACCATGGTACTGCTTATGAGTCTTTCAGATTTTTAAAAAAAAATATTATTATTCTTACCAACAGGGACTGAATTTTTCTCAGTTCAACAGATAGTCAACAATTAAAGGACTGAAATACAAATGACACAAGAAGTTACAGAGCGGATCAACAGAATTAATGGTAATGGCCACCCAGTCCTGGGAATTGTCTTCTGAGTGTTGTTATTCAGCTGTCCTCTGTGTTTCAAACAGTTTGTTCCATTCATCAGTCTTTCTTACTTTCTTAACGTGAAAAAAACCCCCCAAATCTCCCCAAAATAGGATCATACTATTACATACACATATATGGAGCTCTTGAGGATGAGCACATTTATCTTATTTTCTGGTTCGGTTTTGAAAATACATTGTCCACTGTTTCCTGTTGTTCCTACCCTACTCCCATTAGGATGACTGTCAGCTACAAGTGGGATACTGCACATCAACACCACTGCACCAGAAGGAATTTTCAAAGGTGTGTGCAGCGTTTGGACATATGAGCAAGGGCCTTGATACAGTAATGTCATTCAAACACATTTTTTTTTCCTGGTTTGAGCTGCATTGGAAGCAAAAGTGATTCAAAAACTGATTTATTTGTGTTGCTGGGATTAGTTTCATCCACTGCTTGACTGGCATTTAAACAAGGGTGACCCTCAATACCTCATACAAAACCAACCATCAAGTTGCCACAACATCACTTATTGCAGAACATTGCTGCACGACCCTCACTAATGAACAGAAGCAGTCAGATTCCTTCCAGCACTGAGGAAGCAAATATTTCTCTACATCTGATGTCTTTCACTTTTCCTCCTCTGAGTTATAAATATTCTAGTGCATGAGTTCAGATGAATAACGCTCATACTACAAATAACTAAAGCTAAGGGCCTCTATAGTTAAAGGTGAAGAATCTTGTATTTTGGAATATAAAATCTGGTTTCTTTCTTTTGTTTAGCAGCTTCCAAACGTGAACAAAACCTTCTCAGAAAGAACTGAAATTATGGCATTGTGGTTTTATTTTTAAATCTAGAAACTCAGGTGCAGATTTCGATCCAGCTTAGGCTTTAAGACAATGTTACATACAATAAAAATAAAGGGGGGAGGGGGGAAAGGAGCGCTGTGACTATGAACATGGATGCACACAATGCCAGCAAAACCCTTCTAATTGATCATTCTATTTTCTAGCAACCTCATTGATATTGGGTTTTCTTTTGTCTTCTGTGCAACTCCACCATTAAGAAACTTTTCTGATTGCAGAGTTCAAATCCACACAGAGAATCTGTGATTTTATTGTTCCTCTTTTGCGAGCCTGTGGTTAGTAATGACTTAAGTAATATTTCATAACCCATTTGGAGTCTGGTATCTCCTTGAAAAAGACAAACAAGTTTGACTCTTTCTCTTACAAAATAACTCCTCAATATGTCTCTTCGTGGCAGAACTGTACTGATTTAAATGCAAGAATAAGGAATTAAACAAACATAGGGAAGGACTGGCTTTGAGTAACTGAACACTTGTGATACACTGCAGACACCTTTTTGTTCTGAAAGTGTTGAAGTGAAAAGACGAATTTTAGTTTTGTTCTCCCATAGAATAATTTTGAAAAGCAATGCTAAGAAAACTATGAGAGGTACCAGCAATAAGCACCTCTGGCATAACAAGAGATTTATTCATTAGGGACAGCATGACACAGAAACTTGCAAACTGATAGGATTATTGGTGCAGATCTTGCCCATGGCCATGCACAGGACTGTCTCCTTACAGCAACTATTTAGCAGGGAGCCTTTCTCCCCCGCCTTTTAAATTTCTCCCTGCCAGAACGCTGCAGGCCAAAACCAGTCATTTTGCATTTGGCTGCTACCTGTTACCATTCCTTTCTTTTCCAGCTAGCAAGCACCTTAACCCTTGTGGTGCCTGCTCTCTTTCCACCTTTGGTGTTCACATTAAAATGGATCATGTTTGAAACCTCTGCACTTTTGAATCGGGACTATGAATGCTGAAAACGAAAAAATCTGACAACTTTAAATAGGCTACAAGGTAATACGTGCATTTAACAAGATGCATATCACTAGTTTTGCAGCTCCTCATGCAAATTCGAATGTCTTCAAAGGTGTCTTTTTCCTAGGCATTGACATTGCCCAGCCACCAGCTCCAAAACCCCATAGGTAGCTCCCATAGGCACATAGCACACCAGTGCTTCAGCAAAGCAAGAGGACCAGTGCCTTTAAAAGGGAGGCCCGTTGAAGGAGTAGGTCTGGCACTTCAGTGCCAAGCAGTAATAAAAACATCAAACAAGTTCTATCAGGAGAAGTCTGGATCGTGTTAATTATGAGCCTACACAAACACTTAAGACTATGCATGACTGTCAATACACAATGGACTGTCCACATCTTCAGTGGAAGTCTTGGACACAGATCAAGCATAGAAACTTGTGTTTGCAGCTTATGCAAATTCTTTCTTCATTTTAAGTCAATACAAAGTGTCTCTAGACCTTCTTAGTTTTGTCATCCCCTAAATGACTTTCCTCACCGTTCAAGTATTCCTCTATAATACTATTGGGACGATCACTGTAATGCCTTAGAAAGAAATCCCACCAAGTCCAAAGACACCTCCATTTGAAGTGTTGTGGGGAAGCAACACGCTACCAGTGCATCCTACCACTGGCAGTCTTATTTGCCACCTGAGAGACCTGCTCCAGAGCTGCAGCCCAGCTCACTGCCTAGGCTATATCCCCACAAAAAGAGAGGTTTTGTCGTCTGAGAGAGAACTGGTAGGCATATAATTTAGGTCCAGATTTTGCTCCACACAACTCATGTTACATGCTATATGAGCATATTTGGACCGGTAAATCTCCCTCCAGTTATATTCAACCTGCACATAATGTACTTGTCAATTTAAGTAGTATTTTACAGTTCATTTAGGTGAACATGAAGAATGTGTTACACTGAGCTACAATTAACATCGGTTCATGAATAGGCATGAAACTTTTCACACTTATGGATTAAAGCCAAAGCTGCTTTTCTGTTTGAATGGATCAGCACTTTGCTGCTGTTACCACCTAAACCACCAGACTCCAATTTTGACAATTTTATCATGAAGAACTCCCCAGCACCTCTGGCTGGGATGCATTCTGTGCTTTCCACCATCATGTACCGTAACTGTGCCTTTGTTAACAAATGCCTTCAGCTCCTCACTCTCTTTATTAAGATCTGGCTCCCACAAATACTTGGCATCTTCACAGCCTTGCTTGGCAATTGATGATTCAAACAGCCACATCAGACACAAACTTCCTCACATAATCCTCTGTTCTCAGAGGCTTTGCATCACCTCCCTGCGTGCCAGATCCCCAACCATCACACTTCCTCTCTGCCTTCATGCCACCCCAGATTCTCACCCACTTATTTTGGCTGAATAAGACCCTATCATCCTTTACTCTACATCTAGCACTTATATCCAAAGCTTCTCATAGCCTCTGTTCAACTCCAGTTGTCCCCCAGTTCTATCACTGACTATATTCATGCAACACTGGTATAGCCCTTACCCTTAGAAATGCTACCAGACTGGGCCAGAGACATACACTCTATCCAAAACCAGTCTGTTGGATGCATCACAGCCTAATTTAATCTCCCAAACTCTGACACTCAGAGCACTTGAAAAAGTTTAGCTACATACCTTTCTCCACAGCATGTTCTTTGTGTGTTTGTTCTTCTATATATTTACTCCTTATTTGATGAAAATGTTTGCATAATCAAAAAAAACAACCCTCCACGAACTAGATGGCAAATCCACCTTTGGATTTCCCCACTTTTGCAGTGGTTCACAGTACTAACCTTACTTACCTCCCAAATATTTTACTTTTTCTATACAGCATAAATCATGAAAAGTTCCCCTACGCTTGTGAAAACCTACTTGAACTTTTCCTCAGGTTTTTTTATCCCTTTTCCTCGAGGGAATACAGTGCTTTGGACTAGATGGGTATTTTGCTGCAGTGCTCATTGCTCAAAAGGAATTCCCCAAGCTGGCAGCACTGCCACCCTTTGCCCATCAGTGCTACACACAGGTATTCCTCCTCCCCTACATGCAACCACACTGTTGTTACATGTGGTGTAATCAAATCTTACCTCAAAAAAGCAGACATATTAGTGTCTCCAGCAAATTGCTTTCTGGCTACACAAAATTTATGTTCAAAAGATCCCTTCTGTATACCATGCACTTGAAAAGACTTCAAAATCTAAAGCTGTACTTTTTACATTCATATATATGTGTTTATATGCATATATTTAGATAATCATACATCATTCAACTTTTTTCCACTCCAAAATAACAGTTTATGGAGCAGAATAAATAGCATCAATTTGGCAAAGCACGATCCAACAGCAAGTCCTCTCACAAATGTTTTTTATTCTTAGTGCAGGGAAATAATTTCAGTCTGGAGACTATAAAATCCATTTGTAGTTCAAAGTGTTTTATTAGGTTTCTTTTCACATTCAATAACTGAATATGACTAAGAGACAACATTTCATTGGAAGTTTTACATAGCCAGCAATACTTCTACACTAAAACAGCGACTGCCACCAGTATATCTGCCTTAGTGAGCTTAATAGAATCATATAATCATTTTGGTTAGAGAAGACCTTTAAGATCATCAAGTCCAACTATTAATTCAGCACCACCAAGTCCACTACTAAACCATGTCCCTAAGCACCATATTTACACATCTTGGTGCCTCAATCACTTCCCTGGACAGCCCATTCCAACTCTTTTGGTGAACATTTCTTTTACTAATATCCAATCTAAATCTCCCCTGGCACAACTTGAGGCTATTTCCTCTTGTCACTTGGGAGACTGATCTCACCTCACTACAGCCTCCTTTCAGGCAGAGAGCAAATGTGACTATATAAAACTTAGAATTTTAACATTACCCTAAAAATAGCATGCCAATTTAACATGATTTCAATACAAACATTTCAAAGCGCTGAGATCAAGACCAACATGGGCCTGCAATACAAGCTTCCCATAAATTCACCAGCCTTCATGCTGTTCACTGTACATGGCAAGTGGTCCATCCAATGCTGAAGAAAGTATCTCAGCACTAAATGCCGTGAACCCAGGCTGAGCTACACTGCCCACAAGCCCTTCCTTCATTTGCAACCAACTGCTAAAAGTTGCCTTTACATCTTCGTAATTCGTTTGCTTGATCCCAATTATACTTAACACCAAAATTTAAACAATATGGTTCAGAGAAGCGAACAAATCCAGAACTGAATGTTTACCACTAAGCCAAGAACATACAATTTGACTAATGAAATATTTTATAGATGGAATTCAATTTTCATTGTATTTTTATTCTTGCTTCTTAATTAAACCCACATGGAATGCATTGTGCTTAATGAAACTACAAGATTAATATTTCAACAAACCAGCCAGTACATAAACTCACAACTGAGCCTAAGTTGAAGAGATTATTTTAAAAAAAATTTTGAAAAAGCCTTTTATGAGAGAAGCACCCTCCTGAAGGCTTGAGCCTGTTTTCTAATCCGGGAGTGATACGGAGGGCAGCTGTCCTTGACCACTAGAGGCTTTGCCTCTATGCACTATTCCCTGTTTTTCAGTTCTGTTTTGGATTTGATGGGCAAAGAACACATCAGGCTGGAAACCAAAACTGTTGTCATCCTTTTATGTCCTTACAATGCTGTTGTCTGAAACTTTTACCTTGGAGAACCTGTGAGCCTTCCCTCTTTCTTTAGGATTCCATTGGTTTTGATTGCTTACTGTGTAAGGGCTTAACACAGCTCCACTTTCATGGCAGCTTTCTACAGCATCTCCTGTTTCTCTCTAAAGGAACAATTATAGTTCATTTACTGACAACAATTGTTTGAGTACTGCAAGTCCTCGTTCATTTAACATATTTGAACTAAAGGATTTATATGACATAAGCCATAAGAATCCAGAATTTGAAGTTCCCTTTTATTTTCAAATAATGCACAACATAAATTTTAGTCCCATGTTATGTAATTATAGTATTTTTATGAACACCATGTTTCAGGTACTTATTAAAGTATCTAGAGAGGCACAAGCTTACCTCACACAGTATAAGGTTCCCAAATTAGCTTGGTCAATGCACAGTTCAGAAGTTTAACATTTTGAAGTCCTAGTCGCATGGACACCAAACTTCACAGCAGAACCTAAATATCGCTGCTTTGGCAACTTCTACAGCCTCTGCCACCCTTCACCATCTACCTCATCCTCTTCCACTTTCTGCTTCTCTTCCCAGATGTATCTACACCTTCTTCCTCCTGTTCCCTCAAACCATACTTGCAGGAGAGTGCAACATGTTACAAAGCAGCAGCAAAGCAAATATTCTCCAGCATATTTGCTCTTCAAGGCAAGGACTACAAAAGTTTCACACTAGTTGCTAAATGCACCTTTTCTCCAAGGCTTGCTCTACACTATCAGCTTCTTGCCTTAATGGCTATGTGGGGGATAGAGTGATGCAACACCCTGAAGACTAAACATGAGCGACCTTGAAGAGGAGTCGGAGCAGTCAAGCAGATACTCCTTATAATTTGAAGCCTTCATACCTATCTGACACTACTCGGCAGCTCCTTTCATCTTCAACCGTGGCAAATCCTCACCTTATCCACACTTCTGCCCCGGCAAGGTCCCTCCCTCTGTATGGAAGTGTGGTTTGTCATGGCCTTCTATGATTTCCCCCACCTCAGAACAGCTACTTTTTCGTGGTGAAGGGACAAGAGGGCAAGGGGCAAGTCTTGCTGGCAGTGGTGCAGTTTGGTTAAGAGCTGCAATCATACTAGGGATATTTCATTGGTCTACTAACATCACTGCATTGGGAAAACCTTATGTAAAAAAAAAGTCTCTGAGCTTCAGTTGCTCTTCATTTATGGCTGGGCCTGGGGAAGCAAATCCCACTACTTCTAAGCACTTGAGTCACCAGGAAAGTGAGAATTCCTCTGCATTAAACACAGTTAATCCTGTGCTTTACCACTTACGAAGGTTAAAGCAAGAACATACTTCTGATGGGATTCATTTTTTTTTTTAAACACTCAAGCCAGACAACACACATGAGTCAAAGGTGATCACTACATTCTTTACATTTATTCAGACTAATATCTTCTGCAACCCTTCCCCTCCCTGCTTTATTGAATGAAAGGATTATTTATGTAACAATAAGTAGCAATTGGAAGAAACTGTGGAATGGGGAGAAGACAGAAGCAAAGGTAAAATAGTTTTCTGTGTATAAAATGAGGAAAAGAATTACAGAATCGCAGAACGGTTGAGGTTAGAAGGGAACTTCACAGGTCATCATGTCCCACGCTCAAGAAGGGCAACCTAGAGCAGACTGCCCAGGACTGTATCCAGACAGCTTTGGGATATATTCTAGAATGGAGACTTTACAACCTCTCTGGGCAACCTGTACAAGTGCTTGGTCAGCATCACAGTGAAAAGGTGCTTTCTGATGTTCAGGCAGAGCCTCCTGTGTTTCAGTTTCTAAAGAAGACACTAAAGGATGACAGCTGATTGCTGTATCTAGGTACATGTCCACAAACTAGGACCATCCTTTCTCTGCCTCTTGCAAGGAAGAAGCACCTGAAGAAACTGTTACAGTCAGTCTCAATTTTGGGATGTGCTAACGGGAGCTGGAAGTCAGTACAGCGAAAGTGATAGCTCTCACTGCAATTGAACTTACCTGACGATATATATTGATACATCCAAGTCACTCAGTTGCCAAAATGCGGAGTATTAAATAGCTTCTGCTTGCCTAAATAGGACTACTCACACAACTTAAATACACTGCTGCCATTGGTTTGAGTCTCCCTTACTGCCAATGATATTTTCATAACTAGTGCTACTGCAAGTTACTACAAAACACATTAAATATTCTACTGTGCAAGTGGATCAATATTCAGCATTGAGACTTACTTTTAATAAAAAGAGAAGTTCGTCCTTTTACTAGAGCTGAAGAACATTCATAGGAGCTCTGCAAGAGACCAAGTGTTGGTGCAAGAATGCAGTTTCCAAAACTCAAAAGGTAGGAGCCAACAGACGGTAAAAACTGTCATTCCACAAAAAGGCAGCCTGACTGAACTCAAAATAAAGTGCCAATCATTCACCAATAGTCTAATGATGTTTTTTCAGAATATGGTATGCTCATTTCAGAAAGTTAATATACACATATATATAATTCGGTAAGTAATTACTTTTGTGTTTGCTATACTGAGCCAAGTTTCAGCTCCCTCATTCTGCAGCTGATTAGGATGAGGTTTCAGCACACCACTTCTAGTATCTTAAACAAAGGCTCAACTGCTCTGAGCTATCTTCAATAGTATTAGCATCATTATTCCAAAAAATAAATCCTGATTACCACAAAGATCATTTGCAGAGTGCAGTAAGAATGGAGACCTGGCTGAATTCTTACCTTGTCTGCTACACGTTACAAGAAAATAGCCTTATTTGAACAGCATTTGTCAAGTTTTCGTAACTTCTACTTCCCTTCCAAAATAAAATAGAAAATAAACATAGGATTGCTTAGCAGTTCCAGTTTCCACTCCTAAGAATCCACTTACTTAGAGCTAAATGTCCTGTTTGTACCAGGACCAGGTTTGCCTCCTCTGGCTCCAAATACAAGGCAAATCCTTTGCCACATGGCACTATTAACTCACCTCAAATATTGCAACTTCACTTCTCATTCTGCAGCTTACAGATGCATGTGGCCTTATGCTGGTAACTTAGGCATTCTGCAAAATACTTCTACCCCAGTATCTCTCCCAAGATATTGGGGAAAGACCATCGCTACCACCAGAAGCAAAACAAACAGCACTCCAGAAGCTGCTGCTCTGGGTGGGCATTCAGGGCACCTCACTTTACAAGCATCCAGAGAAGTTTCCTGAATATAGATGCCCAGGCAGCAGATAAATATAAATATTCCATGGTTTTTGGTAGTCAGCTCATGACTTCCAATACTTTATTTGTATTTCATGGGACTCTATGGTTTATTTATAAATTATTTATTTATAAATGTATAAAACTGTTTATCATACAGTTGCTAGAAATCAGTAAGTCTACATTTGTTTCTAGTTAAACAAAACAAGTCAGTTTCATGAAAACACGTGTGAAAGGCTTGTCCTTGTCATCTCTTTTAGCAGCATTTTCTTGTAAAAGAGTTAGATTTTTGCTTAAAACTTCAGCTCAAAATCCAATCTCTGGAAGCTCAAGGAAGCACATTCCTCAACTCTGTCCTGAGCACCAACTCTTTAACTTGCCCACTGGCTCATCATCACTCCCAGCAGTGCAAGACATACCTAAATCTTGGTATTTAAGGAGATCCCAGACTAGAAGAAAGAAAAAGACACGGGATAATACCTTTTATATTCTAAAATTCTAAAATGTCTCTTTTAAAATTCTGAATTCAAACCTCTGTAGAGATTTCAAGCACATACATACAGCTGAGTTAATACAAGCAAGTAGTGAATTAATACAAGCAAGTAGTCTGGGCCATGCTCAGACCCACTCAGCTTCAACCTTCAAAGTACTTGATAGCAAACTCCTTTCCCGTTCTCCAGTTTGCAGAACAATAAATAGGTTGGTATCATTTCCTCTGCCCCTTCAAATAACAGGCTTGTACTATTTTAGAAATTCTTCTAATTTACTCAGCATGCTCATTTGCCACTCTTCCAATGAGGCAAGGACTGTAATTGGAATAAACACTCTGAAGTATGAAAAAGCACCAAAAAATAAAGCAGCAGTTTAGAGTATGCCTCCAGTGATGCACTGGAAGGGAAGCAGACAATGCCAGGGAGTCATTGAAAAATAATGTGTATAAATGCATTTAGAGTTTGCCACTCAGACTTTATATTAAATAGCATCACCAGTTATTTTTATTTTTCTGTTTCCAATTCCTGCATCATCTTAATCAAAAACTACTGCTAATAGGTTAGCCAAAACTATCTCCCATTCAAGGCCCCAAGCACTGCTACACACCTCAAGCTTGCTTCACAAATCTTACACTGCAATGAAGTAAGAAAGTTCAGATGGCAGGATACTCTCAGATCACAAACACTTCAGTGGAAGAAAAAAGCACAAAATTGGAAGCGTTAAGATAATTTTTACTCTTATCTGAAGGCCACATGACTTCCTGTACCACAGCAGAAGTGTCACCAAAAGGTCACTATTCAAGTATTACTTGTAGGACAGGAGGTACAACACCTTGCAGACATGTGGCAAGGACAAGTGAGGGCTATCCAGATGCCAAGCAATATTCACTCACTTTTACAACCTGTCAGCTTGCCCACCAGGGAACTAAAGCAGGCAGAGTATTGGCTCCAGCTGTAATGTTTTAAAGAGAACACAGACGAACTCTTCCTTCCCACCACATCTAGACTCAGGTTTGCCATCTACCATCACACCCAGTCCACTGCAAATGACTTCAGTATCCTGCCCACCTAGTCTGGGCTGAATTTATACTGCAACAAGCTAAGATGTTGGAAACATGTTACACAGCCAGAAAGAATAAGTGTGTGCTCCAGTCTGTGGGTTTCCAGAACTGCAAGAATCCACGTAGAGTTTTAACCACCAAATCTGAGTATCTAAGAAGCCTTTATAAATTCTACAGCGCTCCAACACACACACACACTCCAAAAAGCTATTTAGTACAAAAATTGGAAACTGCAATTTGCATTACATATCCTGCTAGGCAGGAACCACCCCTAAATTAAATACAGTTGGAGTTCAGTCCCGACAGTACAAGGTGTTTCCCTATAACTGCACTGATTAAACAGTTTGCTGACACCAGACCTCCAAGTCCTTTTTAGCAGATGTCACACTGCACAACATAAAGCTGCAGGCTATTGGCCAAAAATGGTTAGCAAAAAGGATTCCTTAAACCTCCAGCATCCAAATATAGCCCTAGCTGGTCACGTGGGCTGCCATACAGTAAGTGCTCCTCACTTTACCTACCCTTTGATTAAACGGTTTGAGCTAAAAAGCATGTACTCAGAATAGCATTTCAGTTTCCAGCCCAATCCCATGAACCGTATAATCTTGCTGTACCTTTCCACATCCAGACTGGCAGAAAGGAAAAGTTGATTTAGGTTTCTAGTTAGCTCAAAGGGGATCATTAGCTACAAAAAGCTAACAGCATATCAGATCTCTAACATATATGCATACACACACACATTTATGTGTATATATGTATATATAAATATAAAAACAGCGTATCTGCCATACAATGCAGCTGCTGTAAAAGAGTTTCTTGCTAACACACTCTACAGCACATGCTGATTTTTAATTTAAAAAAAATAAATTGCCATACTTTACTCCATCTGACCTTTAGCAATGCTTTTTTCCTATTACTCTCATTATTATGAAAGCCGATCAGCTGATTACATCCACCTCACAAGAACTCCACAGCTTAGTTTACACATCAAGAAACTCTGCAGAACTTCTGAAGAAAGGCAGGCCAGCTATTGTACTGTTCCGGATGGCAACTTAAACCTAAAAGCTGAGTTTGGTCCTTCCCTTCCCGGCCCNAAGAAAAAAGCACAAAATTGGAAGCGTTAAGATAATTTTTACTCTTATCTGAAGGCCACATGACTTCCTGTACCACAGCAGAAGTGTCACCAAAAGGTCACTATTCAAGTATTACTTGTAGGACAGGAGGTACAACACCTTGCAGACATGTGGCAAGGACAAGTGAGGGCTATCCAGATGCCAAGCAATATTCACTCACTTTTACAACCTGTCAGCTTGCCCACCAGGGAACTAAAGCAGGCAGAGTATTGGCTCCAGCTGTAATGTTTTAAAGAGAACACAGACGAACTCTTCCTTCCCACCACATCTAGACTCAGGTTTGCCATCTACCATCACACCCAGTCCACTGCAAATGACTTCAGTATCCTGCCCACCTAGTCTGGGCTGAATTTATACTGCAACAAGCTAAGATGTTGGAAACATGTTACACAGCCAGAAAGAATAAGTGTGTGCTCCAGTCTGTGGGTTTCCAGAACTGCAAGAATCCACATAGAGTTTTAACCACCAAATCTGAGTATCTAAGAAGCCTTTATAAATTCTACAGCGCTCCAACACACACACACACTCCAAAAAGCTATTTAGTACAAAAATTGGAAACTGCAATTTGCATTACATATCCTGCTAGGCAGGAACCACCCCTAAATTAAATACAGTTGGAGTTCAGTCCCGACAGTACAAGGTGTTTCCCTATAACTGCACTGATTAAACAGTTTGCTGACACCAGACCTCCAAGTCCTTTTTAGCAGATGTCACACTGCACAACATAAAGCTGCAGGCTATTGGCCAAAAATGGTTAGCAAAAAGGATTCCTTAAACCTCCAGCATCCAAATATAGCCCTAGCTGGTCACGTGGGCTGCCATACAGTAAGTGCTCCTCACTTTACCTACCCTTTGATTAAACGGTTTGAGCTAAAAAGCATGTACTCAGAATAGCATTTCAGTTTCCAGCCCAATCCCATGAACCGTATAATCTTGCTGTACCTTTCCACATCCAGACTGGCAGAAAGGAAAAGTTGATTTAGGTTTCTAGTTAGCTCAAAGGGGATCATTAGCTACAAAAAGCTAACAGCATATCAGATCTCTAACATATATGCATACACACACACATTTATGTGTATATATGTATATATAAATATAAAAACAGCGTATCTGCCATACAATGCAGCTGCTGTAAAAGAGTTTCTTGCTAACACACTCTACAGCACATGCTGATTTTTAATTTAAAAAAAATAAATTGCCATACTTTACTCCATCTGACCTTTAGCAATGCTTTTTTCCTATTACTCTCATTATTATGAAAGCCGATCAGCTGATTACATCCACCTCACAAGAACTCCACAGCTTAGTTTACACATCAAGAAACTCTGCAGAACTTCTGAAGAAAGGCAGGCCAGCTATTGTACTGTTCCGGATGGCAACTTAAACCTAAAAGCTGAGTTTGGTCCTTCCCTTCCCGGCCCTTAAAGCCACTGTGCATGTCAAAGCACAGCGCAGGTGTCAAATAAGGTTGCATTATAAAACCTTGCGACTGCAGCAGCAAATACAGGGTGTCCCTTATCCTTCCAAAGCCTCCCAGCGCATCAGTGAGGGTGAAGCCTCGCAGTACCCACTCACACCAAACCTTGTGCCCTTCGACAGCGCAGGGGCTTGGAGCTGTAGCGATCACTCAAGTTGGAAGGCTGAGGTCCCTGAAGATGTGAACAGCCCAGTGCCACAAGGCCAGGCCTCAACACCGAATTACCACGCCGACTGCGCTGTGTTACACCAGGGCTCCACGGCGCGCGTTTTTCGTGGGGCTATGAAGTCTTTCACCAAGTTCCCGTCCCTAGGCAAGGCTCTGTATTGCCTTACACCCTTAGAACGAGGCACAACCAGCGTCAAGCACGGCCACATCGCCCACCGCCGCTCAGTTTCACACTCACGCCGGGGGCAGCCAGGCCGGCCCGCCCGCACCGAAACACCCCCGGCGCCCCGATACCGCCCCGGTCCCACCCCGCAGAGCTCAAACCCAACACCAGGGCACCCCCAGCGAAGCTCCAGAACGGGGGGCCGCGGCGGCACAGCCTTTATTGCGAGGCAGCGCCCGGCTCGCCCTCCCCGCGGTGACGTGTCCACCTGAGGCGCCGCGGCCGCCGCCGCAGACAAAGTTCTGTAGTGCACTGACTGCTATCGTACCCAGAGTCGGAGTGTCACAGAACTTTGCCTCCGGAGGCTCCAGTCCTCGCCGGTGCCGCCCGCCAGCACGGATCCCCTGCCTGGGGAGGGACGGGACGGGGAGGGAAGCGAAGGGAAGGCGCGCACGGGG
>VWZF01004461.1:1445862-1529427 GCA_013396755.1 Sclerurus mexicanus | reverse complement strand
CGTGCCAGCGGGGGCTGCCCCGGGCCGGGCCGGGCCGTGCCGGCGGCTGTCGGTGCCCGCCGGGGCCGAGGGGCCGGGCCGGCCGCGGGCAGCGCAGCACAGCGCTGTGGTGGCGGGTCCCGCTTCGGGTGTGAGGGACTTGGGGCAGCATGCAGCAGCTTTCACTGAACCGTGTGTGCCTCTCTCCCCCAGAGAGCCTGGGGACGTGTGTTGTCCGAAAGCAGTTTCCCTGCTCTCCGCTCGAGGAGGTGTCAGGGCTTGACTGGTGTTACATAGAGCTCACAGCACGCTCATAGTGCACAGCTGCCTAGATGAAGATTTGAAAATGACTCCTGCGATTGTTTTTTGTCTCTCAGGTTGCAATAAAGCCACGGAACCTGAACCGGTGTCGCAGTCCAGCTCGTGCCCCGGCTCAGGTGGGGCTGCCAAGGCCGCCAGCAGGTCGGAGCACCGATCCAGCGCTTCTCCAGGCCTGGAGGCCTCCACTGTAAAGATGCTCTTTCTGTGCTCCGGGCACCTGAGCAGCTCCAGGAGTAGCTCACAGTGTACGTGCAGGTGTGTTCCTGGGAGATGTGCCAGCCCTGTCCTGCAGCAGCATCGCTGCCCTGGCGAGCTCTGGCATTCACAGAGTCCTTGCCCTCGCAGGACCACAGCGATGCCTGTTAACCCAGACCTGTTGCTACCATTTCAGTCTATGACAGGGAAATAAAAATGCTGTGAAATTCGATTTTGTCTCTTCTTCTTTAGTTCCTTTGTCTGCAGGAAAAGAAATAGCGAGCCTTTCCTGAGCCTTTCTGTCACGTTTATGGAACGTGTTCCTCCCTCCCTGTCTGCACCCTCAGTGCGCTGTTCAGTCATCAGCACTCTCGTCTTGCTGTGGTTTCCCATGTGCAGTAGTACTTCCCACCTTCCCGTTCCCCCTCTATCCCTGCTTCCCACACATACACCCCTTCTGCTAGGCCACGGAACAGGCCCCAGCTGTGCTGCTGCCACTCGGCTGTGCGAACGGGAGTATTGATTTTACAGTGTGTATGCTCCGTAAAAAAATCAATATTTCCGTAGATTGAGCGGAGCGTGCAGCAGTGTAATGGAGCCCAGCCTGCTAATGTAATGTGCANGGTGGGCCGTGCCGTGCCAGCGGGGGCTGCCCCGGGCCGGGCCGGGCCGTGCCGGCGGCTGTCGGTGCCCGCCGGGGCCGAGGGGCCGGGCCGGCCGCGGGCAGCGCAGCACAGCGCTGTGGTGGCGGGTCCCGCTTCGGGGGTGAGGGACTTGGGGCAGCATGCAGCAGCTTTCACTGAACCGTGTGTGCCTCTCTCCCCCAGAGAGCCTGGGGACGTGTGTTGTCCGAAAGCAGTTTCCCTGCTCTCCGCTCGAGGAGGTGTCAGGGCTTGACTGGTGTTACATAGAGCTCACAGCACGCTCATAGTGCACAGCTGCCTAGATGAAGATTTGAAAATGACTCCTGCGATTGTTTTTTGTCTCTCAGGTTGCAATAAAGCCACGGAACCTGAACCGGTGTCGCAGTCCAGCTCGTGCCCCGGCTCAGGTGGGGCTGCCAAGGCCGCCAGCAGGTCGGAGCACCGATCCAGCGCTTCTCCAGGCCTGGAGGCCTCCACTGTAAAGATGCTCTTTCTGTGCTCCGGGCACCTGAGCAGCTCCAGGAGTAGCTCACAGTGTACGTGCAGGTGTGTTCCTGGGAGATGTGCCAGCCCTGTCCTGCAGCAGCATCGCTGCCCTGGCGAGCTCTGGCATTCACAGAGTCCTTGCCCTCGCAGGACCACAGCGATGCCTGTTAACCCAGACCTGTTGCTACCATTTCAGTCTATGACAGGGAAATAAAAATGCTGTGAAATTCGATTTTGTCTCTTCTTCTTTAGTTCCTTTGTCTGCAGGAAAAGAAATAGCGAGCCTTTCCTGAGCCTTTCTGTCACGTTTATGGAACGTGTTCCTCCCTCCCTGTCTGCACCCTCAGTGCGCTGTTCAGTCATCAGCACTCTCGTCTTGCTGTGGTTTCCCATGTGCAGTAGTACTTCCCACCTTCCCGTTCCCCCTCTATCCCTGCTTCCCACACATACACCCCTTCTGCTAGGCCACGGAACAGGCCCCAGCTGTGCTGCTGCCACTCGGCTGTGCGAACGGGAGTATTGATTTTACAGTGTGTATGCTCCGTAAAAAAATCAATATTTCCGTAGATTGAGCGGAGCGTGCAGCAGTGTAATGGAGCCCAGCCTGCTAATGTAATGTGCAGGGGTCCTCATTCAGAGATTGAGGTCAGTCAGAAAATGGAAATATGTTTTCTTATTTTATTGTCTGCTTCAGATAAAATATAGGTGTTTATGTTCTAGTGTTTAACTTACAGCAGGGCGTGCAGTTACTTTTAAGTCATATCCAACAGAAGGTCACGTATTGCAGGTGACATACACAGGAAAAGCATGCGACAGTTGTACAATCCCTTTTTTTTAAAGCTTAATAAACCCCCTCTTCCCCTTATCCATCATGTATCTATCAAACAACAGTTGTGAGGAAAAACGCATAATTTTTTTTTGTGCAAATAAAAATAATGCCAATTGTTTGGTGCAAACTTGCCTTCTGATTATGTAACGAAACATGCAGTGCTTTAATGAACTCCAATATAGTGGCACGTACTGAAGAGTATCACAAAATGAGTGTAAGTGAAAAGAACAAGGGAGGAGAAATAACCGATGTGTGACATAAAGCCAGGGTAAATTGATTTTAGTGAACCTGGGATTTTAGCCAGAGTGTTCTCTATGATACATTTTCCACTTTTAAAACCATTGCATCATGCCTTAAAATGTAACAGAAGTACTTGGTGAAATGACGTGAGAAACCACTGCATTCTCAGGCTCAGAGTCAAGATTAGTGTAAGCTAACTATTGTTTCACAGCTCTGGGGAGGCTTGATATGGTTTTATCTTTACTTAATAATTTTATCCACTGGGGTTTTTTGAGGCTGTTTCTCCTCCACCAAGATCTCTCACTGCAGCAGTGAGTACAGATCTATACAACACGTAACACAGTACTATGGTTGTGAAAGTTATGGTGCTTCCTGCTGAATAACATGCATTTCAAGGTGCTACAGGGGCCCTCAGTAAAAAGGCAAAGATATTTATTCTTTCATCATTCACATTATTAATTGAATGATTTGGCAGTTGTGGCTGAGGGGGGCACACACAGCTGGAGCAGTAACATCTTCTTTCAGTTACAGCTCTGGTTTAGGGCATTGGAGGAAGCTTCCAAATGTAAAATACTGCTGCCCGCAAATGCACACCACGCTGGGATTTTTCAAAAGTTGGTTGATTTTCTTCCATCACTCACCACTGACTTCTGATACATGTTTCACTGTTTTGAAGAAGTGTTTGTTTCAGCATTAACAGTTGCCAGAAACCTGTGCACTCACCACTCTTAAAAATGTACCTCAAGACTTGTAATACGGCCTAAAATATTTTAGGGATATTTTAAAAAATAATATGGTAGTAACAAAACCCAGAAAATATGTAAAAACCACTATGATATGGTATTGCATTTTCCTTTAAGAGCCCATCTGCTTTGTCAGCACGCTTCCAACTAAGAAGATTCAAGGAGGTGGTTACTATGTGAGACAGGCAAAAGCGCATGATAAAGAGGAGAAGACTGTGACTTTTTCTGAAGTAAGGCTGAACAATATTTCACAGAATATTAGCCTTGCCTTAAGAGACGGGACAGCTTTATGACAGTATTTACTTTTATGATCAGAAGACTGTTTTCCAGGGGTCCTTCTCTGCCAGCTTTGCGAAACAGTAAATTGGTGGTGGGGGTGTGATTTTATTTTGGTTTGTTTTGTTGTTGATCGTTTGTGGTTTTTTTTTTTTTTCATTTTGAAGCAATTAGTACATTATAAGAATTAGTATTTAAATCTAATTGAAAACTGGAGTTATGCAGGATGGAAAATTAATTTTCTCATTAGTTGGAGAACTTTTATGGTATTTGTACAATAAGTACTCAGCCAAAGGCATCAATCAATATTATAGAATGTTTTAAAACAAATGTAAACAATTTATATTATGAACATTTGTAGCATTATTTATTGATAAAAGAAAAATGATACGTAGAAACTCAGTGGCATATCATTCTAATTCTTAGTTGGTTATTATCTGAGATTGCGCTTGATTAACTATGATTTGTGTTATATTTGTGTAATTCTGGTCTTCATTGCTGTAATAAATGTGCATTAAAACTGCATTATAATGTCCTAATTGTGAAATTGCCATTTAGTGAATTGAGGTTATGAGGACTGTAATGCAATATTATACTGAATGTTATATTTCTTAGTGCTTAAATTTCCTTGAATCTTAGAATTATAAAATTAATTGGCAAAGTTAATAAATAATGATAGATAGTCTAAGCAAGTCAGTGGTAAATCAGAGAAGAATCCAGCTTTTCTGAATTCCTACTCTCTCTCTAAAAAGCAGACAAAGTTGACGCTTGTTTCTGTAATTGTAGAGATGCATGACTGATATAATTTTGGTAGAATGTGGGCATGACAAAATAAGACAAGATCAAGTGTCAAACTGAAACTCCAAGATACAAGGACATAACATAATGAACTTTCATTCGAATCCAGTGGATATCTTTCTACTACCTTCAATAAAACCTGTATCAATTTGTAATGTGCTGGCATCAAGTGCATGAATAGCCCCATTAGTTAAGTAACTAAAGCTCATAACAGTTTATACTTTAGAAATTTGCAGACTCAAATCCTGGATGTCTCCTAAAAAAAACCTGCAGAGTCAGAAGGGCTCTATATACACTATAGGTCCCAAATGGAGTGGATCTGTCACCGCATGTTAAAGAAGATATACATAGATCTGCAAGGCGATCACTGCTGGGTTAGTGTAAGACTATTTGCAAAGCATTAGTATATTGGAAAACAATAGACATTTCAAAATGTGCTTTTGTTGAGCATTAAAACAAAATTAGGACCTTCCTGAGAAAAGTGCCAAACAGGCATAAAAAAAGGCAGAACACAATAAGAATACTCCCTTTTCCCCTGTCTGAAGCTGTTCGTCTTTGCCTAGCTGGCCCAGAAAGAGACATGTTGAATCAATGGGGTTTGAACCTCTCTTGCCCATTTCCTCCAGGGAATGCCTGAGCACTGAACAGCCATCTACTTTGAGGAAAAGAAGTGAAAGTTTGTCTTTCTTTCTTCCCCCCCCGCCCCTTCTTTTTCCTTCGAGAAATTCACTTCTGAATCTGAGAAGCCTTCTTACTAGAACAAATACTTTCCCACAAAGAGGTTCCATTTCAGCAAGTCAGCGTTTTCGGATAAAAACAAATATACTGTGGGAAAATTCCCACCAAGCTCTACTTTGGAGTCTTTTAGAAAAAATCATGCAACAGAGAATTATTGGAATGGCATTTACAAAGGGATACACATATGATCCTCTATAGAGTTCAAACACACTGACATGGCAGTATCTAGGACAAAGACTTGAAGGCATTTAACCTCTCATTTTTAGAAATCTCTGATACAGGAAAATCAGACAGAGACAAATAAACAAATTCTGTACCATCCACCACAAGCCACGATTTATTCAGTTTATAATAACTTTAATGGAGATTGTGCTGAAGCTTGTCAGCAGACTGCAGGACCAGGACTGAGAAAGACCAACCAAGAGGTTATTGACGTAAGGGGCCCAAGTTTCCTGAACGATGTGTCCTAGAAATGGAAACCAAGGGTCATACTGCTCAAATGGGCAAACAGCTACTTATGTAAGTAGTCTCACAGAATTCAAACCTGCCCTAAAAAGGCACTTAACAATCTTCCGGCTGCAGCAATGTGAAAAGAAGGTAAATAGCTGGAATAAGAACTATGCAAGCTATAATCAAATGCTTCTTGCAGAAACGGCTGGGACAGTCATGAAGTTACCTACTTCTTCCATCTACCCTATATTGGCACTTTGAGCTAAACCTGTTGGTTCCACAGTGATGCAGAAGCACTTACATGGGCTGTTCCTGTGGTGAAAGCTGTAAAGCCTTACACCATCACTGCCATTCCTCCAGTGGACATCTCCCTGTGGCCTCAGTATTTGATTGCAACATTTCCTCATAGAGTATCCTGAGTTGGAAGGGACCCACAAAGACCAGGGAGTCCGACTCCTGGCCCTGTATACTGCAAGAATCACACCATGTGCCTGAGAGCATTGTCCAAATGCTTCTTGAACTCTGTCAGGCTTGTTGCTGTGACCACTTCCCTGGGGAGCCTGTTCCAGTGCCCAGCCACCCTCTGAAGAACCTTTTCCTGATATCCAGCCTGAAGCTTCTCAAGCCTAGCAAATCTCAGCTGGTGACCAAGGTTGAGGGAAAGAATTCATGTGGCAAAGTTTAATGAATAACTGTAATGCAGTAATGCAGTAATGCAGTAATGAAACTGCAGACTAGTTGAGACTGCAGAGAATATTGAAGAAAGTCACCTCACCCTCCCTGCACACACATTTCCTCTAGGTAAAAGTAATGCCATTTGCAGATACTAGTCTTGTAGGGAAGTTTGGTAAGCATTTGGGAAATGAAAACTATTCTTACATACTGGATACACGAAGAAGATAGTGATGGAAAAAACATATGTGACAGTTGTGTTGTGTGACAGTTTTTCTTATCCTGCTCCGAACCATTTGCTTGGCAAATCCCTTCTTTATTTATTTTTTTTTCATAATTTGTAGGGTCTTATACACAGCTCGCTCTCAAGGTGCAAGCACAAATATTATTTGACACCTACTTGCTAAGTACCCAAAGCAATAAAGTCCTGGGTAGTAACTACTATTGAAAAATAATTTTTAAATTAATATTCAATAAACATTAAAAATTAGAATGTCTCTACCATATTGATTTCGTTTCTACTATCTACATAAGAGCGTGAATTTGAGGGAAGTATGGTTATTCAGGGAAAAGAAACTGAATCTCTAGCAGAAGAGCCTTTTCCTCAGTCTCCTTAAACACATCACAAATTTTCAAACAATCCTACGACACAGAGGCATTTGATTAGGAAGGACCTGCTCTACTTGGAAGGCTTTAGTTAACCTGGGATGGAAGAGATGCTATGCTTTGAGATGAATCCCAGAGATGTGGGTTTTCCTGGGTCACACCACTTCTAGCTCCCTCGGAGACTGTCGCGGTGCTGAACACTTGGCAGCTTTGGTATTCATCCAAGATTCAGCCTGACTACTCCAAAAGGTACCCAGTTCCATGATCATATTTAAAACATCAGCTTCTGTCTCTGAGTTAACAGGCTGGGTGTGATGACTCGGAACCCCACGGAATGAAGCGTCATACAACCAGCCTTCAGAGGCCATCTGTACCTCCCCCAGAACAGTATGGCTTTTCATAACACTCTTGGAAGAGGAAGTGCACTCATCGCACCTCCTGAGAATTTCTGGAGAATACAGTTCAAAAGTTTCCTATTTCACTATTTCCTTATTCTAAAGCAGGAAAAGTTTCTTTGTCCTGTCCAAGTCTTGAAGAGGTGAAATGAAGCCTGACAGCTGATGTTCAGAACATGAATGGTCAGTTAAACTTTCACTTCTGCTCAGGCCTGATTTATGAGTTTCACCTTGTGGGACATGTAATTCAGATCACCATTCGCTTAGGTCCACAGGAAGAATCTTCGGGCCAAACCATTACAGCAACTATTACTGTTCTGGGTTTTCTACACCATCAGGAAATGTCAGTGAATGCCAAACTTTTGCAACTGCAAACAAAGGGAAATGGATATTCATCTCCCCCATTACTTTCATAATTAGTTGAACAGGGAAAAAACAATCTTACCAGGAAATCCTCGTAAGTCTGAACTACAACTGTCAGCCTTGTTTGCTTGCCAGTTCTTCTGATGAACCACAGGAAATATATTTCAACTCCAGCACAGATTGTTCGGAGGAGACAAGACAGGCTCATTAACACTGTAACCTACAGGCTGTAAACATACACACAAAACATTCAGCCCTTGGATGGGGTAGTGCAGATGCAATCACATGGACTTGCCTGATACCATTGGATTATGTATTCATATTTATGTGGATCATACAACCCTGACTGTGATTCCTTATCAATGCACACATGACCTCGGCAGTGCAGGCTGTTAGATCCCAAGCTCACGTGCATCAGAAGCCTGAATAGCACGATTTTCCCTGCATGCAACTTCCCAAAGAACTGTGTTTCTGCTGTGCTGGAGGGTAACTCTGCAGCAAAACTACTAATTGATGCAGTCATCAGTTATTAATAGAGTCACTTGAAAGAGCAGTGGAATTGCTTTGCAAGACTTGCTAGGCACAGTAAGCCACAATATGAGTATGTCTCTTTTTGAAAACTATATGATTTTGTCAAAGCTAGCTGTACATACAACACACCATGAAATGTATTTAAATAAAAAAATCTGCATAACTGAACAGTTTCCTTTTGAAACAGATTCCTTGGAGTCCTTTGCTGTAAGAAAATGTTGCTCTCTAGATCCCACCATGGTACTCTCTTAATTTCATGAGATTAGGAATAGCCTGTCAAAATTCAGAAACACAGAGGGATTCTAATCATGAGCAGTTTGTTTCAGCTAGAATTATACTTCCTATGTTGCAGGACAGCAGTGGGCAAAGTACTTCATTTGCACCTCACAGAAATGTGCTTTTCCTCCCCTATTTCTTAGCAGAATGCAACAGGACACTTCCTCTGGCCCTTAGCAACAGCCCTTAGCAAGGGCTGACAGAGAAGTGCAAGCAGCAAAGCCGGGACTGGCAAAGAGCTATTGATTCATGAATGAACGAGAACATTTTTTGGAATAAAAAAAATCAGTTAGTCACAATAGCTCTAGGACAAGTATAACTTTAGCGACTAAAAGGAAAAAGAACAGGCAACTTGAATTGACATTGATCTTGCTGGCACTCCAAGGGTAATGTTTTCATTATGATAAAATGTTCTTTAGCAATCTCTCCAGTGAATTGGACACAAACATGCTTTTCTTCTGCATTGGTCCTGCCTATCTTCCTGTTCCACCTATTTTTATACTACTAAAAAATATTTGTTTAGGCAATGCAAACAAAATATCCCCTTCCATGTGTTTAAGTTCCCTTGCCGTTTATGCCATACTGTAGTACCAGACCAGCAAGACAACTGAGAATTTGATTTCAAATGAATTGTTTTTTGTCTCCTTTTCAGTCTCCCTTCAGGAAAGGAATCATACAGATTGCCCAAAATGTTAGTAAACGTGTACGACCTTGATGAAAGTCCTACAGCACCCCTTCTCAACAAACGCGCAGGCAGGGGAACATATGCACACTCATAAACAAAAACCCACTTATGCAGGTGGGCAGACAAGTGTGTTTTGTCCAAAGAAATATTTTTGTGTCTGATAATACAGAAAAATTAGCACTAGGTTGCACATATATGTATAAGTATATATATGTAGCTTATTTAGCCATTTTTAAACTTTGATTCCCAAAAGACAACAGGTGAAAAGATGCAATTACAAATAATCTGTATGGATCTTCATCTTGCATAAATTTCCATAGTTTTCTTTGCCCATCTTAATCAGGTGATAATTTGCCTCATTAACATTTCTCATAGGGGAGAAATAGTTTGCCTTTCAACACTGCTCCAAAAACATACAGCAGTATTACATGATAAAATGCATTGCTAGTAGATATATGACTATTGCTTGTGTTTTTAATGCATCAGCAGTGCATTCATGGGCCGCACAGAAGACAGTCTCTGACTGAAGTCCTGTAGAGTCTCTGTGAAGATTTATGTGATTTTTTTTTTCTGCAGCTTATGATGTGGCAGAATGACCAATTTATGATGTGGGTGGAACTTTGCTCAACACACGAAAATGCCTCCGCTCTGCAGATTATGTTCTCCTGTGGTAGGCAAGGCTTTCTGCCCTCCATATGGCCACCATGTGCCAGCAAACTCCAAATTGGTATGTGGGTTAAGTGTAAAATAACCACAAGAGCTCCTGAGCCAATAATTACAGAGCTCCTTTTGATATCATTATCTGTACTGTGCAGTAACAAAACAGAGCTCATGTTCTCCCTCTCTTCTCCTTCAGCAGCTGGGGAGCTCATTGCAGAGCTACCACACAAAAATGATGTTCACAAAATGCTTTTAGGAATTTGCTGCAGCAAAGAAAACAGCAAGGTCTCAGTTCTAATAAGATATTAGCTTGAATAAATTCTGGAGATAACAAAAGGAAAAAAGGCTTATTCTGTGCATACATTAAATACATGTATCTTGCATCCTGCTCTGAGCTGCCCAGTCTCTGGCGTAGATCAGCTGGTTCAGAGGGCTTCTCAGATGTTAAAGTCCTTCTGTCCATTTAAAATCAAAATGATAAATTTTTAGCACTCTGTATTTGTGTGTACAAGGAACACCCATCTCTGTAAGTAGTGTTAGTTTCCATTTCTTACCCAGGTGCAGTTCAAGGCTTGGATGTGAGTTATTTTATAATTTTGGCCTTGCCCCAAATATCTCAAAGACTAGTCACCACGGTTTTACCCAGCGGCTGAGATAAACTGGTGTTCAGAAGCAAATGATATCTGGCTATGCTTAGCTATAGGCTTAGGACAGGTAGTCCTTAGTCAGGGGCTCATGGCAATTGCTTTGGTGCACTAGATCCCAAGATTTTTGCAATGGTTTTTATAGACTTGAGATTTTTGAAAAGGTAGAATTTAGTGGGAAAGATTTGTTGAACAGGGAGTGCTTAAACTGGCTTTTCTCTTATGCTTGGCAAATATGAATTATTACTGGTCATAGTTCATAATGGCATTTTATGTGTGATTTTGTCTGACTTGCTGTGTTAAATGAAAACAAATAGGACTTCTCAGTCATTTGTCTTCTGAACATGTAGTTCAGAACATTCTAGCTATCTGGTCCAAGATGGGCTTCCTACTCATCTTCTTGCAACATCTATAAAGCAAGAGATGAGCACAAATCTGTCTTTATCTGAAAATGTGCAAACATTCCCATTAATCAGGAACAGAGAAATTGGTACACATATAAAATCCAGTTAAGAAAGTAACTCACTAGAATGGCAAATTGGATTTTCAGTTTTGTTGCCTGTTTGTCATTTATAACAACTGACAGTGCTCTGATGAGCTTTAGCATTTTCCTCCTTATAGTGTATGAAGTATATTATCATGTTGTCAATTATACATATTCATTATTCATAACGTTGAATTAAATAATAAAGAAAAGTATGTCTGAGGTATACAAAGGAGAGCTATGTGTACAGGACAAGGCTCTAAGAGGTCTGCCATTAACGCTCTGTTAAAGGGTCATCATTTTCTCAATGTTTTTGGTGTTACTCTGTGATCAAAGACTCACTTGAGGGGAGGGAAAGACCCCTCAGAGGCAGCTTCTCCAGCTCTGACTTCCACCTTGGCTGCACATTGTAGGCTCTGTAAAACCAACACCTGACACTTGATTGACAAACACATCACATGTCAGGCTGCAACTCCTTGTCATCCTCTGTATGAAAAACTCCAGCTCAGCTTTAATTGTTATTAAGACTATCAGGCAACACTTGCACCAAAAAAAAAAAAATCTGATTTACATTAGTAATTTGTATTTAATTACAGTTGTATTTGTAACTAAAATGCTAACCATATAATTTCTACCCTTTTTAAATTTTTTGTTTCCAGTCTGTTTTAAACTACTCTTTGGTTTCCTGACCCAGACAGTTCCCATGGATATCAAACACCCTCTAAGTACTAGATTTTTGGAATGGCTCTCTGATTTGGCTGACAGACATGTGAAATCACACACAGGGAAACTGCTCCAAACCAGGTTGGCAGAGGCTGAAAGCTACTACTATCTGGAGTCTGTCCAGAGATAGATGGGTATTACAGTAATTTTGTAGTCTCAGTCAAGTTCCTGGCTGACCGGTATCTGCATCACAAAGCCACCACCATACCCCTCACTTGGCAGTAATTAGTACTTTGTTAATAACCTCCATAGGGAAAAGGTTGGCAAAAAGCACAAGAAAGACCTGAGAGAGAGTGATGGGACAAAGAACTGAATATCCAAAATACCAGCCACCCTCTGAAGAACTGTAATATCTGCAATCTGTAATATGTTAAATAAACAGGAAAATTTAAAGTCTTCTCATGCGCAAACCCATGACTTCATAGGTGCCATGAAGTCCTGATGAAACAAAGAGCCAGAATAGGGACACAGAGCTTTTTTTGTTTGTTTTGGTTTGGGTTTTTTTAACAGAAGAATAGATACAACAAGGCATTTAGGCATGTATACTTGCTTTCCACTTCAATGAGAGCTTCTTGACTACCTTTGGGTGAAAAGGAGGAGAGGGACAAGATGGATGTCTTGTTGGATGTCTTTTTGAGAAAACTAAATCATGGGAAAGAGGAAATACATGAGGCTGTTTTTGCTTGAGCAGAGAGGTTCGGGAGACAAGGCACTTTGAATTGCTGTCAGGGTCCTGGAATACACCGAGGGCAGTTTTTCTCTCAGAAGGTGGAATGTGAGGAGGGATAATGTCTGGGGACACAGCTAAACTGAATTTGATTCAGCCAATAATGAGAAGTTGCTTAAAAGGGTGGAAGGCAGTCTGGGTGAAAGAAAGCAAGTATGAAATGACAGACCACTATTTTAAGAATAGCCTTACTATTAAGGATGGACTACAAAAGAACAGGATTCTGCAAATTCATAAGCTGGTGTGGAGGCCTCTTGAGAAGGTAATTTAAAGGATAAAAGAGTAGGGGACCACTGGCAGATAGTAAAAAAATACATATTAAAGGTTCTTCAATAAACTGTTCAGATACAAAGGGAAGAGAAAGCACAATTGATATGGTATTCTGATGCATTCTTTAGGCACCTGGAAATCAAAGCCCGGTAGAAATCCTGCAAAACCAGGACACATCTCTAGGTCTGACTATACAATATGGAAGGATAAAGCAAAACACTTGGGCATTCAAGGAGTTACAAATAGTAGGAGGAATAAAAGGGAACCAGAAAATGTTACCAGAACATAGGATGACAAAACAAATGCAGCTATTTAACAGAGAGAGCGAATAACAGACTGCACAAAAGAGGCCAAAGTATTCATTGTTTCAGTCTTCACTCAATAAGTTTGTTGTGCACAGTGCCTAATAAAATTAGTTTAAACAAAAGAAGAAGGGTCAGACCAGAGCAGAGAGAGAACAGTCAGAAATGCTTATCTAAAGCAATATTCAAGGCCTGATCACATTTACCCAGAAGTACTGAAGGAACTAGTCACAGTAATGTCTGAGCTGTTAGAACTTGCCTGGGAGTGTGTTGACCTGAGGCACAGGAGGGCAATTTAGGATAGAATAGATATAAGTATAAATATAATACAATACCTGTCTGTTAAAAGGGGGAAATGAACTATAGAACAGCCAACCTACCTCTGACACCCAGAAAGAGACTCCAACAACTCAGTGTATAATATATTTACAAGCTCTTGGAGGATAAGTTGTTAAAAAGTAAAACCAAATCACACCATTTGTCAAACAGTAGCAAATGCTGAGGCCCTTTCATGATATGTAAAGTCTGTGTTTTACCATGACAGAGAGCCTTTGTTATGTTCTTCTGGAGCTCTTGGATCATCCAGCTTGTTATGCCAGTTCAGAGCAGTCACTTCACCCAGATTTCCTGCTCCACAGTGGATGTTGCCTTCACAGTATGCTCTTAATGAACACAGAAATTAGAGGAAAAGAAAGATAGCTTCAACTCAATTTTGCTTCCTCACCAAATCAATCTTGCTCCCTCTCCCTGTACTCAATACAGTTTGGCCAGGCTAAAAAATATGGGTCTTAATTAGAAAATTATCATTGGTCAAAGAATACACATTTATCCACCACGATATGGCAAAAGCCACCATTTTCAAGGTCCATGACTCCTTAAATCCACCTTTTCCTTTAAGAAAGAGGATCACTAGTTCTGCAGTGTCCCTAAATTCTCTCTGAATACCACTCTGTAGCAGTTTTTCTGTTAAGAATTTGCTGCCTGGAGCTTTGGCTTGGGAGGCTGTCTCTAGGACTGTCTCATGTCCTTTTATGATAAAGGCCAGTGATTAAACCAGCTACCAGTATCACATCGTTGTAGTGATTGATATCTTCTCTATTAATAGTCTGCAGGAGAGCTAAGGTTGGTTGGAATCTCTCCCTGGCTGAAGGTGTCAGCAGGAAGGCCGGAATTATTGCAATGTGAAAGTGATGGCCAAAATTTACCAGATAGATCAAGGTGCGAGGAAGTGCTCAAATTCTTATCTTTGCTGTGTTTTCCAGTTCTGCCTTCCCTTTTGTGTGGTCGTGGCTTTTTTTCCCCGCAAAACACCCTGCCAGCCCATCCTCCCATTTTTATCTGATACGTAACATTACTGCATGGCTGGAGAAATTGAACGGTGTTGTCCACAGGCTGAACCTTGAGTGCAAACATCCTGGAAAAGGAGTGGAATGACTCTCTTGTCATCAACAGCAGACTGTGGACCCTCGGCTTCACCTGCAGTTTCTGCTTTTCTTTATGTTCCTTGAGCAAGCTCTACTATGTAATTTCCTGTGAAAGGTCATCTTGCTTCAATATCAGATCCGCTTCCCTGTTACTTCTCCCAAGCATCACTAGACCCATTTGGGCTCTTCACTGACTGCTGTGAGTGAAGGTCCCAGTACACAGAGTCATCACAGTCATTAAGTGGAGAGAAAGCATGCTTATAGCTTGTGCTCTCTGCAGTGGCACCACTAACCCATCCCAAGCTCAGCTGGTTCACTTCAGTGTCTTTTATCTGATTTTGATTAAAAAAGAATCTCCAGAATCAAATTCTGCCCATGCCCTGGCTAGAGGCTCAGGATTCCTTGAAACCCATGTGAGTGAGAGCTTCTGTTAGGTAAGAATGTCAGATGGATATGCTGAGGAGCCACTGACTATTGCATTTTTAAAAGTACACGGTTCCTAGGCCATAGATAGAGCTAATTTCTGCCTATGGAAGTTCCTTAAATACCTCTTTATTATAGATGATTTGAAGACATTTTTAGGGCCAACACTATTAATATGTGGGTAAATTACATTTTGGTTGCCCAAAATATCAAGATTCAAGATTGACAAAAATACCTGTTTTCTGTGGATGACATCAAAAGAGAGGGATTGAAATTTGATGGAAAAGACACTAACAAGATTCCCACATGAATCCTGCCATGTGTCACAAGTCTCCTATTCTTTGTTTGACACTGAGTGAGACACTGAAAGTAGGCTCTCCAGACTTTTCCAAGAGTATTCCCTGCTGTGCTGTCTCTGAAGTTTTCTATGATTTCATATGGCACCATATTAATGGAGACTGGGCATTGGCACTTCTCTCACCTCTACTTCAAATGCATTTTTTTAATACAGGACCAAATAAGTAGGAATGCAAGAAAGATATCAGGAAAAGGCTTGAAAGAAATTGAAGCTATCCAGATAGATGGCAAAGAAAAAGCAAATGGTGAGGAAAAAATAATCTTCTACTGCCCACATCAGGTCTTAGAAACTGAATTTCTGTTTGCCACTTCAGCGTAACTTATGAGTAACTATATAATCACCTAGATCATAATTACTCATTCATCTGCAACACATGGTGAATGACGGCAGCACGAGAAGAGCGATGCCATTGAAGTCAATAGTCTCATTGTGAACTTATTTAGCTATTCCACACAGAGGATAAGATACTCCTTGCTTAAAAAGCTGCGTTTCTGCTTTGCAGACATTAGCAAAACAGTGTTAAATCACAGAAGGGATTGTATTCTCAAAACTTCAGAGCAGACCTCTAGAACTAGGACAGTGCTGTGCACTGGGCTGCCTGTTAAGGTACTCCACAGCTGGGGTTGTGCACATGGTGCTTGCGAACACCCAGTCCGAGAGCTGATACCTCCCAGCCAAGCTGCCGTTGTGTTTCCATCCACAGTGAGGTGAGGAGGGTAAAGAAATCAAAGCCAAACACACACTATAAAATTTTCTTTATAGAGTCCCTGAGAACACCATACCTCCACCGTGATTGAAAATAAAAAAAAAAAAAAAGGAGAAGAAGGAAATAGCCTTGTTCTCAGTTTGGAAAATAGAAAACAAAGGGGTAGAGTGCTGTTGTGGTGCAGGGAAATTGCTTGTTCTTATAAATGTGATGTACCAGATTATTATGCTTAGTTAATTTATTTTATATTTTGCTGTAGGTAAAGGCTTTTTCTGATTTCTCTTTTGTTTTGCTGTGAGGTTTCTTTTTTTATCAGAAAATAGTCATCAGCTTTAACAGAGTGTAGAATATGAAAGCCAGATGTCTTGCATATTCTTTTGACTGTTATCTGCTTTCCTCCACTTATATATTATCATTTTTCTTTACCTCAAGACAAGAACGTTTCCTAATCTTTCTTTTGGCCTCTAAACAAAGACAAAGTTTGACTCAAACAATGAAGGATTTATCAATTGTTAGAGCCATATTATCAATAATTTTCAAAGGAAAAATGTTGATACTTGGTCACTTTCCAAGCACCACTCTCTGGGAAGGAGGAAATTTGTAGACAGTCTTCAAGGGGTGGAGTGCACATCTGTCTTTGCACTGAGAACAACTGGTGAATAATGATTCAGTCCACTATTTTTATTTCACCATCAATACTAAAAAAAATTAAAATCTGCTCAGGGTGAAACTCTGATTCTTGTCATGCCAGTGGTGAAATCCTGTAAGCTTTATTTGGATCAGAGCTTCACCCATAGTGCATCACAAGAATGAATTACTGCTCAATCTGTTATCTCCTGCAAGCTACCTAGACAAAAGGACATTATTCATTTTATGCATGTTCTTTACATAGGGATATGAGGCTGAAATCTGTAATCAAAGAATGAAAACAGGAGGAAAACTTGACTTCAAATTAGATATACGGAGTCAGTTTTGTGGCAATCAAATAATCCTACTGAATGGACAGATTGAAAATGCCTGTGTGACTTCGTTTCAACAAGAAAAACACCAGGAAAAGAGCAAAGAATCATTGATAAGTTGCCCAAGTAATGTCCAAGTTCTTCAGTGGGTCATGGTTCACTGTTATCTCTGGTACTCAAAAACCCAGTGTACTTAGCAGAGTCTGATGCAAGTTTTGCTTCAATGCAATTACACCAGAAGCCTGCAAACCTGTGGTCAAGAGAGGAACCAAAGATGAAAAAGCGGATCATGTTCCCGGTTCTTTACTAACTGTGCACTGTAATGTGATCACAGAAGGATGAAAAAGTTTTTATGCCTGTCATCTCATGTGTCTTCATGAGAGGAGGATGTAATTTACACTGTGTAACAGAGGCATTCCCTGACACTAAATACCTACATGTGGTTTTTTCCCTGGGCACCGCCAAGGGAGGGACAGGACTGTAAAGGAGGCTGAAATGGGCAACGGGGTCAGCCAAAATTTAATTCCCAAAAAAACCTTGGAACAGTTTACTAGCAGCTACAATAAAAAAAAAAATGAGATAAATAATGGCTGCTACTGATTTGTTAAGGGCAAATAGGATCAAAGCAACTACATTTTTGGTAGGTATTCACCATGTGAATAGAGAGCAGCAATAGCTGCCATAGCTCATGACTTCAGTAAAAACTCTCTTAACAGGCCAGATAAGTAAATATAAAGAAATGAAATTGCCAAAAAGTGGGGACATGATTGGCCAGAATACTTCCCAGAAAGTGTCTATTAGGTCTTCAAAGGGTCTTCAGGTACTTTTCATCATTTTTATTTGTGACATGGTAAAATGTGCATACATTAATATGATAGATATTATAAATAATAATTACCTGGGAGGCTGGAAGGAAGGACAAGAACCGCAAGGGATCTTGGGAAACCAAAGAAATTACCTAGAAATAAGATGAAATCAAATAAGAAAAAGATTTTGCAACTGCAAAATTATTAAGGCAAGTGATTGACTGCACAAAGAAAGTAAGGATTAACTGGGAAGGGAAGAGTTCTGCATAAAAGGATCTGGGACTTATTGTAGATCACAAGTCAAATACGAGTCAACAAGGTCCCCCTGTTATGATACAGGTAAGTATCACAGTGGGGTGAATAAAGAAAGTTATTGTTTGTAGGACATTTGAAGTCATATTCCACTCTACTCAGCATTAATAAAGCCTCAGCTGGAGGCTTGTGTCTAGTTTTAGGAAATTAGTTTCAAGAAAGATAAAGACCAGCAGGGAAGAGTTTGGTTTACAGATCTGAAAATTGGGGATGTTTCATCTAGAGAAAAGAAAATTGAGCAGCTAGAGAAAAGAAAACTGAGACATGAAGTATTTTACAGAAGACCCCAAAAAGGAATGGCGTGATCTCTTTCCCATGTAGGACAGGACAAGGAATAATGGGATTAAAATGAAGAAAGAATTAAGCTAAACATTATAGAAAGTTTTTCTAACTCTAAGAGTAGCTAAATACTGAACTGGAAGTTTTTAAGACTCAGTTGTGCAAACCACTGAGGCAAATGTGGGAATTGGATGATTTTCACAGGTCCCTACAAGCCTCATTGTCTGTGATGCTGTGCTCGTTTGGATACACCTGAGTTACTGAGGCAATAGATATTATCAACACATTGTAACAAAATTCAAATAGTTCATATTCATATGAAAATGGTGTGTTCCAACATCTGGTTTTGTAACAGCTGCCATGATAAATTTCACCTACTACTTAAGTGATCATATACATTTCCCCTTGCCATGCAAGCTAACATTTTTTCATTATTGTTTTCAAGACTTTATTTAAGGCAGTGTCTTCTGAAAGGAGCTCATGCTCTAAAATGTGCAGATGCTTTCATTTTTCTAGCAGCTTTGAAGAAACCCCATTTAAACCCTTTTAGTTTTGGTATGACAGAAAAAGCTGGAGGTCTTTGCCTGCTACTTTAAGAAGGAAGTGACTCATTTTCTGAGAATAAATATACTGCGATGCTGTACATATATAAAAATATGTATATATTATATTAACAGTAATACTGTATATTTACATATACAATAATATTGCAGCAGGCAGTGGAGAGAAGGACCATTTTATTATCTATGCCAACCCTTGCTAAGGCAATGCTATTCTTTGCAAAGCATTTTGTAGCAGTTTTTAATGATTACTACGTATAATGGTTGCATATGTCTGGAGGGTAACATTAGCTCAACACGCAGGGTGATATGAGCAGCCCTTTCATGTTTTATGGGTTGCCTGTCATGCTGCTGCTCTTATATAGTTCTTTGAACACACTATATAAAGTACATATACCAAAAAGAAGCTATGTAGTCATTCCAAAAGAGCAAGAGGAAGGGCAGGAAGGAAATACCTGCCTGTTAGACACATCAGATGAAAATCACATCATTAATAGTATGTTCAAAGGCTAATGGGGAAGGATGTTTGCAGCCAGCTGTCTCTGAACCCTTGAAAAGCAACTCACACAAATGCATCAGCCTAAGTGGAAGGAGGATCCTCTCTGCCAGCACTCCAGGTCTTTCCCATTATCCACAGCAGTTTCAAACAGATGTAAATCCAAGCGTGTTCCAAGCTAATCCTGATTTCTGTCAGTGTGGAGGAAAAATCTGGACCATTCTTTTCTTCTAAGTCATGCAGATCTAGTGTTTGTCTATCAGTATTATGAGCTACTCAGAAATGTGAGACTGTAGGATTGTACCAGTGGTTAATTTGTTCTGTGTTTCACAATCTGCAGTAGAAGAAAATGAGCACTTATAGCACAAAACCTCTTTTCTTTTTGTGTTTGTACAGACAGACACTGAGCCATCTTCAAACCATTGCATCTGTCTAACACAGTCACTGTCACTGCTATGCGGGCTGAGTTCAAGGGAGCAGTGGATGATGAAAACCCTGGGTACGCCTAGGCTTAGACTTAACCTCCCTGCCCATGCTGGCTGAACATCATCCCACGTCCTTGTCTTTGCCAGACCACAAGCACCAGCTTACCTGATGCACTTTCTACAGGAGCTGCAGGTCTTTCCTGCTCCGGGAGCAGTGAGGAATGACACAGATGTTGCCCAGCAGCTGTGGCAGCCCAGGCAGATCCTGCCTTTCCTTCCACTGTTGTCCCTTTCTGCGGGTCTTGTGCTGCACCCTCCCTGAGGCGCTACGACTGCTCCTGAAACTGGACTGGGGGGACTTAGCTGGCTTAAAAATAACCTTTTCTTTTGCTGAGTTATTTTTAACTTGGATCAGCTCCCCGATCCGGGTCACCACGTAACTGCATGAATAGTCGCGCCTGGATGTGCCAGCGTATTTGCAGCGTGGAAACAAATGGTTGGCTGAGGGAAGGAGAAATCTTGCTTGTTGGGAGAAGCTGCTGGGAGCCTACTCAGAGCTTTCAAGCAGTCATGGTGTATTCAGGGTGTCCAGCCAGAACAGGGCCTGAAAGGCTTTGTGCTGCATGGTGAAGACACCCAGACAGCATCCAAGGGGCAGTGTTTTGTGTTGCTGGTCTGTGTTTTGGGAAACCTGGATGGCAGAACTTCTAAGCCATCAGGAAGTTGGACAAAGTACCTTTGTCACCGGCCTTATCAGCTGCTTTGCTCATGTGGTGCACATGGACTTCAAAGAGAGCTGGTCAAATGCCAGTTTACAGTACGATTTTGTGAACTTTACAATATGAAAAGTATGTGTGTAACTGGTATCGTCTATAGTATCAAATATCAGCTGGTAGAAGCTGCAATTCATGTTTAAATGTATAAGGTAACAGTTTAGATTAGGTGAAAATTGAATCTTCTCACAGGTGGATTAGGTATGAGCTGAGCACAGGAGAGCTTGCTCTTCAGGTTTCTGAAGAAACAAGGCTGCCATGGGTAGTTGCCTGAGTAGTCCAGAGTAGGGCAAGTAGTCCAGCCTATGTGGCAAGTAAAAGATTTTGAGGCTGTGTCAGTAGTAAATATGAATCAAAAAGTAGTATGCAAAGTAAATGAGGAGAGAGAGAAATTGCCTGCTCGTGCATATGCAGGAATTAGTAGATGCGAGTCAGGTCAGCTGGTCTCAGTACAGCAGCAGGAAAATTACTGCCCAGCAGGGGAGAACCCAATCCAAGGCACAGCCCAGCAGCAGCACAAGTGACCTGTTCCCAGACCAGCCTTCTGCAAACCCAAGGGCAGCCCTCAAAATCAGGGTGCTGCTGGGACGTACCAGCTCCAGTCCTAACAGCAGAGATACCTCAAGCCTCCCGAGTAAACCGAAATAAGCAGTTGCCAAGATATCCAGTTATTGCACTTTGACTGGAATCATGTTTCACACCTGCGCTTCCTACAGCCTTTTCTTTCCAACCTCATAACCAGAACTCCTGCCAGAATTCTTGCTGAATAAGCCGCTGCCTTTCTCTGTCATTTAGGTTGTTTGGCAAAGGGAGGCCAAATAAAGATGCTGCTACAAAAGTGCCAGAGTCAGATAAAGTGATGTAGCATCACCTCAGTGAGGACTCCTTCTCAAGGCATGTTCAAAGCCAGGCACTGCACACCGCGCGCTACATTTTGGAAAGAAGGTCTTGCTGCCAAGTCTGTCCTTTATCTGACCGTATTTCTTTCTATTGCAGAAAAATTAAATGCCACACATAACTGCAGGCAAATCCCCAAGCTTCCAAGAAACAAACTCTGAAATATGTGATCTCGACAGTTATTGGAAATCAGAGTGGTATTTTGAGTGAGGTCATACTGGAAATTTGTCTTTTTGGAAGTTGGTCTGTGGCAGCATTGCATGTAACCCTTGTAACTTCCTCACCTTCCTAAAAGGTGGTTAGCAAAGAAGCAGTTAATAGATGTGTTTTTCATTGAATACATATTTTGAAGTTTAAATTTTTAATTTAAATTGTCTTGCCAGATGCTCATAAGGAAGCCCCACATGAACATTGAAATAGGATTTGGATGCATTGGAAGTATCATTCAGAGAGGTCTCAGAAGTCTGTGGTTAAGCACTTCTCGAAATGTCGTTGTTCAAGGTTGCCAGAATGAACCCTTAGCAAGGTCAACCATGTTCCTGACTTCTTTTTCTTCAGGAGACACTCCAGCATATCATGACACTGTGATCAACACAATGGCAGTTGTCACAGTGAGGACCATATTGCTAATCTCCCCATTTTGCAGAATGCATGTGTTCTGGGGAGTATTTTCTGCTCTGAATCAGGATGTTTGGGAGTTCAGATCAAATGTTCTTACTGAGAGAGTCAGCCAGCTAATCTCCACGCCAGGAAATGAAGCCATCTGATGTCCTGAGGTGAAGCTATAGGAGGCTGTATGAGTCCAGAACAACTTGAAAACTGTTTTCTAAATAAATCCTTGTTGGTTTGGAGTGTCTATTTTCTACCACTATCAGTATTGCCTTCTTTTTATTTCCAGGCTTTATCAAGGTTTACAGATGCAGAATCTGATACTTACAGGTATGATTTTACAGATTTTTATTTTTCTAAGTTTGCAAAAAATCCTGAACACTGTCTGAAGCTGAGAGAGTAACAGTTCATACTGGCAAGTCGCAATTTGTTATTCTGCCTCTGAATCTTGTGCATTGCAGTACTGAAAATAAAGGTCCTGGAGACTGAGAGAAGTATGTACTGTTTGTTTGGCTCTGAGGATAAACTGCTATTATCAAGACATTAACCTCAAACAAATGAAAACTTTATGCTACAGAAATCCTTTAAAATTTTATTTGTCTCGTTAGTGCGATAGGTCTCTATCGTCCAATCTTTTGGAGAATGAGGAAACTCCAAAAGTCAAAACCCTCTCTTCTTAATTTTGAAAATATTCTAAAAAGACTAACTCTGTAAGATCAGCATGAGTATAGGACCTACTTGCACAGTCCACCTGTGCTTTCCAGTCACTGTCCAAGGGACTTATATTCCTCCATTGACTACTGAAGGCCCCTTATGTAAAGAACTTCCCCCCATCATGTGAAGATGCTTGGAGTTCAATACAGAATTTCTGTGCTTAGGAGCCAGTTGCTCAGGGTAAAGATGCCAGGAAAGGATGCTGAAGTCCCAAGCCATGATTCTGTTATTTATATGAGGGCTCTGCATGCATGGTTTGCATTGGCACAGAGACCGAAAGAGCTAAATTTGGTCAAAGCTGAGTGAAAACTAGGGGACTCTGGTGATACCAGAATATCAGATACCAAGTAAGAGGTCCAGTTAAGGGCCAAGGAAACAGCAAATGTTCTGCTGGCTAGGCAGTCTCCACTAGCACTCGCCAAAACCTGCAGGATGTGGTGACAAGGCATCTCAGCAATGAAGGGCACTGGCAGTAAGGTGGGGTCACCTCTGCCTCGCTCCATACAGAGCTTAGGGGTTTGTGTTCGATGACTACATGAGTGCCAGCAGCACCATTTTGGGGTCTCAACCACCTTTATCTGAAGAAATTGGAAGGATTTATAGACTCTATATTCTAAAAGGCCTGGAAAGGAAGACCTCTGTCTTTTTTACCTTTGAAGTTTACACTCTTTCTTCCCCCTATCACTAGAAGCTTTTCCAGAGAAGGGAATGAATTTCACCACCAAATATTAGACAGCTGTGTAAAAGAAGAAGTATTTTTCCAAAGAGGAAGCTCAAATGTTTCTCCCCAGGGCAATTCAGGATCAAAAGAAGGACACATTGATTTCTTGAATAAAAGCATTTTCAAATGGGAGTCCCTTACTCTTTGGAGTTTTTTAGAAAATGATTTGCAGATGGCACATCTCTCCTTGGTGTGACTTCTTCCAGACACAGGGAGCATTTAGCACATCCGCAGTTTCACAGCAATGCAGCTTGATCCTTTAGGTACTGACTTAGTAAATGAATGTAATACTGCAAGTACCTCCTGGGTAAATAACAGAAGTTTTCTTACGCAATGATCAAAGGAAATGTTAACAAAACCCTGCCACTGGCACAATACAAAGTACCAGTTTATCAACTATTTGCAATTATTTACACAGGAAGGTTCCACAGAGTCCAAGGAGGCACATGGTGCCAGCTGTGACGCACAGCCACACACACCTGGAGCTGAGGGCGATGAGAGGAGCCCAACCTTTGTGTCCCTTGAACACAAACCTACATGAATGGTATTGGTGTTGTTCTGGGAAAGCAGCTCAGTGGAAAAGTCTTTTTCAAGTGCACTGGTCCGTATAGATCAATAGCAAAATGTGTGGATTTGGCAAAATATTCAGAGAGGAAAATCTTAAAAAACACAGGCAAAATCTTTACATCCAAACTACAGCTTCCAGATGTATATCAGAACACCTAGAAATTATTACTAGGGTGAAAATCATATTTCTTTACTTGGCTCCATGTCCTGTCTCTGTCAGCTGTGTTCTCACCATGAATTATGTCCGTAACTTTTGCTCAGTTTAACCAGTGAAAGACACACATGTGAAAAGATGAGCTATATAATTCTTGAAGTTAACCATGACCCAGTCCTGTCAAGTGTAAGACTAAGTTTGTTTTAATAAGAGTTATTAAATAATAATGTTGCCTCAAAGATGTATCTTTGCCTTAAAAACTGACATATGAAAGGACACTCTACAATTTTTATAATCTGTGAAGGCATATTAAATGAATACCAATAACACACACACGTGGTTGGAGGAGTTCAGTAAATTACTCTGTGGCATAAGAAAACATTTAAGAGCAACAAGTTGAAGACAGCATGTCTTGAAAAGTGCCTCGTTACATTTTGGGATGCTGGTTCAGTACTAATGCAACAGGAGGGCTGCCTGCTGAAGCAGCAGCAAGACCTTCTCTGCACAGAAACGTTGGGTTTCACTCTGGGTCTTCCCTCCTCATGGTGAATTTCTGGCGTGCATTTCTGAGGAACAGGGTTGCAGTCTTTGGGGCAGCATGACATTCGTGTGTATGCAATTCAGACCTCCCTGGCAAGAACATATGCCTGTGTTTTTGGGAAAGGATGTTTTTTTTTTTCATTTCAGCGTGAAAGCCTTTATCAATGTGCTAGCATGTGAGGAGTCTCAGGAGACTGTTTGGCAGGAGAATTATAAAGAAAAAAATCATACTACAGTCTCTTGAGAAATTTGGGACTGGTGGGTTAGGTACAAATATCTGAGGAGTACATCACCAAATGATTAAGCAGACCCTAGCAGTACTGTCTGAGTGCACTGAAGTAGTGAGAACCCAGTTGAAAGCCCAGTATTGTTAGCAGTAAAGTGCCAAGTGAGTTTGTGAATTCTGAATCAGGGCGGGTTTTGGAATGAAAGAAGGGTTGTAGCTGGATAAGCCAGAGAAAAACATGTTGGCAGAAAATTCTTTTCACCATCAGTAATGAATTTGTTGACAGATATTATGTAGGACTGGGTACAGACATTGCCTGTACATGAACGATTTAACCAAAAATTACTACATACACCCTTTCAGAAGATTAGATGACAAAAATAAACAGCTACAGTGAGAACAAAAGCATCTCTGAGCTCTACAATTTATCATGTTTCAAAGGAGTCTTATGCTAAGAAAATTTACAGCTGAGAATTTCATAGCTGTGCTCTCACAGGCTTGGTCTTAAACAAGAATAATGTAAGTCCTGTTTGTGTCTAAAAAGACAGCTTCAAGTAGCAAAGCAAAATAATTATCAGGCTAGTTTCTCTGCCACATAAGGCAGCTGAAAGATTTATAGGCTAATTCTGCAGGCTGGTTTCTTTTTAATTTAAACCAAAGCTACCAATGAAAGGGAAGTATTTCAACAGAAGAGAAACTGATTCGAAATTACATTTGAAAAAAAACAATTTGGAGTTTCCAGAAAGAAGTAGCTTTGAAAAATCGCATGGGGGTTGTAACTACAGACGATTGTTCTTATGGGAACTCACAGCTGGGAAGGGGCTGCCCTAACCTGTTTCTCCTGGATGCAGATTCTTCACTGACGCAGTGGAAAGGCGTTGTACGATGTCCCTGCTGGAAGGGGACAGGCAGCTCCAACCTCAGAGCTGGCTTTGCACGCTGAAGGAACAGGAGTCTGGCAACTGTCTAAGCAAAGTTAAAGCCCCTGGCTGATCAAATGCCCCCGTGGTATCCAAGGAAGGGGGTAAAGTGCAGAGATCAGGAAAGACCGAAGTTGTAGTTTCAGCTCTGAAGTAACTCTACAGCTGAGGGGAAATGGACTGGTCTCGTGTTACTCTTGTCTAATTCTGTTGGGCTTGCTACTTCTGTGGACAAAATGGGTTGGAAGGACAGGAGAAAGCAAGACAATGTATCGCTTTACCTTCTTTGCTCCTATTGTTTGTTTCATCTTTTTTTTTATTTAACACATGAAGTGCATAAAAGTGACCCTTCTTGCTCCACTTTTAACCAGCTTCTATTACATCTGGCAGATACGTGCTGTCAGAAGAGTTTATTCTTCCAGTCACGCTCTCTTGAGATGGACATGAGCTCAGATGCATCGTCTGATGCTCCAAGTCTTTGCCTTTGGAGAGCCAGTTCTGAAATCAAGTACATTTTTGCACCTGCTTTCCTCTGATCTCTGTGTGAATCAGTGGCCATTGCCCAGTAAAGGTATGTTTGTTTATCCTTGCCAATGCAAACACCACAATTCAGGGCCACCTTGTCACAAAGCCTGTAGCCTCTGGGGGCATTTAGTTCACTATAATAAGCAAGATCTTTTTCAGTCAACCATGCCTGACAATGCTGAAGTTAATTTTAGCCACTTGTTGGTTCCACGAATCTACGGTTTAGGTTCTAAATCATGGGCTCTGTCCCAGCACTCTCAATGAAAATTAAGAAATGTTTTATTTCTAGAGTTAAAGTGAAACCTACCACGATATTGCAACTTTGAGTCTGTTATCATTGTTCTTACTTAGAATGAAGTTAGACATTCTCAGCCTGTATTTACGACCAAGGATGCTTCAGAATAATGTAAATAAATTGAGTTTTATTGATTATTGAACATCTGCTGGCACTTAAGCATGTGAAAACATAAGCATGAATAAAAGCTTTGCAAGTTTGCATTTTTTGATGCTTGTAAAATTATAATTTATAATCACCTACACGATGTTATGTTTTCTTTATTATCTTCATAAAGATAAAGTAATGTTAGCTGGGACTTGGATTACAAGACCACTACAAGATTGCAAAAACTTTCGTTTTATGATTTATGGAAGAAAATTTTCATTATTTTTCCCTTACATCTGACACAATTTAATAGCGTTTTGCCCGCTGTGGTAGAGGGTATGTTCCAAACTATGATTATTGCAAACGAAATCGGAAGTGTTATAAAATATTTTCTTACAGTGCATCCATTGCCAAAGGTGGTGAGCAAATGGCTTTATCCAACTTTCTGATCATAGACTTTTGACCCGTCCTTTCCGACGCTAACAAAGAACACGTGCAGGTGCTGATGCACCTTCCTAAAGTACGAGCATCTCACTCACAGCTGTTCTGGGTACTCAGCCCCTCCGTGCGAGTACGGCTTGAGCGAGGATTCAGGGCTTGAAAAGGGTAGCACTGGAGCGAAATAAAACAGCAGGCCATGCAACCCTTACGGGTGTGCATTCCAGAGAGGCCCCTTCCCGTCAGGGAAGTGTTGGGAAATTATATTCTTGTATGAAAATGGGGGTCATAGGAACTGAAAGTAACTCAGAAGAAAGAGCCTTTGCCTTATTTCCCTGAGTTCATGAGCCTCTTTCATGCGGCCCGACCTTCTCTCTTTGTTGCCAAAGTCAAACATGAGCTAAACCAAACGTGCCAGCAGCATGTCCAGGTGTGGAAGCAGTAAGGTTGGCCACTCTGAGCTACAGATGTGCTCCTCCGCTGGCACAGGTTTGACCAGCATCAGATTTGAGCAAGAGAACTCCTGAACAGAGGTTTTGCTAGGTAGGGAGCACCTAGAAAGTCAGAGCATGCTGGAAGATACAGCTGCAAAGACTCAGAATATGAGAGTTTCATGGGGTTTTGAGGTACCTGAAGAAAGAAGTTTTATGTCCAAGACAGATTTTGTAAGCGATTGTGGCCTATAATGACTATCAGCTAGCTAAACCAGACTTTAAAACACATGGGTAAGATGATCTTTCATGGATAACAATTAACAATCATCTATCCTTAAATTTTAGAACATAAAATAATGTGAAAAACTACTACATGCTGTCGCCCACGTTTTTAATGAGAAATCCAACTTTTCATTTTCATCATGGCAATGCTGAGGAATTCCCAGGGTAGAAACTCACAGCCTCTCTTTCCTGCCCTCCCATACGTGTCCAGGACCCAAACACTGTTACTGAGAGTGGAATGCTGCAGATCTAAATAACACAGACCTAGACAAGGAGGTTAAGCAAGGCATCTTGACTCCAGCCCAGCCAACTCCTACACCAAGGTTAGGGACTGTCACTGAGCAGTCTCACTAGAGGGCAGACAGTAAAACCTCGAGCAATAAAATTGCAAGAGCTGAATGTCACTTTTCTTTTTCTTTTTTCTTTCATCCTCAAGTGTGATGGGTTATAAAATTTGGACCCCTGAAATTGCTGCCAGCAACGTTTTCTCTGCTGTTTTGTATTGGATTTTTTTTCCATTTAGAGCTGCAGAGGAAGATCTACTCACTGCTTTATCTCCATGGGTCTTCTCAGGTCTGGTGGAGCTTTGTGAGGCCTTGAAAAATCATGAAGGTGAGACAACACAATGCAGAGCAGGATGATTGTCACTTTAATAACATAATATTAAATATAATGATAATTGTCACCTGCACTCACTTCTTTTCCTTGCCTCCTTAAAGAAAACACCACAACTTCCAGCAAAATATGCGCAGCGTGATATGCAGTCCATTCCAAGTTGCTTGCCATAAAATTGTTTATGAAGTAGTTATTGAGGTTCAAATGTATCACAGCATTTTTTTTTCTTTCTGTAGTCCTTGTAATAAGCTGCAATCCTCAGCACCTCAAGGTCATCTCACCTCTGTTTCCATAAGTGCTTCCCAGTACCTGTCCTATCCTGTAACATCAAAAAAAAAATAAAAAGTACACTAAGTACACTATATACTTTCCAGAGAAACACAAGAATGAGATCTCAAGAGCTTCCAAGTTAAATACATTCTCTGAATTCCATACATTCATCATGTAGTTTTTATTAGCCCAAAAATATATTTAGAAGATTTTCTGTGGCTCTAAGCTGAGATACATTTTCTATCCCTATAGAAATGTCTTCATTTACTTCCTCATATACTGCATTGCTATGCAAAAGAAAAAAGAATAAATAATTTAATTGCATGTTTTCTCCAGTCTTCATGTACCGGGAACAATGTCTGTCAAAAATAGTTATTTAAAGCATAAACTATTTCAGAAATAAATACCACTCTATGTTTATAAAATGCATTCCTCTGGCTGTGACTGCTAAGCACTCTGCTCGATGCAGGAGTTTATGTTTTAAATAATTCTCCCTTCCCCTAAGGTGACTAAATGTATCAGGATCTACTGTAATGTCCTAAATCCGATCCTATTTTATGCCATGAATTCAAAATCCTCACTTTCTTCAAAGTAAAAGATGGAAAAAAATTGCTAAGCTGAAATTTGATAGGTAAAGTTTCATCAGAAAAATCTTGTTGATGAAATTGAATTTATTGTAGAAGTTCCCATTTCCCATAAACACAGTAAACAGTATTTGTTTTTCAGTATCAATTAATAGAGCTGAGTGAGAAATTATACACAAATTTTCTGCTTTTTGTGGTTGTATAATAGCTGCACTTAGTTTGAAATTCCATCAGATATATTAATTACCCAAACATAGTTAACATTTTTGGTTCGTGAGGGTAGCAACTTGAGTCTGTTCCTTAATCAATTAAGAATGCTCAGTCGTTTTTGTCGCATGTGTGTGTGTTGCACACACAATTCCTTCAAAATTGTTTTTGTCCATGATTACAAGAGTCCTGTAATATTGGCTCTGCTCCCAGTTTGGGTGATCCTATCTCACCCATCAGGAGAATAGACTGAAGTTACTATTGAACTGGTAGTTTATGGAGCAGAAACAAATACTACCCGAGCAGAGATTTCATAAAATGTTGCATTGTTTTCCTCTTTCTCTGCACTCCACAGACATTTCTCAAACCATTCCCCTTAGACCAGAAAATGGTAAGATATATTGGCTGGGAGGGGAGTTTAACACAATTCTTACTCATTGCATTTACGCAGAATAATGGAATGCACGTGCAGAGTCTGGTTTTAAGGGGTGCAGTCAGGCCCTTATCTGAGTAACCCAAAGGTCTCCTTGATAGGGAATTGGCAATGAATTTCAAAAGCCTCCTTCTGTCCTCACATCAAGCAGTTTTCCACCCAGAGGCAGAACTGATTCAAAGGCAGTGTTAAGATTGTTCATGGAATGTATAGTGTGATACTTTTGACACTTTTAAGAGATCCTGAAAAGCTGGGATCGATAACTTGCTGACTTTTTTTACGTATTTGTAAATATTTAAGTTTTTTATTAGTTGCGTTATCACGTCACGTATGGGAGACTCTACAAAACGTTTCCTGGAAAGCAGAATGTGAAGAACTGCTGCTTTTCATTTAGTTGCTTTTGCTCTTTAAAAGGCGAGGGTAATGCAGAGCCTGCCGAAGCCTCTCCCGCTGTGACTGCAGCAGCAGCCTGGCAGGGTACCACTGAGGAGGTGAAGACTCCAGCTGGCTGCATCCCTGGCTGCATCCCCGGCTGCATCCCCGGCTGCATCCCCGGCTGCATCCCTGGCTGCATCCCTCAGCTGCCCAGTGGTGTGGGGCTTGCGACTCGCTTTCAGGACTAGCCGCGGTTGTAGATTTGGGGATATTTTTACAAATTATTATTTCCGTAGTAATATCGCACTCTTCAACTGCAGCAATAGCGGTTGCATTTGGTCATGGCCAATTCCTTCTCCTCCCCTTCTCCTGACCTCGCCTCACTAAAGCAGGAGAACTCTACAGGGAATGGCACTCCAGGCCAAGGGAATCCTCCCCAGGTTCCAAGGGCCAGAGTTAAGGATCAACCACAGTAGCCTTGACTACGCAGCTCCACATCTGGAAATACTGGCATTGGTCCTCAGAAGAGGGGCCTTGCTGGCTTGGCTGAAGCACAAGGTGATGCTACGTTCCAGCTGCCCAGCAGGAGAAGGAATGGCTCTCTGCTAAGCATGTTTTATTAACTCAGAACACACACTTCCACTTATTTAAACCATATGGATGCATTTCATATTTTTATTATTTTTCATATGACTGAGACCACCTTAAATGCTTGCTATGCATCTTTGCGTATTTTAGTTTCCTGAAGCAATTTTCTCCTATGTTTCAGTTAAGTACAAGCTCCACGAAACACGTTATTAATTACAGACATGGGGTGCCTTATGGAGTACGATGTGTTCCCTCTGCACATTCACTTAAATGTCTGTTGTGAAACAGTCATACGCATAGTGGTGTTTTATCTATAAGCTGTCTAAAATAAGAGCCTTTATAATTAAGCATTGAACAAGGCTTGAATTCTGTGAAGAAAATGCTCAGTTTTGGGAACAATGTTTTCCATACCCAGGAGGTGCTTCGTAACATGCTAAAGACTTGTTGATTTCATTGGGAATACTCATGTGCCTTCAGTTAATCTTGCACTAAAGTGGTTTGTTATGTCATGGTAAACAAATGCCTTCTTGTAGAGCTGTGGTGGGTGGTAAAATCCCAGTGATTAAGGTCCATCTTTATGTTTGTAAAACAGCCTGCTGAATCTAACCAACTCACAGTGAGAATTGGATTCACACAACTGGCTCACTGGTGCAGAAACCTTTGAATTCCTAAAAAAAATGCTTATTTTGAGCAAGATCACCTTCATATTGGCTTTAAAAAGTTACACGGAGATGAAAGGGTGTGCAATTTGTTACTCATTCATTTATTGCAATTTTCCAAATCATTGTTTTCAATAGTGGTTGCATTACTTTTCAAATATTGCTCATCTGCATTGGGAAACTGATGGAAGAGCGAGAATGCAGAATACACTCATAATGAGAGTTATAATCAAACTGAGAGATGCAGTGTTATTTTCAGGAGTGCCTAAAGCTTTTCCTTTCTGCCAGTCTGCCACAAACACTCATAATTAAGTCAGAGAGTGGGTCAGTGGTTAATAATCTCATTAACCAGTAATTCTTGAACAAGTGAGGAAAGATATAAATTGGCGAAGAATTAAGTTGAGGAAGGACTAAAGGCAGTACAGTTCAGACTCCTGATTGCTTTTCACTGTGTTAAGTCATCTGTATTGCACAGTGACTGCTCTGATGGGATTTTTTCCCTGGTGGAATTATTGGTATGAGGGGCGAGAAGTAAAGAATATGGCCCAAGACATTTTTAAAAGCTTGCCGGTCTAAAGCAAAATGGGAATCATCCTATGCTGTAACCACATGTTCACAGACCACTTAATTCTACTCCGGCATGAATAGAGCTGCTGTCACAAATGCTGTCTGTAACAAAATAGATGTTTATCATTGACACACATATTAAAGCAATCCCAGATTACTTTTCATTTATTAGCACTAGGTTATTGTCACTAGGTTACAGTGCTGTGAGTGTCTCTGATGCAGCACAGCAAGCTAAATCTATGGAGCTGCCTCCCTCAAGTGCCTAAAATAAGTACCAAGTGTGGAGGTTTCTAAGATGTTCGGTTGAGAGAGGAGGGGAAATTGCATATTTAAGCTAGGGTCCTGCCCTTGTTCAGCTTGATGGACAGTGAAATCCATCAATTAAACAGAGATTAGCCTTAGACATCAGTCCCCTCACAGGATGAGCAAGGTCCTCCCCCACGCTCATTCTGAACAGCTCTCAGCTGAAAAGCAAGAAGTGGGTGTATAGAGATGAACATCCAGTTGGGAGCTGGCAGTCGCCAAGGTGGATCTTAGACTTCCGAAAGAGATCTAGAAACTGTGCCTTAATGATGCTCCTCTTCACTATCCAGTCCAGTTATTATTGCCAAGTTTGCATGACAAAGCTGATGCCCTGGTCTGGTCACACTTTGCTCTTTTCCCTGTTTTCACCTCCTGTTTGCACCTCCTTCAGCCATGGCCAGGGGTGCATGAGAAAGCTGCCATGGAAGAGGCTGGCGTCTTGGCTTTTGAGGGACTCACGAGGTTCAAGCAAGATTGTCCTTCCAGTAACAGAGATCTGACACGTCATGAGCAGTATCCTTACACCAAGAAGCAAGACGTTCCAGAAACTCCACGAATACCATGCACTGCCTGTTGACCAGACACCTGCAGTACCCAACTCTGCCAGACTGAGTGAAATCATGCCTGAATGGCAGTAGGAAAACCCGCTGCAATAAAACGCCAGCGAAGAGCAAGCACCTGTTGACCCTGCACACCCCTGCGCCAGCTGCTTCGCTTCATCATGCATGGAATTTTCCTCCAAGACACCCTGTGAACCTTGGTAACCCCATGTCGGTGATGGGGGGAGAGTTGCCAGGAACTGGGTTGTGCCTCTTGCTCCACGGTGCTACAGGGTACCCCTGAATGCCAGAGGGATCAACCTGATGAGAAGGGAAGTGGCAATGACTATGAAAAAGGAGTGTGGATATCACATTCCAGTTTCATTTCTCCAAGACATCCGCAGGTGTGTCCCCACTAGAGAGAAGGTACCCATCTCAATTACTGCTCCTGTGCCCCAGTTGCAGAGCAGGAGAACGCTTCCCTAATGAAAACCTGTGGTGTAGCACAGATTGTGCCTAAATCTTCCAGACTCCTTTGGAAATCCCATCATTTCAAGCAAGCCTGATATGCTCATCACAGGATCAAGGTGCTGGCCTAGAGGACAGTGACTTCAATGACATTTGCACAGCAGTGATTGAACACCCCATCACAGCTCATATTCTGGAGCAGTCAAAGCTCAAGGGTGGCTATGGACTGCAGGAACAGACTCTGTTTGATGTCTTTTTGCCCCACATAGGAGGTGTTGCAGCAGATCTAGGCAGCGTTTTCCCGCTGGCAGCCTTTTACAGTACAGCTTTTCTTCTCAAGCAGCTGGCTTACCTACTTTTCTGCTGCAAGGTAAACACCTGGTTTTGTGAGGGCGAGTTCCAATAAAGTCAGAGGAATTGTCTTACATTACAAGTGGGTAACAGAACATGCCCAGTGTTTGGCATCATGATCCCCATAGGCTATTTGGACCTGGTAGAACTCTGGTCTCTGTAAGGCACGTTAAGTCAGAAACATAAAAATAGGTGCACTTGGATACCGAGTATTAACTCGCACCTCTTGTTTCTTATCATAAAAAAGTAGCTTGTGGCTTTGCCAAGGAACCAGTGCCATTTAGGCAGTTTGCAGCTCTCTCAGAAAAGTAGACAAACCAGCTTTGAGCGGAGTTAGGTATGCAACATAGCCCACAGTCACTGAAGCTGGAAATAAAAGGTTTCAATGTTTTTGGTGCCTCTGCCATACAGGAAACAAAGCTTTGCATACCTATACTTAACCCAAGTGTTTCAGGGTTATTTTTGTTTCCAGAGTCAGGCGCCAAGATAAGAAGCTGATATATTTACGTGCTCTGAAGCACGGAAGTGTATTTTAATGGTTAATTGAAACCTGCCAGCATTCTAGTGACACCAGCAGTTAAATAATGCAACAATCCCCAAAACATTATTTAAAATGGTCCTGAATGTCGGGATGGGGGGGTAGGAGTAGGAGGGTTACCTTTTTATGTGTTCAAGGCAATTACCTGGAAATGAGACAGCAGAAGTGAGAATTTAGATGGACTGCTAATATAACAGCATTTTTAAAGAACTGTTTAGTTTTTTAGGAGGGGTTGTAATAAAGTAACAGAAAATTGAACAAATATTTATTTTTCTCATGTCATATCTCCTATGGCTTTCCTACCCATTGTACAGCAATAAAGCTGTTAGAATTTAAAATACTTCTTTTTGGAGCAGACAGAACTTTTAGGGTTTTGCTTTGTACATTTTAGTGTCACTTATGAAACAATCTAAAGAAAGTCACTGTCTGGAAGACCAAAACCTCTGGATATTGGATGCAGGAGGTTTCAGTGTTGAATTAGTATTGTTCCTATAGTTCAGACAGTCCAAATGTTATCACTTCTGTTTTGCACTTGCCTTTTTCTTTTGGATTTTGCCTGCAGTTTGTCTGTTGTTTTCTAGTGCATCGAAAACAAGAGCAGTGTGTGCAGTGAGGAGCCTACAGCAGCACTGGACTGCTTCCCTTGTGCCATGTACACCACTCACAACCTCTCTGAGCCTCCCTGGAATGACACTGGTGTGAGCACAACTCTGTTCCGCTCTGAACCATAAACAACACTTTGAAATTAATCCAAAATCTGTCTCTTTCCTCCGTTTTTAAGCTGATTCAGCCACGCTTTTCACTTCCAACTTCATTTCTTAGTTTCAGTCATATGTTACTTGGAAAAACAATTCCCAATGTGCTCATGTTTTACTATCTGGTCTCTCGTGTTCAGTAATGTTTTCCACGTACTTCTAGCAAAAGCAAAAGATTTCGAGATCCTAACAGGATTCACAGTGGCCATGAAACCCAAGAGAGAGTTTTTTTCTCAAAGCTACGCTGATGCTAAGAAAATGTGAGGACACAGGAGAGCCAATATGCTGTTTCTGATAGACCAAGACCTGATGTGTCCAAAGCCTAAAAAGTCTCTTTTAGACATGGTGATTTCCTGATAGACATAGCAGCACATCTGTTCCCCCTCCACGTACATGTGCTTGTGTTGGCATCTCCAGCATTCTGCAGAGTCCAAACCTGCAATTAAGGGATTTATTCCAGGTTAGAAGAGAATAACAAGGCTTCCAAAGATGCAGCCTACCCAAGGATCTTCTGAGCCTGTGTCTTCAAGACAGGTTGACTGGGTTGGTGCCAAGTGATAAGAATTTTTAGATCCAAATTCGATATCCAGGATTGCCACTGGACTCGGAATTTCTGTGAATTGGTGAAAGATCCCCCATGCATGAGAGTTACAGCATCTGAATGGGTCTCAGAAAGGTGGAATAGGCTGGAAACCATAAATAGTTGTACCTCCAATTATCACAATATTAGAGTTGAATAATATACAGACTATCATTTCTGCATTTGAAAGAAATGTGAACAAGCTGGTACTCTCACTGAGCGGTCACTGCTCCTCCTTCCCAGGCAAATATGTGGCTTTACAGAAATGGGAGTTGTGCTAAAAATGAAGGAAAACTTAGGGAACTAAGAAAAAAGAATGATATGATGAGACAAGAAAACTTCTAAGTGAAAGTGGAATAATTTCATCAAAATCATTACAGTATCTTAGTAGCTATATATAAAATAATAAGATGAACCACAATGGATTGAGGTTTATTTTTTTCAAATTCCTTGCACCTATATATATGTATGTCTGTAAACTGAAAATAAAAAAAATAAATAAATTAAAAAATTCCTGTTCTGAGCTGACGCCATTTTATATCCCTTTTGCTTGGGTCTGGGTGACTCCACAGATTTAGGGGCAAAAAATAGCAAGAGCAGGGTCTGAATGCAATGAAGTGATAAGTAATTAGTGACATGTATAGATCACATGCGGTTAGAATTCAGAGAGAAAAACACAAAAGAAAAATAAGATACAGTAAAAGGTAGAAACTAGTAAAAAAGTGGAAATAAATGAGGCCCAAGGAGTGGTTTCGAGTAAGAAGTTCAAGAAAACTGAGATCTTGTTGCTGACAATTTGCAGACAAAGGAGGTGAAAGATCTTGGATAAGTTACTCATTATCCACCAAGATGTGATTAGAACACACCCACACATGCATGCAAGGGTTTGAGGGGAGTTTTTTTAGAGTACAGTTTTGATCTGCCTCCTAAAATGCTGTAGTGGATTGCCTCAAGACTGGTCTCAAACTGGAGCTTTCTCAGGATGTTTATCTCAACAAACAGTTGGAGGGTATCCCCATGTGTCAAAAAATGTGCAAATGAGGTTTCTCCTGACAAAGGAAAAGAGCATCCCATGGATTGTATTGCTAATTGCAGCTGTGTATTTCTTGACGATCGATTATGGCAATAGACAAATTTTCTAGATGTCCACACCAAAATAGAAAAATAATTAAAAATCACACTTAATGACTGGAGTTCTTCAGAGCCTGCCAGGAGAACAGAAAGCCTCAAGATGCATTTTCAGATAGCAGTGGTTCAGTATACATAAAATCCATCTGTCCACAGACTCCATAAGACAAAACTATAATTCAAGTCCAGGATTTTGACGATCATATTCCAAAAATCACTTCTAGGCTAATATTTAATTGATAGTCCTGTCTGGCAGCAGAGTTATAACAGACTTTCTAGAAAGTCCTTGAGTCAGTCAATTACAAGACTTGGTCCTCTGTTCTGTTGATGCCTCGACTTCCTTTTTTGCACTGAGGGAGGATACTTTTGAGGACACGAATCTGATATTTCTGGCTATTATACCTGCACGTGGACAACCACGTGCACAAATGTTCCAAAAAGAGGTGTTAAGCATTTGCACTTATGTGATTAGTGTGTGCAAGCAGAGCAGTTGCAATCCCACTGTTATGTGCTCTCAAAAACATGGCCTGAATTCTTGTAGAAAACAACAGCAGATTGGTTCTAGACAAAAAAAAAAGGGATTTGGAGGCTTAAATCTTTCTGCCATGCTCCTGTCATGACTATTGTGAGGAATATGGATATTCTGGAAGATGATAGAGAAGCAAAGCGTATTAAATGTTATTGGTACTCCTGAAAAATTATGGTTTGACTAAAACATAGAGAGGTTCTTGCTCGAACTTGAACTTGAACCTCACCCATTCATTAGGAGGGATTTAGTGGTAGAGCCAAAGACCTAAAGGTGGCTGGGCCTGACGGTGGCAATCTTATTCTTGTGCTTTAACTGTCTCAGTTATTAAGCTCAAAAGATCATTTGAGCTTGACCAGTTTCATATTCAGTTCAGGTCATAACTCTGCAAGTGGAAAGAAATGAGTTATGGCATTGAGAAAGGAAATATCAATGATAAGCCTCCTTCAGGAGTGTCATGACACTTTTAGAAGCTTTGGAAGGAGACTTTCAAACTGTGAGCTGTGCTTACAGAATTTAATTAATTTTAAAGTAAAATTAAAATATTTTACCAGGACAAAAAATTCAGCCATGAGAATCTCTGCACTTAGAGAGCTGAATCCAGTGAGGGGAGGCTGTGCCATGGTACCAGGAGAGTTAAAGAAATAGAAATTCTCCATGTAAGCAAGGGAGAGCAACTCCACAGTCCCATTTTCCCTCAAATCCAACTGTGTGCATTCAACCTTGTATCAAGAATAATCTATATACTTGCCTATCTTCGAGAATGAGCACTCTTCTCAAAATCTGCACCCTGAGGCTCTGCCTCCTTTGTCATGCAAGTGAGCTACCCCCACCTTTTACTGCATAAGCCACAAAAAGATGATGATATATACTTCTTTCTTCTCTCATTGCATACCCATATGTTTGTATGGTGATTACCTTTGCAGCCAACAGATGCTCTTCTTTTAGGATTCTTAAACAGAAACCCAAAATCATCTTGTGTCTGCATTTTTCTGATACAGACAAATGTGAAGGATTTTCTTTAAGTTACTGAAGGAGATAGTTTTTTCTCTGCGTGCCTTCTACATTAACATTTTTTGAATAATTGATTCCCTTCTGGGGAACAGAAGCAGAGCATTTTCCTCTACCTGCTGATCATTTCTGAAATGAGACGCAAGATCTGGTGGACCAAAGCTCCTTTTAGGTCTGCATGGTAAGGGCTCATCCCTTGAATTATTTAATTCCTAGTAACAAATAGCAGTCCCTCAGGCACAACATTTATTGGAACAAACCATTGCTTTGTTTTGCTTTGTGGAGGAAGTGCGGCAACCAACTATGAAGAAAAATCTAAGACATTGATAGCAGATTTTGAAAGATATGCATCATTTAAGGATTGCAGCAATTCGTATGCCTCCTATTCTTAGATTTCTTTCAAGTCAGGGGTGTGTTTAGCAGATTTGGCCATTAAATGATAATATGTGTAAATTAGCTATTCATTCCTGTATTTAGGTCTTTGCAAATCATAACACATCTCTGGAAAGCAATCTGCTTTCATTTTCTAATTGCTGAGCTCAAGGGTTTTGGGGTAGTTTTTTTTTTTGCTTCTGGAGATTATACAGGTAGATTTTAAATGGTGGTTTCAGTTTGCCTATCCAACAGCAAAATTACAGCTGAAATTTCAGAATAGAATTTGAAAAGGTTTTCTTCTTGGCTTGTATTCTCCTAATTCTGCATTACTGGACGTGAAAACATCCCCTCATAAGGGCACAGGAAGCAAGATCTCTGCCCCAAGAAGATATTTTAATCCAAAGATAGAGGATAAGAACAAAAGATCAGGTGAAGAGGCGGTTGCAGATAGTGCCTGGGGGGCACTTTAAGTGCAGTCTAAGTGGAAGACATTTGAAGAGAGTTTTGAAAGCAAAGGAGGAATTATTTTAATGAAGGAGTGTTTGATCCAAGTGCAAAGTGTTCCTTGAGAGTACAGAGGCCTCAAGGAGAGGAGGAAAGACAGAGCATTAGGTGAGAATTAGGCGAGGGCTATGCCTCACCCCCATTAAAAAGCCTCACTTATGTAATTTATGCCAATAAAAAGCATGTGCTGGCAAAGCCAATTTTTTCTTCATGAATACATTCGTTCAGCAAGCGATGAACAAGCAGTTTTATATATATATATATACATATACACACTCATATCTACAGAGCCTTTTTGTCAAAGAAAGATCACAAAGACAACGTGCAAACCTACTACAGTGCTTAAGACCCAAACACTTCCTGCACAGACCTTGCCAAAACTATGCCAGAGGGCAGTGGAGAGGAGTGGAGAGAGTTTGGACACCTCACACTGCCTGAAAGACCTTTCCTTCCATGGTGAAATGCAGGCAGACAGAAAATAAGGCTGCCTTGAATAGACAGGGAATTTATTTGATTCCAACATATATAAGAAAGCGAATCAAGGATGGGGTGAAGTACAGAGCTACCAGAGGGGCAATATAGAAAAGGAAGGAATCTGTGAAACCCGTGATCCAAAGCCTTGTATACGTCAAATTCAAACTGTCATCAGATGAATATGGGTTCTGATGATTCAAATTATACTGAAAAAATCCTTCTGATTCTGAACCGTGCACAGTTACAGGTAAAAAACCCAAACAAAACGAACAAAATACCAACCAACCAAACAACAACAAAAAAAAGCCAGCATACCTTAAAAGACAGCCATGAGTTCTTCCATACCAAGAATGTGTGGTTTCAGCCCACTGGCATTTACAAGACAAATGTGCTAACTTTCATGCTGGGTGTGGCACTTTGCTTAATTTTTGGTGTGTCCTAATTATTCACTTTTATTCCTGGCCTTAAAAAATTAATCTTTTTCACCTCTCCTCCTCCATCACCTCATTTTCAGTAAAAATAATGTAAATTACTTCAATTAGTTTCTGCTGATACTTGGAATACTGTTATTTATTTGAACAACAAAACCTCACCACTAACTAAATAATAATACTGGCTAATTTTGCAGCCAATAATTTTGCAATGCATTGCATAGATTTTGTTTTGCACTTTTATCTACCAGTACTGATCAAGAACTGCAGTGGTCGGAACAGCTCAGGAATTAAGAGCATTGTAGAATTAGAAATCAGACCTAATGTCTTGGACTAGACACTGTGGTGACCTAAATTCAAGAGCTAATCCTTATCTCAAGCAGTTTGTACTATAGGTTATACCACTACAGAGATTTGAGAATGTGAGATTATGACTTACCTTCATGAAGCTCCTTCTCTTCACAAATGACTCTTTCTTGAACACTGTCATCAAATAAAAGCATTATTTATTTATACAGCTCCCAAAAGTGTATTAAACATTTGAGGACAGAAACAGGAAGGATGCAGAAGAGAGGCATTTTTCAGTCTGATAGAATCACTACTTTGCACATCAACTGTTAATTTTCCTTTTTTAATTTTTTTCTTTTTTATTGGCATTTCCTATAGCCACTGTTTGGCAATGATTGGCAGGTGCTGCTTGAGACTGTTTTAAAGGTACAGAACATGATACATTACGTCAATTCAAAAATATTAAGAACTTCTTCCAAAGGGGATTTTCCAGTATTTTATTTGAGAGAAACTCAGGTTCAGAGCATTCTCTTTAATGCATGAAAAAAGCTCAGAAATTACATTCATAGATCTTGTCCTGTAAACCTGTCTACCAATGCCGCTTGTTTTTTTACTGGCAGGCCATTAAGGCATTACCTTGACATGAATTTATTTACCTATTTGTAAATAAAAATGGAGCAACAGATATATTTCATTTTGAAAGTGTATCGCATGGTTCTATAATTAATTTGGCTCAACTGGCCTGTGATTTCATTTGTTCCTATTAATGTAGAAGCATGTCAGAGCTTACAGAAAGTTAATCACTGACACTAAGACATAGATGTTATACAGTGCAGTGCATCATTTCCCTATTTATGCAGAATGTCAATTACTGTGCTAGAAGAAACTTGAATAATGCCCCAAATCCCTCAAACCTTCAAGCACAGATGTACATCAGTTTGGGTTGAAATATAATGCATCAGATCATTTGTGTGTGTTATCTCAGGGATGAATTTGACCCACTGACCCTTTATAAGCTCCAAGCACAGAAAAGCCGGGTGGGTCAGGGGAGCTGGATGGGGCTTTGCCCGGGTGTGGAGACACGGGTGGACTGTTCCTCAAGATCCGCAGCCCCCTCCTGGCAGTTCCCTGCAGAAGCACCCGTACTCATGGCACAGTCTGAACAGGCATGAGATTCTCCAACTCCCTTCTGACATCACATGCTTTCACTTCAGTGTCTTTATCTAAGCATCAGCATCCAGACTCTAGATGCAGCTTAGGCAAGCTGTGGGCAGCAGAGGCTAAAACTGTCTTCCAAAAAGCTACACACCTGTTGCTGAACCGTGGAGATGCCTGGCTTGACTAAACCCACCCCTGGCAGTGCCTATGGCCCTGCTTCCAGAGGTGCCCTGCCCTGCCCTGCCTCAGCTTGCAGGCTCACAGGCAGCCAAAATCTCCCAAGTCTGACCACCTTGTCCCTGTACACAGACACACAGAGACAAGACTGAGCTAGAGCAGTAGATATCATCATCCCTCTTTTGCATGCAGCCTAAATAACCTGAAGATTTCCTTTCTTGAAGCAAAGGAGCCCAAGCTGTGGTGATGAGACGGGTCCTACCTGTGAGGTCCTGACCCACTGCCCCCAGGAAGCTCCCATGTTCTTGGACCCCAGGGAACACCCAGAGCCCCACGGTGCCCTGGCAATTACTGCATATTGACTGTGAAATAATATTGTACTATTTAATTTTATAAACAATAAAATATAATTACAGCTGGCAAAATAAATGAGCTAGGAGTGTTTTCCAATGCACTATCCTGACCTTATTTATGTGTGTGTGTGTGTTCTTGCTGAATTTTCTGAATTACAGTGATTGAAAAAACCTAATTTGCAGCAGTTCTTGGCTACTCGTGCCAAGTAACCTGTTTCTAGAAAACCTGTTATAATAACAAAAGGATGCGCAAAGGCAATCTGGCTTTATCCTACCAAAGTGCTCAGAATTGAAGAAATCTACAGTAGATGGTTGCCTGAGGATGCTCAGGCTTGCCTTCAACCCCAGGAGTGCTGATGTGGATGGTGCTAAGAGAGGCTGGGGAGCTGAGGCTTTGCTTCTCCTCTGCTTGTTCCAGGGCCTGCTAAGTCCAGGGATCTCCTAATCACCCCACCAGTAAATAAAATGTTATGCTGGTGTGGAAATCAAATAGGAAACAGAGCATCTTTATACCCCTGCATAAACCACCAGTACTGTGTGCAGAAAAGTGTGGAAACAGGCAAGAAGGTGGATTGGAAGTATGGACTAGCTCATGTGAAGGTTTGGACTGAGAAAGGTCTGTAACATTCTCACAACAAAGAATGTTTTGTTTTGTTACACTTTCTCATAACACAGATCACATGATGGAAAGGACAATTAATAAAATGGTCAGATAGCAGGTTACCCCAAGCAGCACGTGGTGATACTGTGGAGACCAAAAGCGCAAATGAATTCAAAAGGGAATTTGATGAATTCATAGGAAATAGGCCCAGGGACAGCTGGAAAACATAATGACCCAGATGCATTGTGCAGCAAAGGAAGACCCTGCACTGTGCATTGCCAGAAGCTGGAAGGATCCTACCCTGATCCTTACACTTTTTCCATCAGTGCTGGGAACAAGTAGATATAATGACTGCTGTTTATAGGCTGCAGCAATCCAAACACTAAATAACAATTCCACACAAATAACAAGTCCATTTACTATTAAAAATAGCCGTGAGAATGTGAACTACTTCTTTCTTCTGTCTGAGCTCTGGAGGGAAACTTCCTTGGAGAACCTGCTGTGGGAAGCTTCACATAAAGACAAGTCACTGTAACACCCAGGAGACAGCTCTAAGCAAAGTCTCTGAAATCCATCGCCCTTGGGGATAATGCTGAAGGTTTTCAGACCCTCCCCTGTGACATATGTTTCCTTCACCACCAAGGAAATCTTTCACTTCCTTTTGTGTGTGAATTTTCGTAGGAATTATAAGTTGTTTCTTAGGCATATGGAGTGCTTGAGTCAGCGCCTCTTTCGTTTTCTTTAACAGCAGAATGGGTTTTGTTCAGTTTTTCAGGATGAGGGAGGAATAATTTTGATAGTTCCTCCATGAGATCGTCTGTATTGTTGATTAAAAGGATCAGAATCACACAGTAAAAGACCAGCAAAACTGCCCAGTCTAAACCAAGAGTGCTTTTCTGGCTCTAGCTGTGACTGCAGTCATTTAAGGGTTTTTTATTGCATTACAGAAGTCTGTGTAATACCATATACAAATGCAGTTTATAAATAGACACATTTGGGTGAGTGTCTTTACTCCTCATTTATCCAGGACATATGGACTAGTGTGATGATAAACTCAGTACATGCACATTCAGGATCTCTGGTTAGGCTAAATGTTTGCCTTATTCAGCATAGCATGCTTTAATAATGTAATTCGATTTTTCCTCATTTTTAATGTTATTTCAGTCTGTTAACATAATTTGGTGAGCTATTATAGTTGTTACAGCTGCTAGTTTTGCCCCTAATACTGATTTCACTTATGACCTCAGTCAGAACTAGATTTAAAGTTTGAGATGATGTAAGTGAATAAGGATTATTAGATTTATTCATATGGCAATTTAAATAAGAAACTGCCTGGCTTAGAATAAACGGTAAATGAAAAATGCATGTGATTTATAGACCTGTCCACTTTAAAGATTTATACACAGAGTAGGATGATTAAGTAAGAGACAGACCTGATTACATAAAATATGTAATTTTTGTAATGCAATATTGGAAGCAAGCTGCTACACAGCACCAGCATAACAATGATTGCCCAAGCAGCTTTTATTACAATATTACTGTACAGCTGGTATGCAGTCATGTAAACACAAACAACGGACTTGTGACCACTTCTTTTCCTTGACAATTGGTAGATGTTGTCATGTTCCAATGAAAAGCATCTCCCTCCCTCAGGGACTGCGGTACCATCTCCTGGAAGCAGGCTGTGGGACTGGAGCTGTCTCCAGGCTTTGCCTATCCTTCCCATTTAAGAGCACCATTTTCCTATGTGTCTCTGCTTTCCTACAAATGTGTGTCCAAGCACTCCCAAGCCTTCATGCCAGGGTTAGTGATCTTACATTAAGCACCTGTATCAAAAATAGGTAGAGATTTCTGAGACTTGGAAGCAGCAGTCATGCCTGTCCCTCAGGACCTGTGAAAGTCCAGATGCATCATCACATAAACAACGGGACGAGCAAAAATCCCTTCATTTTTCTTCTACCTACCAGAAAGAAAAAGCTCTTCCTTTGCTCTCCATAAAGCTGGAAAAGCAAGGACTAAATGTATCTCCTTTCATGGGTTTTAAAGCTGAAAGAAGCTGTTGTAGTTAGTCTCTCTACCTCGACATAACACAAGCTGTGGACTTCCGTTCAGCAATTTCAGCTATATTCCTCTTTAGGTGAGAGCTCAGTGACGCCCTAAAGCTCACCATGAATACAGTAAGAGGCCTTCATGAATGACACTGGCGAAAGATGCTCTAACATCCCTCAGGTCAGAGCATTGCTACAACCTGTTGTGTCTCCTAAGGCACCATCTGAGCACATCAGAATAACACAGCAGCACTGCCTGTGGTTACTGTGGCATTTTTGTGCATGTGTGTACCTTCTCCATGTGCAGGTTTGAAGACCACATGGGAAACATACATACATTGTGTACAGGGGTACTAGGCTATGCCATTCTACATAAATTAATACACTTTTTATGAGAAAGCTTAATAAGTGTGTTGTTCCAAGACAGGGGGTCTTCCATAACATAATTTTCAGAGAGCGAATTGACCCAGAAAATTTTAATCTAAATCCCAATCTGATTTGTATAAAGTAATTTAATTTCCTCCCTAGTAGTTGTATGGATTTTATCAATTATACCAATTAAATTGTCAAGCAGATTTATTGACCAGTCATCTACAAGACACTTTCCTTGATGTACTATTCTGGTATCATCAACTGGTCACAAATGTTTAGCCCTAGTCTTTTGGTGTCATTATGTGCAGCTGAATACTTGAAAGAGGAAGTTCTGATAAACGAGGGTTGTGAACCGAATATTAAAATGAGGATCGAAAGCTCCTTGTTTTGAATTTCAGACACAAAATTACAGGTAAAGGCAGATGTAATCCATTTAGATGCTTAGCCATCCTACATGGAAACCACACATTTGATTTCTGACCTCAGAGCTGCACCTCAGTTAAGAGATCTCCATGCTAAGAGCTATTATCTAAATGCAATAATTCTTGCCAAAATGCACATCCAGTTAATTACAAATATGAAAGCTGAGGCATAAAATTAAAGACTGGATTTGAACTTGACAATCCATGTTTTTCAGTACACCGTATTTTCTCCATTGCTTGAGTTCTAGACAAGTGGCAAATCTTACTGAAATAACCTTGCTAACCATCCTGAAAAAAATTATTATTAAAATAAATTTTTATTTGTCAGAACAGGTTACTAGAGTCAGATATCTTGCTTCTATTGAGTGAGTCACAATGCAACTTCTGATTTCTTTGTAACCTTTTACTAATTTTCTTCTACAAGTTTGCCAAATGAGAATACTACTGGAAAAAGAGCCAAGAAGTTTCAGATCTCTGTAGTCAAGGCCAAAACAGAACTATGTAGTTGATGGTCAAGGGGTTTGCCGTGGGTCATGTTCAAAAGTAGCAAATGCTAAAGAAAAAAGCAAATGCAAGTAATGAACTTCACACACATGGGAGTGCTTTGGTCCCCACTGGGTTACTAGACAAGGCACCGTGACACGCACACTCCCACTGGCGGTTCAGAGAATATGCACCACAGCCTGTAACATGTTTGATCTCTTAGAATATTCCTCTAGAACTCAGGGGTTTTTAGAAATACTAAACACCCAGCATGAGCAAGAGAAGACAGAGTTGTCTACCATCAATAAAAACTATACCCTGTTGTGTAGCCAGTGAAAGCAATAGCCCAGATACTAAGCTACATTAAATCCATGTGAAACAGGCTAGGAAATAGGAGAAAAACATGATCCCAGGTGCATGGGAGATGCATGGCAGTCCCTTCAGAGGACTTCAGTCCGCTCTCCAACGCAGAGTAGCAGTTGGATTCATGGTGGAAGTGTGCAGGTGTTGAGAACTTCACGGCTAAACAGAAGAGAGCCATTACAACACATATGCTCCATACAATTCCCTCCACTTTGCTGCCTGCTTTGCACAGCTGGAACAGCACAAATCTGAAGTGGAGGATACTTTTGAGTCCACTCTGAGGCACAATACAGACATGACATTTTGGAATTACTGATTGACTTCATCCCATCTAGGAATCATTTATATATTTCAGACTGAACAAAGCTAGAGTAAGTTGCAGACAGGCAGTGGCCCCACCTCCATTGTTCCTGAATCTGACATCTCGCCTTCAGTAAGACAAAAATGTTTTTACTGATAAGCTTTCAGATAATTTCACATTAAAGTTCAGGGGCAGAGACCCAAAAACTTACATGCCAAAACACAAGGATCTCTTCTCATGCAGAAACCCAGATGCTGTTGCAGAGACAGCAGAGTCAAAAGTGTCATTAACTGAGCTGAGACGTTTGGTAGGGAAGTCCTCCCACTGAGTCATGAGGCGCAGAAAGGATCCCCCTGCTTTCTGAACTCCTTCTCAGAGAGGAGTCTATGTGCAGCTGGATCCAATNGTTGGATTCATGGTGGAAGTGTGCAGGTGTTGAGAACTTCACGGCTAAACAGAAGAGAGCCATTACAACACATATGCTCCATACAATTCCCTCCACTTTGCTGCCTGCTTTGCACAGCTGGAACAGCACAAATCTGAAGTGGAGGATACTTTTGAGTCCACTCTGAGGCACAATACAGACATGACATTTTGGAATTACTGATTGACTTCATCCCATCTAGGAATCATTTATATATTTCAGACTGAACAAAGCTAGAGTAAGTTGCAGACAGGCAGTGGCCCCACCTCCATTGTTCCTGAATCTGACATCTCGCCTTCAGTAAGACAAAAATGTTTTTACTGATAAGCTTTCAGATAATTTCACATTAAAGTTCAGGGGCAGAGACCCAAAAACTTACATGCCAAAACACAAGGATCTCTTCTCATGCAGAAACCCAGATGCTGTTGCAGAGACAGCAGAGTCAAAAGTGTCATTAACTGAGCTGAGACGTTTGGTAGGGAAGTCCTCCCACTGAGTCATGAGGCGCAGAAAGGATCCCCCTGCTTTCTGAACTCCTTCTCAGAGAGGAGTCTATGTGCAGCTGGATCCAATCTTAGCCCCAGACTTTGTCAATGTTTCACGTCTAAAAGATTATAAAGGTGTAACTGAACCCTTATACAACCTTGTCTCACAGGATTAAGGATAGCAAACCAAGTATATTTCTATGGGTAAAATAGATTAGTAATTTAAATTGATTACAATAACGGTAACGACCAGAAAAAAAAGACCTTAATCAGAATTATTTACTACACAGTATAGATAGCTATGACTACTAGTATAGTGCACTTCTTCAAGCAATATTGAAACAATTATATTAAAGACAATCAAAGACAATTANTTCTGACTTATAATCCCTCTTGTGGTGGGTCCATTTCTCCTGCCAGTTTACCCTTAAACCAGCACAATTATATAGAGATTGATGTTACTCACTCATACCAATGACCTCGGGCAAAACTGTTTCACTCAGCCTTGAGGAATAACCCTGAGGGGCATCCATACTCCAGGAAAAGATCTTGACACACCTTAGGGAGGTATGCTAGAAGTCCTCACCATGAAACAACAGGACTTGCCTTTTATAGTGTAAAGTGTTTGACTCTCAGTCATATACATTTTTAGACTATGAGTTGTCAGGCTTACTCGGCAAAACATGCTTTGTTGCTGAAAAAGGTGCTTGTGAGCATTTTGGTTTCTTCTGCTTGAAACTTCTTGCTTTCACTTCCATATCAGAACCTGCACATCTTTGCCGATTCCAGCCTCAGTCAGGAAGCACCTGGCTTTCATGTCCTCGTGGTGGGTCTGACTGGTCAAGCTGGTCTCAGCACCTTTCAACACTGAAAACAGCAGACACTCTTTGCTCCATCTTATCAGTGATCAGCAGACCTTCCTTGCTCAATCCATCACTGATAAGTTCTAAATAAGACAAAGTTCAAGCTGCTGTATCCTGACTTAGGCAGAGCATCCTGCTACAGAATCTTAGGGAATATTATTTTTTAGCTACAGCAAATGAATAATTTGGGTTTGATTTCTGATCTTCAGTGCTCAACCTAGATGTTATTATCCAGGACCGTGATTTAAGGAGACAGTATCTCATTATTTATTACTATTTTAAATTATACAAAAACATGTTTTATTTAAAAGGTAGCCAAGAACATACTGCTATCATCTGAATGACTCAAGAAGCAGATATCGTGGAGAAGAAAGAACTATTATCAAATCTATTCGTTCATCAGGCAGGTCAGCATCAGACACCGTGGGAGGAGGAAAGCAAGGCCAGGAGCAAGGTTCTTGTAAGACCCCACTCCAGGGAAAGACAGATGGATCTCATTCAGTCCCTAACAAAGTGATGTGAGGGATATGAGTCGGCAGCAATACACATCTCCTGCTCTGCCAGCTCCTTCTGGCCATGAACATTGGTGATGCTGCCTCGTGAGCTGTGCAGCCAGCAGCACCTCAGTGGGTTACCCAGCAGGTGTCTGTACTCCCTGCACCAACCCACAGACCCATGAGGGATGATTTCTTTTTTCACTGCCTTCTGTGAAGAGCTGTGCCATTCAGACATTTAAAAACACCCCCTATCAGATGACCAAAAAAAAAAGCTCTGGATTCAAAATGGTGTTAAGCCTTCACTAACATTTCCTTGCTTTAAAGTCTTTCAAAAAGGCAGAGGATTTTCAGAGTTCTTGAGAAAGTGTTGGTTCTAATTATGGGATTCAAAGTCCCATAAGGGTTAGGAATAACATTTATTCTATTAATTCTGTGCATCCAATACACACCAAGACAGAAGAGAGTGGTTCAGCCAACACAGCATTTGCACATGAATGCAGGTAGCAGCCTCTGTCACTAGCAGAATTTGTGTTCTTTGTTGGATGTTCAAATACTATTGTTATCCCTTTTGGTATTTTAGCAACTGCAACCATACTAAGGGTTTTAAAATAAATAAGAGGTGGAGCCTCAGCTGGTCCCCAACTACTGTCTGAAGGAGGAATAAAGAATTAAGGCACAGATTCACAAGAAGCCCATGGGTGCCTAACACCCAACTATACAGGGCTACCACCAACTGTCCCTGTACTGACATCAATTGATGTAATAGAAAGATTTCACAGAAGAACAAATAGTGGATTTCCCTGAGCTAAGGCTATGGGGCCAGGAGTGATGGTCTCCCTCGTGGAGGATGGAGAGGGAGCTGGATCATATCCAGGCACACCTTAAAAAATGCAGTGCTGGACTCTGGAGGTCTGCTAAGTTTTGAAGTGTATATCAAGGAGGGAAAATTATACCTGCCTGGTTTTAAAAGGAATTGACATTTTATGTTCTCTGGATGGTAGAGAGAAATACACTAAGTAGGTGGATGATATGGGTCAAAAGAGAAAATTAGGACCCCTCCCTTTTCTGTGGGAGACTGCTGTGCATAGACAGAGTGCCAGCAATTGGGAGGCAGTTTGGGTAAGGGTTTGGAAAAGGACAGTTGGCAGCTTGAGTTGTCAGGTTGAATCTAGGGGATAGGTTGTAAAAAGAAGGGGAGTTGTAGTTTCACATCACTCCTTGTCCCATATTTAACTAGTTGAATCTGTGAATTAGTGGCTCAGTGTTCAGGGGCCAAAACTTTATTTTTAACTCTTTCAATATCTAGAACATAAGGTTTTGAGACATAATCAACTTCCTACCCCTGAGGATGGATGGATAGATAGATCAATCTAGGTCTAGATCTGCTTATATAGCTTGCAAGGGGGTATAATGAGAGACAAGGCATGAAGGCATTTATGCATTACAGACTTGCTTAGTCTTAGGAGAACTTCTTGAGCCAATCTCTCATGATCTGTGTCCAGCTCCATAAGTCACGGCCTCAGCAGGACTAGTGCAGCTATTTCAGAGCCCTTCCAAAGGATTTGTAGTAAGAGCTTAATAAAATACATGATACATCCTGGTACTTATACAGTGATTTCACTGGCATTCTATCTGTGTATCTGACATAAAGGAGAGCTGGTTTGAGTGTGTAAATGTGATAAAAGTGTGATGTGTAGAAAAGTGGGTCCCAGACATGTTCAGCTTGTGCCATTTGATTCAGAATATGTGACTCAAAACTCAGTTCAGACAAAAAACTAACAGCCAAAAGCAACTGCAACAGTTCAGAGCTTCTGTAAAACATTTAAAACACATCTTGTTAAAAGAAGAGACTGATTAAATAGGCCAATTTCATGTATATTGTTGTAGTGGCCTACAGTGGCCCCAAAGAGGCTCTTGTCTCCCTTGGGGAGTGGAATGTGCCAAGCCCATGTTCTTCTCCATTTCTTGCAAGAAATTCTATAGGCTATATTCAATTGTCATATATTTTCTTATCTACAAACTTAAAAAATACGTGCAAAGGTTTTGACCATGCTGAAAAAAAAACTCAAAAAACCAAAAGTTTTAACACCAATGAATAATGTGGAATCTAAGGACTTGTCTGTGTTGGCATCTGTGCAGTGAATCATGATTGTAAATGTGTTTAGCTTAACACACATTTAATTTATTTTTCCAGCACCAAAACCGGCACTACTTCCACTTTAAAAGCCAGAGATCTCACTCTGGCATAGAAAAAAAAGAAATTGGCAATGGAAGATTGTATCCTATTCCAATACATTTGGATTTTATTTTTTTTAAAGAAAACTTTTACTTTGTTGGAATTCAAGAAACAAAGAGCAGTAAAATGTTAGGAATAGTACAACACACTCGTTGAGTGATATCACACTGGACCCAACGAAAAAAGCGAAATGTCATCCGTGATAACAGCAAAATTGAGACACTGCACCCATTGCACACAGAGTTATCACTGGAGAAGTGACACTTTCAGGGTCTGCCCGAACAGGCTCATGCCTTGTAAATGCCAAAAAGAGTCTGAAACACTGCGATAAGTAGAAGTGATGAGAACTGATAAGAGGTTTTTTCCCGAGGACAGAGAGAACACAACAGCTGGAAAAGATATCTCTCGCATGTGTGAGAGTAAGTTTGTGTCGTGCTGAGGGGATGTGCTGTGGGAGATGCAGTTCAATAGGTGGAAAAGTAAAGGCATTGGGTAATTAGACATCAGGCTAATTGTAGTTAAAACTTTTACATGTATTTTATTAAATAAAAAAGAAAGGGGCGGGGGGGGACGACACGGGAGGGCAAGTGGAGAATCTCTTTGCGTATTTTTTGCCCCCTTTTTTCTCCTCACTGTCCTTTCTAACTCTTCTTTATTTCTAGGTCGCCGCAGCAGCCGCGGACTGTTCCTGCACCCGGGCACTCAGGAAGCCCCCAGGACACAGGTGAGGCGGTGCCAGGCTGTCCGCACCCCTGTCCCGTCCCGCGGGGAAGGGCCGGCGGGGCGTGTGCGCGGAGAGCAAGGGACAGGGGCTGCGGGAACCGGGGCTGCGGGGGCCGGGGCTGCGGGGCCGTCTNGGTAAGGGCGAGGGGAGCCGCGGGCTGTCCCCGGCAGCGGCGGGGCAGGCTCGGCTCGGCTCGGGGGGGCGCACCGGGACGGGGCGGTGTCCGCAGGGGGCGAGCTGCGGGGGCGCGGAGGAGCGCTGTTTTCGGAGCCAGACGCTTCCCCTTCCCGCCGCAAAAGAAAGAAAGGGGGAAAAAGCAGGGTGTCCCGCTGGCTCCCCGTGCCCCGTGTCCCGGGAGCCGCAGCGGGGCCGTGCTGCGGAGCCCCCGGCGCTGGAGCGGCATCAGCCCCGCAGAGCTGCCCCGACGTGACCCCCGCTCCNCGCACCCACGGGCCGCGTCGGCTGCGGGGACCGGCGGTCCTGCCCAGGGCAGCCGTGGGACACACACACACACACACACACCCCCGGCCCTGCCCGGCCCCGGGGGCGCCGCCCGCCCCGCCCCGCGGAGGGAGGAGGAGGAGGATGAAGATGATGATGATGAGGATGCCGGGCCGAGGCGCTGCCCCACGGCGGAGGTAAGGGCGAGGGGAGCCGCGGGCTGTCCCCGGCAGCGGCGGGGCAGGCTCGGCTCGGCTCGGCGGGGCGCACCGGGACGGGGCGGTGTCCGCAGGGGGCGAGCTGCGGGGGCGCGGAGGAGCGCTGTTTTCGGAGCCAGACGCTTCCCCTTCCCGCCGCAAAAGAAAGAAAGGGGGAAAAAGCAGGGTGTCCCGCTGGCTCCCCGTGCCCCGTGTCCCGGGAGCCGCAGCGGGGCCGTGCTGCGGGGCCCCCGGCGCTGGAGCGGCATCAGCCCCGCAGAGCTGCCCCGACGTGACCCCCGCTCCGGGCAGGCAGGGTTGTGTCGTGCCAGGACGGGCAGTTCTCCTTGGCATTTCCTCCGGAGTCGCCTCTGTTTCTTTCGTGCGGGCACAGAGGCTTCTCAAGAACATCGCGCGGCTGCAGAAATGCAGCTTCTCCACAGTGCATCACACACTGCACCCCTCACCTCACCTGTGAGTGCTTGTACTCCGGTGGCCACACTTGTCGGGAACATTTCTTGCGTGTTGGCGGTCTGATTGTCTCCAGGCTCCTTTTATCTGCGCTCTGTTACCAGTACAGCATCTTGAAAAATACATGTGAGGCAGTAAGTGCCCAACAGCGCTGACCAATGTCCCTATCTTGGTCCCACCACATGGAGCCCGTACTGCGCTTCTGTCTGCTTGCACCCACCCATTCAAGCCCTTGTCCTGTACAGCTGTAGCTCAAAGATTAGCCAAGCCACTCAGATGCAGGGCCGGCTGTTCTCGGTTAAGTTGCTATTGGTATGGAGTTTCATTGTTTCCTGAGTAGCTTATGATCTGGGAATTTTGTGATACATTGTGTGGATACAAAAGGTACAGGGCTGCCGAGATAATGGGTTTGTGAGTGATGTTCAGTACATTTAAAATATCAAGTTGAACTACCAGCATTTTTCAACTTGGTTAAGAATCATTGTGAATAGCTGGTTCTTAATATGAATTAATGGACCAGCATCAACAGATACTCATTAAATTTGTCATGCATGGTAGATTTGTAGATTTTTTTTTTCTTTCGAGAGTTTATTTTTTGGGGGGCTTGGGGTTGGGTTTTCTGTTTGGGGTTTTTTTTGGGAGGGGGTGGGGAGTTGGGTTTGGGTTTTAGTTTTGGGTTTTTGTGTGTGTGTGTGTTTTCTTCCCTTATTTGGACATGTGTTAACTTGGTTATTTTCATAAAGTAGTTGCAAAACTAGTTTCAACACCCTGACTGTAAGGGATCAGTCCTTTCTGTGGAGAGAAGATGATTCATTTTTTTTGCTAAATTTAGGTCTGTGCCTCTCTCTTTAGCACATTTTATTTAAGAGGAAAAATGATTGAAGCAACATAAGGCAGTGTTCAGTTCTTGACCTAAAAGGTAAAGGGTCCTTTATGTGAAACCCCCCCTATCTCTTTCACCAGACTTCTCTTGAAGCACGTGGCAGGTCCAAAACATGGAACACAGAGGAAAATGTTGATCTTTGTTTTAAAGATGCTCTCTGGAAGATTTGACTAAGTCTGCCAGTGCTGTCAAAATGTTATTGTAATAGTATGATGGATTTCAGAGTGGTTCAGCTGATTTATAACCTTCATTTTGCCTTTTGTAAAAATAGATTTGACCTATTTTTAACATTTCTCTTATCCAAGCTAGATAAAGACAAGGAGTCTGTGTAAATAGATGAAAGTATTTGTTTTGTTCTGCTTGGTGTTGTGTGGCACCATGAAAAATTAGTAGCTGGATTTATTCGATGCTGGATTAATTCTATTCATTGGACTCCAGTCCCTGCTGAGAACATTGCTGGCAACACAACGCAAGCTGTTGGTCCTCATTCTTAGGGATCTGGTGTTTAAAACTACTCTGCAAGACTGCAGGTGAAAAAGAAAATCAATTCAGTGGCCAAAGCGTGCATTGGAGCATGCTAAACTGTGTGGGTTTGCCTGGTCTGTTTTTCTGTCCTCTGTTAAGAAGAGGTGGAGTGCAGTGTTAGGACAGCCTGAGCACTTTGGTTTTGACAATGAGTAAAGCAAACAGGTGGGTTTCTACACTCAGCTCGCTGCCCAGCAGTCTGTGGCCAGCCCTAACCTTTCTATTTGTTCAGTTTGTTTCTATAATCAAACATAAGTTTGCTGATGAAATGTAAACTCCACAATATTTTGCTACCTTAATAATAAAAAAATAACAAAATACATTTCTTCTGAAATACAACTTTTAATGGAGAAAATAATCATAACATATCTGTGTCTTGCTACTCATTTTCTTAGATGCATATGTGTCTCAGGACCAGGGATAAAAGTGCTTATACCACCACAGAGACTTCATTGAAAAAAGTTTTTTATTCTGAGTCCTGTCCGTACTGCACTGTCCTGCACCACCTACAGCAGGTCACAGTGAGTGGTTGGTAGAAGATGTGCCCTATGGCTTAGGGTATTAGTTTAATGCCTCTGATCTGATCTGGATCAGCTGGTTCTCATGGATGTTTAAGATTGAGACTAAGGTAACAGGGTTCCTGCCTGGGAACCCTGTGTTACATCTTTAGAGGAAAAGAAGGAAAAAAGTGATAAAATTTTGCTTGGAATAGCCAGGAAAACATGCATCAGCTCATTCAAGGAAATGGATTCATTTCTGTAGTATTAAAAGGTGATTCAGGTCCTACCTGTTTGCAGAGCACCCCAGACCAAGTGTTAAGGCTTCAATGGGCATGTTTGCTAAGGAAACAGATAAAAAGCCTAAAAGTCAACCTGGTCCATTTTTGAGGGTGATTATTCCTCCTGGTATTTTTTTTTTTTCAGGATCCAACAGTGTTTTTGCTGCACCTAATTTTCCTCTTCACAGTTTGCTGAAAAAAGAGGTTGCAATCCCATTTTTCTTAAGAAAGGGTTTACAATGGGAACACCACTTACTCCTTAGTATTCAGCCCCTGTTTGAATGCTGACGGCCACTGCTAAACACACGGTGCCGAACTTTTTTTGTCCTATTCAAACCTAGTCACACAAGCAGGTCACATTGAGTAGGCCATATGTGAGTAGGTCACACTGGCTTACACAGGTAAAGTTAGGCACGCCTGCTTATTTTTTCCCAATGTACTTGTAAATTATTTTTGGATTGCTCAAGAAAATAGCTTTTTTAAGGAAAACACTAAATTGAAATTGAGGCACTGTATGGCTGTGCACATTTTGAAGTTTCAAGCGCAGAAAAAGCCAGAAGAAAAAAAAAACAACAAAACCAAACCAAAGTGTGGGAAAGACATGCAGCTGACACTGGGTATAGGCTTTATATGGGTAGGAAAAAGGAAGAAGCTATTCCATAGGGACATAACCTGGGATGCAGTTTGTGCCCCACTCTGCCAATTGCATTTTCCTTAGATTTCTCAATGTAACACTGCCCCAACAACATTTCTAAAAGCTGTTCAATTAAGCTCTTAAATCCATGTGTAAAATGAATGAGGCACGTTTTATGAAGCACCATAAAAACTGTGTATGTGGAAACTGGAGGCCTCAGTGCTGCAAGATGTGGCAGCAGTTCTATGTATATGGCAATAGGATTCCCAAATGCAGAGAAAGCATCAAGAAGCTTGCCATACAACATCTTGGCTGTAGATCTTGCAAGGGTTCAGAGCTGTCCTACTTGATTCAGTGGTTTTCTTTTCCTTTTTTGTTTATCAATATTTCTATGTGCGCACGTATGTGTGTAAACATTTTAAGAATTCAGTGGGTTCTGTATGTTTTACAGGATGTACATGGGAATATATAAACCCCTGGAATGCGTGTGGTTAGAGAGGGGCCAACGTCTCACTGCAGCACGTGGGAGTGCTTCTCATAGTGTACGTTTGGTTGTGGCCCAGATGGTATTATTAGGATTTAAGAGTAGATATGTCATAAATATTTTACGGGTACCACATTCGGAGGCACAGCTGTGTAGTGCTTGATTTACTCAATTGCTTTGCTTATTTTGCATGATTTACTGTCATTTTCAAACCTAGCCATATATAACACAAAACAGAATTGGTGCTTCCATCCACCGCTCCACCCTCTGTGCTTTCTAAACCACGGCTGCATTTCAAATAGTGAAGTACTATTCTGTTGCAGTGTTTTCAGGGTATTTTAGGACTCATTGTGAATATAGAGAAATGGCAAGAAATGTTTTGCTTTTTAGCTGAGATTAAGTAGATATCAATTGCTAAGATTAGTTATCACATATTTAAAGTATACAGGCAGACAGCGACATCACTAACATTAGAGCTGAATGATATTGGCTATGCATCATTATATTTCATTATTAATTGTATTTAATCCTACAAAGTAGCAAAATGAAACTACTGGTTATGTTCCTAGAAGCTGTATTTCTTTTGCCTAACTTCTACTGGTACTGGACAGTCTTTAAGGTTCATTCCAACACAAACCGGTCTATGATTCTATTCTGGAAATGCTACTTATTTTTTCAAAATGTGGCACAGGTCACCAGGCCTGTGCTGCATCTTTTCAGCTAGTAGGAAGTAGAGGGCCAACTTTAGAACAAAGTGCAGTTAATAAAGGAGAAGAGATAAAAGTTTGCAGAAATACGTCTCAAAGGTTAATGACATCAAAGTAGCAATTTAAAGCTTGACAACTAAAATAAAGAGAATGTAATGTAATTAGAAGACAGCATGTGAACAGAATACATGAGTAATCAGCACCCAAAAAATGTCCTTTTGCAAGTAATTGTGGTCGTACCTTTACTCTGGCACTGGGATATTTGTAGTGATAACTCTGACTGCAGTGAAACAGCTTTCAAGGGGCAGGTACCACCTGCGCCTCAGTGCTATTTCTGCACCCAGGCAAACCCCCTTGTCTGCTCTGTTCTGCTCTGGCAAGACCTGTCTGTTACTCCTGAGTTAGTTCAGATATTTCCGTGCACTTGTAGCCCTGAGCTGTGTGGTTGTAGCCCTGTTTGTCAACTGCACACAGACCAATAGCTGAAAACAGCATGTTCATGCTTTCTGCTGCTCCTGGAGAGGGAACTTGTTCGCCCATCCAGTCCATTGCAGTAAGCCTATTCATACTTTGATATCAGTATGGATTCTGCTCCCTATACATTCTTCCGTGGAAAACAAATGGGTGTAGAAAGCATCAAGAAGAGATATGTGGAGGGATAGTTTGATGTGTGGTGCCCCCAGTTCATGCTGAGATCAATACTCCAATTTACTTCACTGGAAATTGAAGTCTCTATTTTTAACACAGATTAAGAAACACTTGGAACCTGTCAGAGCAGACATCATACTTCCAATTAAACTTAGGCCAGGCGGCCCACAAAACCATACTTCTCTCATCTACACATTGATTCTTGGACCACCTTAACTAGCAGATTTGACATAAATTACTGTTTTTTCATATTCCAGAGACTGACAAACTGAAGCCAATAGCTGACCTGTGGTTAGTTGTACCTTAGGGAAAGGGCGGATGCATGATTAGAGCCCAGCCCTCCACCTACAAGGCTCGTGTACAATTTGGTAAATCAGACTTAGATTGTGTTCCTTAACCTGACTCAGACCGGTAAATGGCAGAAGCAAGACAAGAACTTGAGATACTTAAGGGTTTATTTGTTTTATTATTATTATTTTCTGGGAGTTTCAGTGTAACTCTCCACCTTTGTGCTTGGGCAGAAATCCTTCCAAGTACAAATCGAAGGTTGCCTTCAGGTAGGGTTGCAGTTCACCATTTGGAAACGACCTGCTGAGGGAGGTGTGAACTTCCACACGCTCCAGTGGTAGAAGTGGAAAGGCTGCTGCAGTAAATGGGCTTGGTGGTAACATTAAGCCTTCCACAGTCAGCAAAAATCAAATCTTTTTCTCTGTACAGAGGCGACAACGTGCTGTCCTGACCTCTTGGGCTCATAGTGGTATTACCGTAGTTCAATTACTGTTTCTTCTGATACCATTATTGCAAAATAAGGAACAGGACAGGAAGACCAAGTGTGGCAGCACAGTACTGAGTAAGTAGTATCTACACCTAATCCCACTTGTCATTAAATGTATATCCAGACTCTGAAATTATGGTATCTTTAAAGAAATGCCTTATTCAAAACTATAATATGCTGTTTCTGGGGGAGACACCCCTCTTATCCCCCCTGGAGCAGTAGTCCAGCAGTAACACCCAAGTGATGCACAGGCATGGACAGAAGAATTCTCTTGTTGAGCTGTACTGTTCAGCTGTTCTTGATCACTGGGGAAGAAATACAGGCTGGTGGGATGTGTGATGTCAGAGCAGAAACCTTTATCAGCATAATCCAAGGGATTTTTTTTTTAAAGCCAAACCTGAGAAATGAAGGGGAAAAGGTTCTGGTTGCATTATTTCATTTCCATGTAGAAGGTTTCACTGAAATGGTCCCATATGTAGAAATTGGTGATACGAACAATCTCACATGTGTTGTATCTATACCACCACTGCTGTGAAAAGCTGGTTAGAGGGCCATGATCCCTCCGAAACTGCCCTGGTAGTTTGAAAGCAGGTTCTTTTCAAAGAAAGGATAATTATTGTGATAATAATGAGCATGAGCAGCCATGAGTATATTTTAATATCATCTGCTGGAGGAAGAAATTGTGTAACACTAATATTCAAAGCCACACGGTGCAGCATTATTAAGCTCCTTCAGAAGAGACGAGACATTTCCTTTGGTAAGCTACGGGGAAAGGTCATGACTGGAAATGTGAGACCCTGCTCCCCTCCCAGCCCCACTGCCACCTCTGCTCAGTCCACGTCAGCAGGACCATTGTGCAATAAAGGACGGACAAAGGAGGGAGACTCTGAGCTCCACGCTGTGCTTCAGCCAAAGGGTCCTTAGAGCAAAATGATATGTGATCCTATAGTGCAGCTGGTGGCTCCCAGGCTGCAAACTAAATGTACCAAGACACTGTCTATAGCTGAGCAGAGAAAATAGTCAGATTGTATTTTTTTTCTTCTTAAAAAAATACATAAAGATCAATGCAGACTCCTGAGAAATGCTAAAATTTGTGGCTGGAGATATTCCCCATATCCTTAGTGGTCAACAGCTTTATACATTGACACAAAAAGACCTGAAAATTCAGTTAGCTGACATTCTGGGGAAACTGAATCATTTCAATGAGCTTCAGGAGCATTTAGTTTCCCCCCAGAGAGGAGCTGTCCCATCAGGCACATCAGAAATCCAGTTCTCCTCACAATGGTGTTGGGAAGGACCATCCCCATTGTAGATTTTAGCAGAGCAGCATCACCTGCAGTCAGATTTCCACCGTAAGCAAGTTGGTCTGTGAGGGTTTAAAATTATATGTGGGACATGCCACGGACTCTTCACAAGGTTACTGCAAGCTTTTCTTTTCCCTGGCAGTGGAATAACTTTGTACCTCCAGAAATTTTAACAGAAATCATTGAATTGTCACTCATTTACTTTCTGTATTCAAAACCAGCGTTTAATGTTTGCTTTTTGAGGCATCAGATTATAGATATCAGATTTCTAAATATTTCGTGCGTTTGCCTCCTCTGCAGCCAATAGAGTAATGAATTTGCTGTTTTATGCAGGAGCTGAATACTCTGCTGTTGCTGCAGCTTTCCAGGCCACTTGGCTCCAGAGGAGCTTTTTAAGGTCTTTAATAGCAGTTGTCCTTGACTTCTTATTCACTTTTGATGGTGATGAATTTTATTAATTAGAAGGATGTAGCAGGTCATATGCATTGGATAAATATTAGGTTGGTTCCCTGTAAAATTAGACTGGCCCTGATCTTGCAAGCAACATAACTATGGGACTAACCTGGCGTCTGTGAGTACCTCCATTGAATTAATATAAGTGTTTGCAAGTAGCTACTTAGCACATTCTCAGTCTCCTGCGAACTGAATTCCCTTTCCTTCTGTTTTACTACTTAGAGAAAACTGTTGTTGCCGGTTTTTCCATATGTATGTATGTGTTTAGGAAAGTAAATTTGTGTTCTTGTATTTGGCAGTAACAAGTCATCTGGTCATTTCCAGCTGACAAAGACAACACAGTGTGTCGGAATGTCATTTCTAATGACTAGAAATTGTGTTAAGTGTCATTGAAGGAAAGTACCTCTTACATCAGAGTGACAGATGAGTGCCCTGGATGTCTATTTGTTTTCACAAATGGCTGTTTATAAAGTTCCCTTCCACTCTTGGAAAGAAAGTGCAGAAAAACCGAAAGCCAAAAATAAAATTGGTTTAAAATAAAAGTAATTTTCATATTTTAAAATATTTAAAGAGAATGTATAAAATTGAAATTAGCATCAATTTATTTTGAAAATATATTTAATTTTACTCCAGAGTCCTGTTTTTAAACCTTTTTACTTTTTAATGTGTTTTGTATGAAGCAATAATTTTAAAACTCCTCTACATTTTGATGACTTTTAGAACTGCAGTTTTTATACAGTTTATGCTTTCATATCAAACCTGTAAAGTAAATAAATCTGTTGTGATTTTTAGAAAATAATACCATCTCATTGTATTTGCTGCTGTTGAAAGATTGTCTTTTCTGGTCCTGCCATAGCATATTGTTGGGGATGTGTGGAATTAATACAGTGTGGCCACTTGGTTTTCCGGCTGCCATTCCACTGAGTTTCACATTCAATAGCACAGACTTGCCCTATGAAAGCTGAAATACCAAAGTTTTTTGAATAAAAATATGCATTTTGAAAGTATATAAATTAGCAGTGATTCCTTCTTATGCTAGAAATACCCCAGCCATATAACAAACATTTTAAAAGTCTGATATGACTATAGATAAAACAAAACTTGAAGATTGCTTCTGAGACCACTAAATCTGAACAACTTCATCACTGGAGACTAAAAAACCTCATCATTTGGATAAATGGGAATAGGTAATGAAGTGATGGGAAATAGAGCTGCTATTACAATACGTGTGAGGGATTTTGCTAACTGGACAGGTATAATTGCCTATTTTAAGGTTCCATCACTGAGTATATATCTGGCTTGGATATGTTGTTGTGAAATGACAACCAAATGACAACAGTAGCCCAAATTTTTCATGAAGTCACATCGTCCTTTGTCTGTTTGAGAAGAATTTGTTTCCAGCATCCATTTCTACTGCAGATGGGTTCAGTGTCTGGGCACCGAAACAGGAGGTGGTGGCTGCCCCCCTGAACTGACACTGGTCTCATTCTGCCCCCAAAGCCTACACAGTCAGTTCAGCCACGTGTATATTTTATTTGAAATGCTATAGCGGTAGGAAAAAAGAAAAACTGCATTTTAAAGATCAACTTTGACAGCGTGTTGCATAATAGAACTGTTTTGTTTGTGTCTTCAGGATGTTGACCTAAAAGCATGTCAGGAAGCTTTGGATGACTGCTGTCCATACCGAGGAGACAACCAGCTGGAACTGCGAGAGGAGGATGAGAAAGGCAGAAATCAAGTAAATGGTGAAAAAAATGGAAGAAGGGAAAACTGTGAAGAGGAAGTGAGGGAGGATATGAGACTTATTGCCAAGTGATACTCTTACCACTAAACAGTAGTGAAAAGAAATGGAGTGAAAGGTTTTAAAAAGGAATGTTTTATTTGCTCTTTTCATGTGGGGTGTCCCTCAGAAGGGCAGGAAAGGAATGATCACTTCAGAAGATACTTTGTGAATGATGCTCTTGTACACCTAGATAAAAATTTCCTCCTCCCCTCTGCCTCCCAGTATAGTTTACGTAGTTTACAGAAAACACATGCAAATAACCATTTTTCAATTTGGTTTTATTTTCTCGTTGTGAAGGTGGTGTGCTTGTGGGCAAGGATTTGGTTTTTTGTCTACAAACACTAGAGACACGAATGCTAAAGTGTACTGCTCTCACCATTTCGTAAAGCTTGATGCTCAGATGTAGAATTACATTTGGGACACTGGCCCGTTCCATGCACTTTAGGTTTTGTTCTCTCTGAGAGCTACAATGAAAAGGAGATCAATCTTGAGACCTTGTGAAAGCTGAGCTGTTCTGCTCGTTCTAGCAATGTGCCATCCCCCATAAGGATGAAGACTCGGTGGTGTCAGCAGCAGTATTTCACAGAGCGGTGCTCTCTTTCCTCTCAGACTGTGATTTTTACCTCCTTTTATGTGAAACAACTGTGCTTTTCAACACGTTTCTCTTTCTTCTGTCACAGAGCAACCCCAACCATGTAGATTCCCTTCCCTCCCTCGAGGGCTACTTACAGCTTCTGTCATCGCAGATGGAAAACATGTTAGAGGTAAATGAGAACAAACATGTATTGCTGATAGCTTGGAATACAGTCAGCGATCACTGGGGAATTACTTATTCTGTTTTATCTAATAACCACAGCCTACCCCACCCACTCTGGGAATATATCAGCAAATCAATGTAGTAAATCTTACCTGAAAATGTTAAAGACGTTTCCATCCACCTTTTACAGCAGCTGTCACCTGCTCTACTTGAAAAATTTTCCCCAGGGAATGTTTTTGGGATATGAAAGCAAGAGAGCCTTGTCTTTACTGCGACCTGCTGTTCAAAGTTGCATGGAGCCACTGAACAACTTAATTAGTTCAACAAATAGTTTCCTTTCTGAAACTTAGTGCTATTTCCTATTCATACAGCAGCTCTTGGTGTTTTCCTCTAGAGCAACACTGAGTTATTACAGAATAGCAGCTATTGAGCATTTCTGGTGAAAGATTTCAGTTGTTGCTGGGTCAAGTGCTTACAAAGTCAGTAGCTTCAAGGAGAACAGACACATCTTCACTGCAAATCAGGTCAGTCAGCATTAGCAGCAAACCCATTTAGTTTCTGGCCTTCTGATACTATTGTTTACTTTCTATGTGCCCATCTTTGAAAAAACCCAGTAATTATCTGAATTGGAGTCTCCCTCCTCTCCCACAGCTCATAGCTGCAATCATTAACCATGAAGCTACCCCCTACATTCCTTTTTTTGCAATACTTCAAGGGCATCTTATGTTCACTTCTCATCACAGGAGCCCCTTCCAGGGTCAATAGTGTTTTCCATACAACTTCATAGATTTAGGAACATAACTATCTAGATTTGGGAATCTCTAGATAGGGTAGTGCCTCTTAGCCCTTAAATTCACCTTCTCCTCTCTTTAGTTCTGGTAATGAATTGCATGCTAACAAATGCATAAGTTCATCAGTTTAGTTTTCTGTTTTTCTCATAATTTGAAAGCAGTTTGGCTGTAGCCTTCATGCAGCTCTATCAATACACTGTTGTATATTTTATTTATGACTATTAATGCACTGTCATCTTCTGACAATTTATCTGTTGAAAATGGATTGATTGTTTCTTCCAGGTATCAAGTGTGGGGGATTTTTTGATAACTAACTTGCTAAGAATCATTCTTTTCAAGGGATTAATTGAAAATACCATCTCTAGCTCACAGACTGCAAATGGTCTAGTATAGGTTAACTCCATAGGAGAAATAAGGCAAGATCTTCTTCTCTTACTTGAGTTCCCACTAAGGGTAATAGAGACTTTAAGATGTTCTGGGGTCTTTACGGTACATCATTCCTTCCCTGTGGAAAGTGCTTTTTACAGTCTGGTCATTGAATGGCAATACAAAAGCCCTTTCCTGCAACACAGTAAGGACACTCAACCATGGAGGAATCCTATATACTTCTTGATATATTTACATTCTCAAGTATGTTGTATCCATATTTTATGACTACTCTGCTTGTCAGTAAGTCCCCTGACATAATCTTGGGCAGTAGGTTTGTATTTCTAGGACCCAGAATTGTAACTCAGGCCCACAAAGGATGGGCCTTAATGCTGCTGCAGCAGCATCAGTCCAGTTTATTGTTTGGACTTCAGGGCTGAGGGATCACAGATTGGCTTTAGTTTTGTAAAGAAAAACTGAGTAGTAATTTAAAGTCAAAAGACATCCACAAAAGGTGTGATGTGGGGGGGATGCTTCCTCCAAACTGATTAGTAAAGGAGTTCAGTTGAAATCTGGTCACAATAGACCTCAGTTAAGCAGAGCTAAGCCAAATGTGGCACCTCACAGCCCCAAAAGCTACATAAACTCTGAAAGAAAAGTAGTGAGACAGTAGTGACAGCAAGATCTTAATGTTCCTGTCTTCCATCCCTCTCTTCTTCACCACTGTTCTGGTTAACTTCCGTTTATCTTCTTTAAAAGGTTCATTTTCTAAGAGGTTAGCACCTTGAACCAGCTCACCCTTGAATCATCAATACCACTACCAGGGAAGGATCATGCCCAATCCTTCAAGAAAGACCTTGTCTTAGACCAGATCAATGTAACACACAAGTGTAATTTGATGTACACTTGGCAACACTCCCATTTCTACCTCTCAACACAGTCCCACACTGTCCTTTGCAAGTCCTTCTCCCATTCCTTCAGTCACTTTTCTTCTGCACCCTTCCTACTCCTTTCTGCCAGATGCCAGTACAGGTTATGCTTTGTAAAGGTGGGAAACAGCATTCAGAATAGCTAAAGAAGAGTCTAACATATAAAAATTTGGCTTTTAATAGAGTGAAATAGTGGAATATTAAAAAACAAATTGATCGTGACTGTGTAGGCAAGTGATAGAGAGGTATTCATTTTATGAAAGATCCCATTTCCTCCTCCCCCATCATCTTTTAGGTGTGCTTACTGGAAGATATTCAAGTTGCTACTTCTAGTAGAGGTCAAGACCCATCATCCCTACACCACAACATAAATCTGACCCAGACACTTCACCACTGTTTCAGTCCTCCTGATGCCATGCTCATAACAGACTACCCCACTCAATCAAATTCAAGACCAAGACATTTACAAAGGCAAGAATCTTTTCCTCAGTCATGCTCTGATACCACAAATCCAGAATCACTACTCCATGGGTCAAATTCAGCAGGGCTGGTTTCAGCCGCTGACCTTAGAAACCTTACAGCCTGTGATGATAATTTTGATGAAATGAAACTCATGTCTTTGGCTTTGGATGAAGACTTCAGTCCTATAGAAGTTTCTCAGATCTTTGAAGAGCCTGGCTCAGATTTGGTACTATCTTTGAATTCACATCACTGCACCACGTCTTATTCAGTCTGCTGTGAAAATGCTGCTGGGTACAGCAGTGATGGTAAATCTGCTCCTTCACATGGCTTAGGAGCTGTTGGTGGCCATTGCCAAGAAAACACTAAATGCCACCATGTGGAATATCAAGGTGATGCAGAGTGTCCTAGAGAAGCCACGCTTGAGCATTTTCTTCATAACCACACTTACCATCAGCTGCCAAGTCAAGGAGCATCCACTCCAGAGCATCAACTGTGGATGAAGAAATTGAACGAAGTAAAGGAGAGGTGCTGTAATTCTACTGATACAAACCACAGCAGTGATGAACGCTCTGCAAGAGCTCTGCAAATCCCGTTTTCAGTCGAGGAAGTTGTGAGCATGCCCATTGACTCTTTCAACACCATGCTAGCAAAGAACCAGCTGACAGACACTCAGGTATCGCTCCTACGTGACATCAGACGAAGAGGCAAAAACAAGGTAGCTGCCCAAAATTGTCGTAAACGCAAGCTAAATGCAATTCTTAACCTGGAAGAAGACGTGTGTCACCTTCAAACGCAAAAGGAGAGCCTTAAAAAGGAGCACTCTCAATGTAGCCGATCAATCAGCCAGATAAAGCAAAAATTAAACAACCTGTACTGTGACATTTTCAGAAGACTGAGGGATGACCAGGGTAGACCTGTTAACCCACACCAATACGTCATTCATTGCAGTAGTAATGGTAGTGTTTTCATAATACCCAAACACTTGGTCAAATCTGAACAGAAACAAGATAACACAAAAGAGCAGAAACAAAAATAAGATGGCTGAAGATCACTTAGGTTTTATTTTGCCTGGAAGAATAAGGATACTTGCATGAAAACTGGAGGTCAGAGATTAAAGCAGTTCAAACACAAACTACACTTGAGGAGAAACACTTCATGTTCAAAGGTCTGCCACACTCAGCTGATTGTGATCTGATAGAATGTCTACAAGCTCAGGCTTCTGAATGAGTAAATCAGAGTTTTAGTCAGAATTAAAGGAGCTGGCCCATCCATGTAAGCACAGCTTTATAGACCTATGTTTAAAACTAGGAATTTAGTTACTGATGATGGGGGGGAGAGCAGAGAACATCAGTGGGGAATAAGAATGAACTTTAAATCAAAATGACACATGCAAAAAAAAAAAAAGTTTTAGCCTTGAATACTTGATTCTTCATGCAGAAAGTGACCTTATTTTATTCTCTAGCTCTGAAAGAAAAGATGTAGCTCTAGTGCATCTCCAAATTAAATTCACTGTGGATTTACATATTTTCAAGAGAATCTGCACTTTGCATTTGTTCAGAACTGTTCTGCTTTTTCCTAGTTCCCCTTTGAGGAGAGGTGTAGGAGACTACTGCATTTTTCCTCACTACTTTCACCATCATAGCTCCAAGCAAAGATAATGTACCAATTTTACAACTCATACTAGTCAATCTGCAGATTCTGAAAAATTAGTGCCTGATTCAGTATTATCTTACCTTCAGCCTCTGCATCTGAATCATTCTAATCTTTCTTCCATGAAAATGACTGATGCTGAACAAATTCCTATTTTGTTCCCTAGTGACTGTGTTAAATTTACTTGTGTACCTTCCCTTTTCCCCCCATTTTGATACCTTCCTCAAGTTTTAGCTTTATTAAACTGGTGTTTTTTAAAATGTCTTCAATGTTGCAGATTTAAAAAAAAAAATTATTTCCCTAATCTTTAAATTAAATTGACCCAAATGACTGTTTATTTGTACTTGTGATTGAAGTTAGACTCAGATAGTGCTATGAATGAAGTTTTTGGTTTTGACATTTCTTTGTGCTGTGAAAAGATGTTTTATTCACTCACATGCTTGCTTACAACATGCTGTCCTTTACTATTTTACAACCTGAAGAGGGTCTACAAAAGAGATGGTCTAAAAGGCATGTAATGAATGACAATAAAGGAATAGTGAGGTATATTAGTCTGTAAAGTATGAAAATAAACAACATCTAGATAGCACGAATAAATTTTTTTAGAAACACATAAAACTGGTATTAAAAAAAAATTCTCACTGGTCATGGCTAAATGACAATGGTGATTTAGTCAGGTATGTTAGAAAACCACTTGTACCAAATATGCAAGAACTACATACACACCCAATACAAGCTTAAATGCCAAATTACACTTTCTGAAAAAACAAAGTGCTATTGCCATGTAAATAATGTTGGTTGCTTGCACTTATCTTTAAGTCAAGGGATCTCAGTGCCAAGTGAACTCAATTACCAATAATGAAATCAGCCTGTTTGAACAATTTGCTTAGCATTTTATATTAAAAGATCTCTTTAAATCACTGTGTGCATCTGTTATTTATCAGTTTCACCACAGCCTCATTGATAGTGTAAACTCATAGCAGAAAGTTTCATTAGTGAGGCCATGAAATTTGCTGTTGGTTAAGCAGCAGTGTGAAGTGTATCTATCCTAACTGGTACTCACTAGGAACTTATCTAATAGCTAGATCACAAACTTCCACCAAAATATGCAGTAGGTAACAAAAACATATGAATTGTGCACTTCTAGTTGCAGGGGAAAAAAATCAGTACGTATTTGAGTCAGCATGATTGTAATCTCTTAATTGAATGACATAATAAGCATTTTAAAGTCCATAGACTTACCCTTTGCAGGGCCAGCTCTTTAAGCCGACTTCACTGCCCACGTGCACAAATTCTAATGCTAGATTAGGCTCACAACTGACAAATCCAGAAATCCAAGTGATTGCCAAGTGATTGTTTTAGGGCCTCACAAGGGCAGGGTAGGAAAAAAAAAAAGGGGGTGGGGAGTAAAAAGGGCTAAACCTTTTGGTGCCCACTCATTCAATAGCAGTGGCAAGTGAGCGAGCTCTGTGGCCTCTCATAAAGCCAGCTGCTAGTGGAACATGGCATACACCCAACTAGGAAGCAGTTACTGCCCTCAGCCAATTCAACCCCCGTTATTGTTTCTTTAACAAGTTGACATGTGAGTCTCCGTTTGTCAGAATGTGGCTACCACCTGTACCTCTACAAAAACCTCCTAGGTGAAATATTAACTGGTGGACTGTAACAGTACCGACACAGACAGCAAGCATTAGGTCTGGATGCATTACATGATTTTCTCAAAGCTTCGAGCCACCCACCCAGACTAAATTTTAGGTAGAATTCAGACCAATGTCTTAGTTTGAGTAGACTGCCATTAAATGTTACCTAACAACTGGTGTTAGTTTTTGACATGTCTTTCCTTTCTGCAACTAGCCTCTGTTTAAAGAAAAAAAAGGATTATAAATGTAATATTGACACAGCAAGAAAAAAATGTAAATATCAAGATTGTTCATTTTGTTCCCAAGGTAAAGCTACGACACAGTCCTTAACACTTCAGTGACACACTACATTTTTGCTACATTAATAATGAAGAGTAAGAAGTCATCTGAAAGAAGTTAGAAAAGGTCAAGTATAAAGGAAAAATGGGGGGTAGTGGAAACATCCCGGTGCATACATACTACCCTAGTGTTATTGCTGTTAGCAACATGCTTGGGCACTATGGAGCATTACCTGCTGGCCGCTTAGACCCACACCTTTTCTGGAAAAACACCCAACAGGAACAAATGCGAGCCAAGTACTTTATTATAGACTGCAATACCCACCACATGGTGTGTGACATGCAAGGCTGCACACTCCCACAGCAGCATTCTGCAGACAAGCCCTTGCAGGGGAGTCACAGCACACTGCTCTAATACTACACACACTCTGAATGGCCACTACAGCTCTGCACTGAAGTGCAGCTTTAGCTTCATGGTTTGGGTTTTATTCAGCACACTTGGCTTTTTACAAAGCCAAATTTTACAAGCTAAGGCCATTCCTGCTCAAGAGCTTACAATCTAATTTGAGATGGGAGAACCAGAAAAAAAAAAGTCAGTGAAGAAATAAAAGGCAGCTTCACATCAATTTGTCAATCTTTGTCCCAAAACACACACACAGCATGCTATCTTGCAGGAGTCAGTAGAGTTCTAACAATCTTTAGGTCAGTTAGCAGAGGCCTATAAATGAGGCAACAGGACACTTAACACCAGGTTGTAGTGAAAAACTATTTATTAAATAAACCAAATAGAGATGGCACATGTAACCCTGTGAAGTCTTATTACTGTAGTGTACCTCATAAAAGTGCTGCAACTTGACACCTGATACACCACTACTAGAACTTCATGGAGTGCATCAGCCACTCATTTTCATACAATGCCCCAAAATGAACCAAAGAGCAGACCAAAAAAGAAGGGGGGAAGAGTGGTATTTTTAAGAGCAATTTTCTAGGACTTTCACCACCCTCCCTTTTTCACACAATGAAGCAACATGGGAGGTGACACATGGTATATGGTCCCCCAATATGTTCATATCACTCTGTCAAGCAGTCACAGAGCTGTTTAAACACTTAATTTTACTGCTGATAAACAAACCAGTTCTCGGTCCATTAACTGGAATAACTCCTGACAACACTGAAACTTCTGCTGCAATGCTAATCAACACTAGCTGCAAAGCAAGAACGCAACTGTTAAAAGGGACAGTAAAACTTCTGGCAAAAAGGACCAGCATTACCGAGGCAAACTCTTCCATGTAATACTCCTACACATCCTGAGCATGCTGAATGGTATGGCTGAATAAATGAGGACTGGGTATCTCCCTTAAGAGTGGAAAAAAAGCAACAGCACTACTATGGGGTTTCGTTTGCATCATACACTCTACTTTGAAAACAAATGGAAACACTAAAGCTACAGGGAATGTACTGTTCAAGTATGTTCCCAGAAAAGTCATCCTGCACCGTGAATGCGGTCAAGCTGTCAAAACACACTCCGTCGACAACTTGAAAATTCAGATTCATTTCTGGGGCTTGTTTTTTCTTCCCCAGTAGTAGTACGATTTCATCCCCAAGGTATCATGCACATTCATCATAAACCTAATAGAATACAGCCTTCTTCCCCACACATAATAAAGTTCAAGTCCTGTTCATTTTACAGTGTTAAAAGCAATCATTCACATTTTCCTAAATGCTTTTCAGCACCTGCAGCAGATCATAAGCAAATAAAATTCAAATTGTAAATAACAGTCTGAGTGGCCAGACCCCTCGTTTTGACCTCTTTTCACCATCACTTTATAGGCATGTCATGCACTGTATTTTTCAGTTTTCGCTCTGATACCAGTTACCAACAACTTTCTTGTTCCTCAGTTTGCTGCAAAAAGCTTTTGCTGGGAGAAAGCTGGGCCTAGTACTGACAACCTGATCTTTAGTTCTTAGTAAACTGAAACCATGTTACACTTACTTTGAAAACAAAGGCTGTGGTGACACAGACCCAACTTGATGGAAATTAATACGTATACACTGTCTACAAAACTGATGACCAGTAACTGACCACACACACCTGCTGTTTTTATTTGAAATTGCTAACTTCCAGTATCAGTGTGACTCAAGATGCTGACTTATCTCACCAAATTCACCGGTGAACATTGTGACTGTCACCTGCTTTAACTCTTAAGAAAACACCAAGTCATGAAAGTTAAACAGTAAGACACCAGAAAACAAATACACCAGATTTTCAAGACTTTGAATATCCAGTAACTTCATTTTTTGCACAGCGCTGTCCCCTATACACTCCCTTCCCCCAGTGCCAGCAGATCAAAATTAAAACATCCTCATTATGGAAAAGAGAACATATTTAATGCAAGTACATTTTAAACCTTGTTGCAAAACTACTTGAAGAGTATCTCAGAAAGAGAGAATAATTATTGCCCTTTGAAGTGTTTGGGGTTTTTTTCATATTGTAGGAATGTGGACTTGGCAACTGTAAAGAAAAGAACTTCCATCAACTAAATCTATGTTACAGGAAAGAAGGCAAATTCCTTATGATCTGGTCAACTCATTCTGTTGGAAAGAAGAAAGTAAAGCAGATTTTGTGCGTCTTCATTTTCTGCTTCTGTTGCAGCCCACCGGTTACCTATGCAAGTATTTAAAAAGGTCAACTTAAGAAACAGAAAAAAACCGCATGTGAATCCTTACACAGTATTATAAAGGTTAAAGACACGATGATTCTGCCAAAGCTAGGCATAAATTTCAAGTTTAGAATAAACCATGGATGAAGATAACTGCTTTAGAACACTATAAACTGAAGATACCTTCCCTCAAATCCATTCCCAACTCACTCAAGTTTTCCCCAGCTCAGACACAGTGTTTGATTTAAGAGGGTTTTTGTTTTGTCTGTGGGTTTTTTTGTATTGATTTTTTTATCGACCCCAGATGCGGCTATCAGTAATACAGTTCTGGTACAGCAGGAACTCTACATTCCATTCAGTCTCTCTTCATGCTAAAGGCCCTTTACAGGTGAAAAGGATAAAGTTATTTTTCTATTGCAACTTGACAAACTGAAGTAAGTCATTAGTTTAACAGGAAAGTATGAGATAATATAAAACACAGCCAAAAAAGCTATTTTTAAGCACCTGTGTCCAAGAGTAAAGAGATCAGCATTTTTAATTTGCAGCACTGTTTCTCCCAACAGAGAACAGATGCCTATTTTCAGAGAAACAAGTTCTGTGAATACACTTGTCAAACTGTTTCTGTTTTAAATTCACCTCAAAATGGAGTATTTCAAATCATGAAAGGGTCTAAAAGCTGCACATAAACATTATTTAATGTTAAATACACACTAAGTTTTTATTAAGCATTACACTAGAACTACTTCGGTATAAAAAATACTTTATTTTAAAGCTATGAAAGTTATAAATATATGTAGTTAAACTTTCTACTCACAGAATGTTTGCTATTTTAACATTAGTGATTTGTTTCTCCTAACGAATCTGAATTTTATTCGAAAGGTTTACAAGACATTATTACTATAATTTAAAAAACCCAGCATTACAGGGAGCTGTACTAATTGTGATGTTTTATCAGTATTCATTTAACCTCTAGATTTTTAATGAAGGCAGCAAAAACAACTATTTTCTGATGATACAGAATTTCTTATTTCTTGAAGCGTTTCTGTGGTTGACCACTTCTTCATTAGTTACCTGCAGCATGGCACCTTCCTGCCAAAGAAAAAAAAAGTGTATCTGAAGATGTTTATCACATATGTGTAAACCAAATTACCAATAGGGGAACTTCAGCCATTTTCTTTTTAAAAAAAAAAAGTATAAGCAGTTCACTGGTGTGTCTAACACAAAAGGAACAGGACTTTTGATAGCTGAGTCCACGTTCTTCAGTGGGTCGCCTTTTAAAGGCAGTGGAACTTTGAAATTAGGGCATTTTTTGGTTGCCTTTTTTTTTGGTAGGCTTTGTTGATTTTTATTTTAAAACCAAATCTAGTAGAGTATGCCACCCTTACTCTGAATAACTCATTCATTACTTGATGAATTTTCATTAATTTGGGGTGCAAACATTCAATGCGGTGAGAGTAAGGCTGACTGAATTTGGCACTAAGGTTTGTTAGCTGCAAGAACTATAAAAAATGGTGGAAACCTCAACGTTCTAGCCAAATTCCAATTTACATAAATACATTGTACACTTAAGAAATACCACCTGCAGTTTCATTTGAAGTTTTCACTTCCCCTCCTAAAGAACTGCTTATGCAGTTGTTAAAAGAATGGACGACACATTCCTTCACAGAGGCAGATGTATTCTGTGGTGCAATTTTTTTCCTTACACGTAAACAGTCTACAGTTACTTGGGAACCTTCAGGATGAAACGTGTTATATAAAATAGATTACAGCAGACAAGACACATAACAACATAGTTCATTTTCAACAGCACAGAACTACCTTCATTGCATTACCTTGCAACCACCATAATGCATAGACTCCCAAGAAAAAAGAAAATGTTGCAGGATGCAAAAATAAAGTTGTATGATTTAATTAACTTGTGACCTACCATTTTAACTACCAACACCAGGGATGGAACCCTTGCAAAGCTTTACTAATGGACACTTGCAGGTCTCATTTGTTCAACTGTAGCAGTGTACAGTGGCAGCAGTCTATGCTTGTCCAGGGTTCATATCATAGCTAGATTCCAGTAGGAAAAAAATATGTTAAGTAGCTGAAATTAACAAAAATTTTTTTGTAAAAAATTTAATACAAGAAAACAGGAATCACAAATTTCTTTTCAATTTGTAATTGTTAATTCATTGCTATGTTAAACTACATAACGATTATTACTATACTGAAAGAATACTGTCATACAATATTAAGTTTGTTTTTGAAACATTAAGAAAGGAAAAGTAAATAAGATCTTACCTAAAGAAGTTTAACTGAAGCTTAGAACTATTTTGCTCTACACCCTCAGCCTTCGTTGGCATCCTTATAAATCAACTACCGTAGTTAAAGCTTTGCAGAAATACAGCACAGCTTTTTAAGACTGGCTGAACTTAGTGACGTTTTCAAGAGTTCTCTTGTACTAGACCTGTGTCCCTGGAAGAGTACCTTGCTGGGGTTATTTCCTTCCCTTGCCATTGAAGAAGCAGCATCTACAAAATCTAAAAAGGTAGTTTCTCCTTGCAGAGATACCCCTTAAGTTACCTAGATATTTTACACCTGATCATTTACAGACAACATAATTTTTCTGACCAGCATTTAATTTACACGTACAACAATAGCTTTATATTATTTGTGGGACCTTATACTACCCACTCCTTGCCTTATTTTACAGTATTAAAAAAAAAAATCTAAAATTACACAATATTTCCTTTAGAATTATTTTATTAAAATCATAAATGTACAACAGCTTCTTAACTCTACACACGCACTTAAATTTTTAAAAGGAAAACGTTATGTCTTATTACACCATGATCCTGGCTAAAAGCTTTTCAAAACTTTGAGAAAAATCTTAAAAAAGGTTTCACATGTCACCTGAAACTTACAAATTTAACATTATCAAAGGAATGCTTCTACACTTACAAAGACCACTAGAAAGAAACAACAATTAAAAAGCTAAGAAACTGTCTCAAAGGCATTTTTACAATCCTTCCTCCACAGTAAGGTAATGTTATTAAATAATCCAAATCCATTCACAAAATGGCTCTCTGCATCTGCTCTGGTGTCTTCTGCCATATCACTGCATATTTATGCATGACTGAGATAAGTGTTTCCTTAACATTGTTATTTCGATAACCTGAAGCTGTTCTGTTACCTCTGGGCTCTCATCCTCTCCTATTTATACAGTGAAGCCTGTTTCAACAGAAGTAAAGAGTAAAAAAATAGGTTATGAAATTATTCATCTAACCATTTTTTAAAGGAAAGACAAAATCCTAAAAAGCTTTTAACTCCTGCAGCTACTCTCAAGAATCACTGCAATTTTAACACTTATAAACATACTTACCCATGGCATGCTTGAATAAACTCAGTAACGGCTCCTCCCTCCATATCCACCACTTCCTCCACTGCCCCCTGGACCATAGTTTCCTGCAATTGCAGAACAGCAAGAAACAGAATGGTTTCATCAGTATGCTTTTTACATCTAGAAATGCTTTTGACTGAAGCAATCAATCAAAGCTTGACTGAAGATTAACATCTGCTTTACTTCCAGAGACAACATATACAACAAAGACTTTAATATTTCGCTGTCTTCCACTAAATAACTGCCAAAGACTACCACAGGAAGGAACTACATGCAGAAATCTTAGAAGATTCAACAGTGTCAAAGGTAATTTGACACACTCTGTTGTCTTGAGCCTGTGAGGGCTGACTTCATATGCATGCTAAACCTTACAAGAAAGGGCTTCATGTTTCAGCTTCCATTTCACAAGCTGTACATGACATATTAAATAACACTTAAACAACAAAATGCAGGAAGTCAGAAAAATGACACAAGAGGAGAGAAAAAAGAAATCCCACCAAGGCTGGTATTCTCTACAAAGTGTGAGCTGACAGTAAAGAACATGAAACAACTACAATCTTAACAGACTGGAAATCGCAGATAAAGTTTTTATCTTTTATCCCTGAGACAAGCTTTACACTCTCAAGATGGGAAACTGTAGCCAACCTGCGGAAAGAACACAGACACTGCAAGTCCACCTATTACAGAAGTTACCCGATGTCTACATATCAATCTTGGAATTATTTAGAATGGCCCAGATTGGAAGAGACCTTTCAAGGTCACCTTGTTACAACCCCTCTGCCCTGGGCAGGGGTATCTTTCATTAGACCAGGTTGCTCAAAGTCCCATCCAACCTTTCTTTGAACACTGCCAGGGACAGGCCACTCACAACTTCTCTGGGCAACCTGTTCCAGTGCTTCCCCACTCTCACAGTAAGGGATTTCTTTCCTAATAACTAATCCCAATATACCCTCTCTCTTTTACCCTCTCCCTATCTTCCCTTCTGCTTCTCTGAAGGACTAAAAGCCCATCCACTGTGGCTACAAGGGACGTCAAGACATATATAATACCTCCACCATATGGTCCCCCCATGTTTCTGCTGCCACCAAAATTTCCACTCTTCATCGGACCGTAATTTGAAGGTTGTTGGTTGTAGTTTCCAAAATCATTATAGTTTCCACTTCCATAATTGCCTGCATCATCAATACAAAAGTGGAGAAATACCTAGATCAGTTAAAGTGGATACAACACTCACAAGGTTACCTCATTAATAGAATTTTAAATACAGTAAGAAATCAGGTACGTATTTCCACGAGGACATGCAACAAACAGCATTTTCATTCTATTTCATACTACTTGGAAAACAAGAGCTTCCCTAGGTAATATTTACAAATATCCCTCTCTCCAATCTCAAATTACTTACACTAGTTTACAACTGAAATTCTTGGATGTTTCAAGCCCAAACTTTACCTCCTCCATAGTTGTCGTAACCACCTCCATAGCCTCCGCCCTGGTTGCCATATCCAGGTCCTCCTCCACCATAACCTCCTCTTCCTCCTCCGTAACCAGGACTGCCACCAAAGTTGCCACCTGTGACAACACAATCCTTTAAAATAAACTTTTCAGTGTAGGAGGCACTCCAATTGATACAGAAACAAAGGATATTTTTCTGTTTACAAGTATACAGGGAAGAAAAAGGTATTTTTGAAATTTCTGTGAACAGTATTTTTAAAGACACATACCAGCTCCCATTTTAAGTGATCTGAGATCAAACCCTGCAAGACACACTGCCTTTATAAAAGACTGACAGGCTTAATTAAAATCTTTTTTTTTCCAGGAAATCTAAGACACATTCCTGTTCTAAAGGAAAGTACATGACTGTCAAGGAAGTAACCACAAAATTTACAATATGAAAGTTTAACATGAGATGACAACCATATATGCTTCTTAAAGCCCACAAAACGGCTTAGGCAATTAATATAAAAGTTACACTAATGCTAAGTAATTATAAAAATGTTTCTGAACAACAAAAAAAAAACAATCACCACTACAACAGAAAACTAACCTCCAGGGCCTCCGCCATATCCGTTATACCCATCACCAAATCCACGGCCACTTCCATATCCATCTATTGGGAGAAAAAAACCCCAAAGTATTTCAATTTATCTGTAGCAAACTAGTTGAACTCTCAAAGCCCTACGACCTTAAGAACCAAATTTCAGGAATTGTCATTAAGGACATGCATACTTGACTTCAACATATGTACATCTAACCACTGTTCTACATTCTCCCTTTTCTTGCATTGTACAGCATGCAGTTTTAAAAGGTCAGGCAAGTGCTGCATAGAATCGGTGAAGTCCCTGAACTCTGTAACAAAATTATTCCATTTACGTTACTTTTGGCTTTCAATAGAAGCTTGAAAAACAAAAAGAAATTTCATGTGCAAATTACTTTTCCCAAAACATGTCTAACGGCTATAGCTGCACTATATTGAACACCAGCAGCGCTTACAAAGTTACCCAGAACCAGAAGGACAGCATTAGTAAAGTAAAAAAATAAATGCTACAAACATGCCTGTCTTACCAGCTCCCCCTCTAAAATTGCTGCCAGGTCCTGGACCAAAGTTGCCACCACCTCCACGAGCATCACCAAAACCAAAGTTCCCTGTAACAGTTTAACATTTATAATTAGTGGGATTGTGGAAAGTGAACACAAAAATCAACTACAAACCATTAACCATTACTCGTACATACCTCCTCTCCCACTCCTAGAATTCTGAACCTCCTGCATTTCCTGTCTAGAGAGAGCTTTCCTTACTTCTGCGTTATGGCCATTGATGGTGTGGTACTTCTGCACTGTAACCATATGAAATAAGATACTATCAGCATATAAATACTGATCTGACAACAAGAGTATCATCAAGCTTCCAATTCACACACATTCTGAATCATTTGAAAGAACACAAACTACCATATGATTTTTAAACCAAGACAACAGTACTTATTTTAAATACATGTTCACCAACATGTATTTCACCAACACTATGAGGTAGCAAATATACAGGCACATAACTTTCATCATATAATAACATATGTCACAACACAACCATTCTCTCTTTAAGTTTAGCTTTACAGAATTACCAAAACTGCAAGGATTAATACCACCAAATGAAAGAGTTAAATGAAGCTTACTTACATACAATTTTATCCACAGGATCATGGTCATCAAATGTAACAAATCCAAACCCTCTCTTTTTACCAGACTGTCTGTCAGTAATGATTTCAATAGTGTCAATTTTCCCATATTCCTCAAAGTAGTCACGAAGGTGGTGCTCTTCAGTATCCTCTTTAATACCACCAACAAATAGTTTTTTCACAGTAACATGAGCACCAGGTTTTCCAGATTCCTGTTAAAAGAACTCTTTAAATTAGCACAAAGAAAAACAACTCCATAAATCATTACTTTGCCAGGATTTCAGAAACAGAATACTGATAAACCTGGATTTTTCAATCGCTGAGGTATAACTCTTATGAAACATGCTCCTGCAACCCTGTGGGCCTTCTGGGAGGGATGCAACACAGGGTCACTTGGAGGTTCCCCCCCCTTCAAATCAAAGCCTTGAATCACTGAAAAAGAGAGATATCACCTGCCTGTAGTAACTGTGAATATTTAATAACTTAAGCTACGGCATGATTTCTGTAATTGAAAGCAAGATGCATCAGCTTCCTGGGCCCAATTCCCCAACAGTAGTGAACCACATTCCACTCAAAAGTTCTTCAACCTCTGCAAATTCACAACTCTGCATTTTAACTCCAATTTAAAATATGAAGGCAACTCCAAATATTCCTGAGTTATTTTGAGCATGATACTCAAGCTGCTGCACTAGGTAAGAATGACTTGTTCCTAAAGCTTAGCAGTAGCTTTGTGTGTGTAAGCAGTATGCACGTATGCTGTTGTAATTACGTTTTTCCAAATACTAACCAACCCTGCATTCTATAGGGAATGGAAAGAAAACTGAAATAGCTAACAGGGGTACCAGTAATTACAATTTCCATTTCCCCATACCTCTGGGACATCTCATTCAATTCCAGTTCATCAGTCCAAATACAACAAACACCTGAGTCCACCATGGTAAACAGAACTTGCCTTATAATCCACATTTGCTCTTAAGTACCCTCTGTGCCACTGTAACCTGGCTTACATGTTCACTGCATTCCTGTGCACACCCCTAATTTGTGCCCTGGAGTTGAAAATCAAGAATGCCTGGGGCTAAAACCAGCAAAATCCAAAGGTGATTCTGTACATCACCACCAAAGAAGAGGCTTCCCTACTACATTCTCTACTATTAGTCACTATATATCTTTTAGAAATAGCCCAAAAAGATCTTGCAAGGACTGACAGTTTATTAATTTGAAACTTAGTAACAGTTTCATAATTACAGGCATTCAACACATTTTCACCAACACTACCTTCAGACCGCAGATGTGTACCTTGCAGACATGACAGTACAATCAGAGTACCTTCATAATTCACTGTAATTACAGACATTTCAATAATTGTGTCAATTAACATACCAAAAGTGTGGGAAATAGTACCCCAAATCTAGCCTTGTAACTGAAGAATTTAAAGTACAGCAATTTCAAACAAGAACAAAGCCTAACGGTCCAATCAAAACAGAAATCTTTTTTCCAAATCAGGGAAGTATCTGCTTTCAAAGCTGTACTTACCTCTCTAGCCACAGCTCTCTTAGGCTCAACCACCCTTCCATCAATTGTGTGAGGTCTTGCAGCCATAGCTGCATCAACTTCAGCCATGGAAGAGAATGTTACAAAACCAAAGCCCCTTGATCTTTTGCTTGCAGGATCCCTCATTACCTAAAACCAATAAACACATTTAAACCATTTATTCCTGTCTCATGTTAAGTTTTACACTAACAGTATCTGGAGAAAGTGTGTAAACATTTTCCTTGATGTGATTTTGAAACACAGTGAGAGTAAAATAGCAGGCTCTGCTGACTGATTTAATACATGAATGGGGCTGCTTGGCATCACAGAAATTCAAACCAGTGTTGCCTTCCAACCTGCTAACTCAGAAATGCTGCTAGATCAGTGAGGTACACTTATGTTTGAGAGCCACTGTCCCAGGCAGTATTTAGAAGACACACAGGTGAGGCGCTTAAGGAGATGATTTAGTAGTGGACTTGGCAGTGCTGGGTTAACAGCTGATGATCTTAAGGGTTTCTTCCAACCTAAATGACTCTAGGAAAACATCACAGAGAAAAACATCCTTTTCCAGCTTTATCTAGGTTGCTTACCGTAATACCAGCTTTCTGCCAGATGTTACCAATCACAGACGTAACTGTGCTCTGTGTGAACACTTCCTAATGTGCTTCAGCCAGTGACACCAGTGTTAAACCGTTGGAATCAGTGGTTAAGAGATAGTCTAGGAGGATTTTACAGGAAACAGATTGTAAATGGTCCTTAACTATCAACAGTCTGAAAGGGAAAAATCTATGCACGGCTTCCATGGCCTGATCTGTACATAAAGCAACCAACTCGACACTTAAGAAAATCTCATATTCCATCTTCTCATTAAGCTATCCAGAAAACAAACTCCCTGTTTAAAATTCCTGAACATTGCACTCCATTGTTGTGTATTAGTATGCCAAACTTACCACACAGTCGGTAAGCTTTCCCCATTGCTCATAATAACTCCTCAAGCTTTCCTCTGTGGTTTCAAAGCTTAAGCCGCCAATGAACAGTTTGCGGAACTGCTCCTTTTCCCTCTGTCACAGAAAAGAAAATTACATTAATGTAATTAAAAATACCTCCTCTGCATCAGCAAATTAGACACTCAGCTTTTCCTAAGTGTCAAAAACTTTCAGTAGGTCTTACTTCCAAAATGAAGCTCGACTCTTCTAAATGTTCTACTCCATTAAAGAAATTATGCAATTTATGCAATTCTACAGGTCCACTTTTACAATATAGATTTTATTAATGCACTTATTCCTGTCTTTCCCTCAAAATATCAAGAACTAGGGAGCACATCCAAAGACTTCCAGAACATTCCTCTTGAAGACCTTTATGAGACGTTTTTTAAAGAAAAGGATCATAAAAACAAATCTGAAAGTTCTCACTACAGAAAATACAACTTCATTCATGCTGTGCAATTCTATTCTAGGTGACTTTTGTTTTCAAAAACCGTTCTGGCTCATACTGCTGCACACAAATACTACTATGCTATTTACCCAACGCATTAAAAGTAAAAATAAACAAAATGCAACTAGAGATGATCTAAAATGGGTCAATGGATATCTTCTCCGTAATTATTAAAATAAATAAGAGTCGAAGCATGTATAGAATTAATCTGGGATCCCCCACCATTGAAATTAGCAGCAAACCTATCCACCTCAACAGCAGCCGTACCAAAATGATTCCCTATAAAACAGAAACGTGAATAATACGTATTTGTAATCCACTAATATAAAATTATGCTTTAAGACTTTACTGCCTCATAGAGAAATCATCACTGCACTTGTTCAGCAGAAATCTGTTGCGATGACAAGCACATCATAAAAAAAACCCCAAACAAACCCGACAAAACAGGACCAGTAATAAGGTGCTGCATTTACTATTTTGTATGCAGTGGTATACCAAAGCAAGAAAGACAACCTCCCAACCTCCATCAGTTCAAAACACTTTCATAGTAACTTTTTATGGCAAGCAAGCATTGTAATTGACATTTTCTAAAAAAAACCCCAGTATGACTAGGTCATACCTTTTGCAATTTCACGTCAAACAATTTAAAAATGCACTACAAGGTTACCCCCTTTTAACAGAATTTATAATTTTGGAATGTTGTTTTAAAGAGAACTGTGCTGCTAGGGACAGGAGAACTCAAATGCAATTATCACTTTAGCTTTATACTATTATCTAACTTCAAAAAACAAGAAAATCTACTTGGGTGTTTGGGTTTGTGTTTTCTTTACGGTGGGTGGTTTATTTTTTTTAAAAACCCAAAAAATGCACAGGTAACTGGAAAACACAACGTGATGAACTATGCACTAGACAGTAAGATAAATGAAAAAAGGAAACTAAAGAAAGGACAAGACTTAGGAAACAAGCAAAACACTTCAGTGCACGTGCGCTTTCAGAATCTGCATGTAGACCCACATGTTTTCTGAGGTTCTATAAGGCAGGCCCGAGTCTACATGCACCTAACAGGAAGGTAATTACTGAAGGCAGTACCAAACCAGTACTTGTTCAAAATGCATCACCATGTTACCAACTTGATACTGCAAGGAAGTCAAGTTCCCCCTTTCAACCAACTACCCTGCAATATATACTGTATTTGAGAATGATCAGTTTAAATGTCTCTCGGAAACAGTTGACATCTGCTGTTGGATCTAATCTTTTTTCTTCCAGGAACACAGAGGAAGGTAGTACTGTCTCCTCCTTGTACACAGGCAAAATGAGACACGAGTTTAAGCAGCAAACCCAAGTTTTATGTTGTGACATCTCCTTTTGCCTTATCTCATAAAAGGAATAAAGGAAAGATCGCGTCATATCAAACCTGGGCTAAAAAACCCATATGCTGCATTTTCTACTATCAATTACACGTTTTGAGTAAGCCAGCAAAGAAAACTTTTAAAGTAGTAATAACATAAAAAAAACCCTCCCTTCAAATTACTTCAGTTCTGCTGCCTGAAAATTAGGGACCACTTGCTTATCATTTCACAGGCCTGCAAACCCCACACTTTTTCCTACATAATCAATTGTCATGCATTTAATAACGCAAACTATTATAAAGATATGAGAATCAAACACATTTAGTAGACAGATAAGCTTTTTCCAACAGTAGGTTTACCTCTGAAAACTGTTCTAACACGTAAGTGAAACTCAAGGAAAGAATAGAATCTATCAGCTGTAACAATAACAAAGTAGACCATACATTACTAACAAAAACTGAACAGGGTACTTTACAGATGTATTCAGTTTCCATGCCCTACCCAGAACAACATCTATGCACAGCCTGTCAGGACACAGCAGTAACAAAATTCATTACCAGTGCTTTAATGAAAACCACCGTGAAAAAAAGAGCATGAACACGTTGCTCCACTAACACGCATACAGCCTCTGGATGTGCAGAATCTGTTTAAGTGTTGTCAGTTTTAAGAAGCTCTGGTTAACCTAACATTAAGCTGGGTGCAGGGAGCTCTGACCATATTAAGTTTATGCTGAAGGTGTAAAAGGTACGATAATAGTTATCACCACTCCAGTCCCTCTTCAAATCCCGAAGGAAATCCTCATTTGGTAAAAACACACAGACACTCCATGCCTACTCAAGGCCTACANCCGCCCCGGCCGGGCCGGGCCGCCATTTCACCCCTCCCCCTCGCCACCGCCATTACCGCAGCGCGCCCAAGGCGGCCTGCGGCCCGCACCGCGCCGGCCCACCGGCCCCGCGTCCCCCTGCGGCCGCACCTCGGACAAAGGCCACGGACAGCCCCCGAGAACCCTGCCCGCCGTGCCCGGCCACC
>VWZF01004461.1:1380765-1443356 GCA_013396755.1 Sclerurus mexicanus | reverse complement strand
GCCCCCGGGCCCGGCCCCGGTCGCTGGCCCGGGGCGGCCTCGTGTCGGCCCGCCGCAGGCCCGAGGCGCAGCCGCCCCCAGCAGGCCTCCGCGGGGCTGCCGCGGCTTTCTCCGGAGCGGTTTATTACTGGTTTTGTTGGATTTTTTTTTTTCTTTTCATTTTCTCCGGCCTCTCGAAAGGGGAGACGCAAGGCAAGACCCTCCGCGCTGGGGCCCTGGCCCCTGCCCTTCTCCCGCCTCGCCTGCCCCACCGCTTGTGGGTCTGCCAAAATGCACCCCCCGTGTCTGGGGAGGATTGGGCGGCATTAGTGAGTCCGGGAGGTTCTCTGGCCTTGAAGGACTCTTCTCTTTTGCCATGCCCAGGCATATGGGGAATTCTAACAGTTCTGTAGCTCGCAGCGGGGCGGGGACAATACATGCCTGAGGATCTGGTCGGTATGAGAAGTGACATGGAAAAGGGGATGGATTGCGTTCAACATCATTTGTGTAGGTTAAATATGTAGTATATACGGCTTACTGCTCTAGGACCTTAGCTCTTGCAAACGTGAGAATCAGAAGTCAACGTTATAGTTGCATTAAGATAAATATGTGCTGTTTTAAAGCATTTGTTACCATGTGACAAGCGGGCGATTCATTACATCAGATATGTAGCTGTTCCCCACCAGATTCGCAGTTAATATACCTTAGGTATATCTCCAACTGCTAGAATCTGAACTCCTGTGCTACTGGGTTTAAGGAAATAAGCATCCCTGATGGTCCTCCCCCTGTTCCCTAGAAACGTCTCTAAGCCTTTGAAGGCCTTGGGAAAAACCTTTCTTAACCCTATATACCACCTTGTCAGTATAATTTATCCTGGCTAGCGTAATGGTGTGTTACTGGGTTATGCTGGACGAAGTAGTAACCTACTTTTGTTCTGGATTGAATCCATGTAAGAAATGTTATATGCAGTGAATACATGGGGGTTGGAACAAGGACCATACTTGTCTTGGGATGCCTTTCTTTGAGTAATGCAAACTTCCTTTTAATTGTCATGCATTTTTCTAGTAAAAGCTCTGCAAGTCTGCAATAAAAATGGCCTCCAATAAAACTACATTGGTAAGTTCATGCACACCTAAAGTATATAAGGATTTAATCAACATATTTTTCTTCGAACTTATAACTTGGCATCTCCATTTAAAAGATACATCCACATCTCCCCTCCCCAGCATTATTCTGACCAAATTTTCAGATCCAGAAAGTAAGGCTACTAGAAAGGACATTGGCTTTAATAAATCTGCTGTTTTTAAAGACACTTGTTGGGAAAAAAATATGAAAGGACTGTGCTATTTCATCTGTCCTTCAGTAGAAAACACTAAGGATTTTTTTAGCCTCCTTTCAGCACACCGTGTAATTCATCCTACATGTAAAAAATAAAATCCAAATCATGTAGTGATTTAATTTCTCCCAGTGTATTTAGAGAAAACTAATTGCCTCAGAAAAGGCAGTCTTTACAAATGAAAAGTAACATTATTGAGAAATGATGTGGCATCATTAAGATGCCTTTTGAAATGATTTTTAACAAATAACAGTTTCTTTGAATTTCATAGGAGCAGAGATTATCAGATGTCAACCCTTCCTGGACCATTTTAATGATGCATTCATGGATCTCAAGTCCTGTAAAGCTTTGCTTGACATTAAAATATGGACTTCTAAGAGCAGTTGGTTGCTGGTTACCGTTCAACTAATAACGATACATAGTTTTGTGAAAGACACAACTGAAAAAGTATAGTGTGAGATACCTCTGAGGTTGAGGTGGGGAAGTAAGCAAAAATATATGTGCATAATTCAAAATTTGGATAGCAGAACTGGTTTATAATGCACTCGGAAGGCCTGTCTTTAAATTTACTGAAATGATTACTGGTTTACTCAGCTTGAGATATATTAAAAACATGTATTAACTCCTGGCTTAGAAGTGCAATAGGTTGCTTCCTCTGTGTTGTATGATAACAAACTCTTTTAAAAGATTTCATCAAGGTGAATGTCTGAACTTTGTTAGTAATTGATTGCCCACTTATGTTTAATTTGAGGAAGAGAGGGAGTTAGCCAGCCTGGGGTGAGGGTGCCTCAGAGAGAGAAAAAAAATCTGTGAATGCAGAATTTTTAATCTTTGGATGTTGTTGAGAATTTTGCTGCATGGGTCAGGAAAATCAGTTATGGTTCCCATGGGAACTGTAACTGTAATTCTGCTGCATTATGTATTTGCATGTAAAATCTAAATGTATTAGAGTATAGGGTAGCCCTAGAGCTGTAATTCCAATTTTCCTACTTCTTGTATGTTAAAACCCTACACCACAGTGTCACTTCAGTGTTTTAACCTTGCCCCTAAAGAAAGAGTGGTTATCCATAGATCTGCATCTGTCACATGTGACTTCTAAATGCAGAAAGGGAAACAAGCCACAGGCAAGCCTTCAGTGGTCAAATACCCAAGTTACGGCTTATACAACTCTAGAGAAGGGAGATTCAGAGGCCTGGTGGACATTTAGTACCTTTTAACTTCAGTCAGGTATCACATTCACTTGTGGGCTGAGATTTGCATGGGCACGTATAATCTCAGAATGTTTTTAACATGTTCAGTATTTCTGCAGGCTCTGCAATCAAGTATTATTTTAATAGGTTCAAGAGTTTGGAGAGCAGTGCTGATGCATGAGACCTAATTAAATCTTTAATATTTAAAACAAAAAGCAGCATACTCTTGATTTTGTTATTTCTTACTGCACTTCAAGAAAAAAATACAGACCCCCATGACATTAATTTTCTTCTGTGGAAGATACTTAAGATACTTAAATCTTAGAAAGTAAAAAAAGAAAATTGTTGCTTTGATACAGAAACCCAAAACATTGATCTTTAAGTGACAAGAAATTAGTGAAGCCGAAAAGAATACCAGAAAACAATCTTCCATTGAATCAAAGAATTTTAGTCCAACGGAGAATACAGATGGAGATGTTCCCCACTTGTAGCCTGCTTGCCTCATCACCAGTAATTATAATGTTATTACTATGGTATAGTGAGTCTGTCTTTTACTGTGTTGTTGTTTTTCCCTCTGCTTTTATTGTTTGTTTCTTTTCCTCATCTCTACCCCCTTCTCTTTTTCACACTTTCATTTCTTGAAAGAAGCAGCCTTCATAGAAGCATTGGACGTCTTCATGTTTTATTTCCCTTCAGTTTCAGTCTTGCATTCTTTTTCCTGTGGAGGCAAAAAAAAAAACAAAACAACAAAAGCCAGTGTGCTTAAGTTGACACTTTTCAGACATGAATGCTGTGGTCAAAATACACCTGGGATATGCAGGCAGTTTAATTGGAAATACATGCTCTGTTCTAGATAATCTCTCTTCTATGCTTCCAAATCAAAACAATTGCCATGTGAGGTATAATTGCATACAGAAACTTTGTGTTTGAATGAGAAACTAGAAGCTTTTTCTCCTCTTTGTTATTTGCACCTTCAATTTATGGGCTGCTAACCTAGAGTAAAGCTATTTTGGGGAGAAAGGAAGGGAGGGGAAAATTAATTAGTAAAAATAAGGGCTGTGAAGACAGGGCTTTGGCAAGAGAATCATCTTCAAATCTTCAGTTTACAAAAATTAGACAGTTTTTTTGTGTCTAACATACTTTTTTTTCAACCTTTCACCACATCAAAATAAAACTCTGTGAAGTCTGAAAATTTGAAAATTGCAATATTCTCAAACTAACCCATGTTATTTATAGAGAGAAATAGAGACAGGCCATCAAGCAAATAAAGGTGCTTTGTGATTTTTTGCTTGTCTTGCTTTCTGTTGTATAGAAAGTGCTTTGGTGAGGAGTTAGTTCTGTCCACTTTGATTTGGAGTGCTGCATGACTATATGTTTTAAGAGCTTAATAGTTTATGGCAGCTGCTTTAACCGTTTCCTTACAAGGTGCAGTCCAAAATGGCAAGCAGAATGGTTTTGGTCTGCCAGTCCTCCAGAAATGTGACACAACAACATGATAGGCTTGTTCAAACCTTTTTGAGATTACAAACAAGGAAATTCTAAAATGTGTCCTTCTACTACTATTTGATTGTGCCTTATTAAACTGGGAATGCCTTGAGGATGATGTGGATGTAATGTTTATTTTAAGAACTTAGTATTATTTGAAGTATCAAATGTAAACTTAATTACAAAGTTTTTTAAGTTAGCAAAATTTCGTTTATGTGTTAAGTGCTGTACTTAAGTGTAGCAACCGTAAATTTATGCACCTTTGTGACATCTCTTTGTGAGTTACATAGGTGCATGGCTAAGAATGAGAAGAGACTGCAGTAATGGAATGCTCCTAGCATGTGTCCTGTTCAATAGTTATGGGTTATTGTTGAGTATTTTGCTTATTGTAGCAATGCACCATAAACTTTGCTGCCATCAGTTTTGCCTTGGTTTTTTGGAAAAGGTAGTAACCACCTTTTTTTTGAGTACCATCCCTTTTCTATTTTATGCATTTTCACAGTTCCCTTATTCCTTTTCTTTACTTCTGCCTTGCCCTCTGCCTTTTTGCAGGCATAGAGTTAACTTGTAGAAGCTTCATAATTTTTTGAGCATGTAGCACTGAGAATTAAATTTGTGATGGGAGTATAGCCACGGAGTATGTGGACGAAAAATCTCACCTTTTTAAAAACTGGTGTTGGGTATCTCATTAAGCAGATGAAAAAACCCAAAACATTAACATACCTTGCTCAGGTTACCTGACCACATGCACTAACGTAAAAGGAGTCTGAGCTTCTGGCTTTAGTGTTAATAAGTACATGATTCGTTGCTGTTTACTTAGCAAAGTTGGATTTGGCCGGTAAAGTAGCCATATAAAGCAAAAGAATTAATAATGTCATTCTGAATTTCTTTTGTAGCACAAAATGGGAAAGAAACAGAATGGCAAAGGTAAAAAAGTTGAAGAGGCAGAGCCTGAAGAATTTGTTGTGGAGAAAGTCCTGGACAGACGTGTTGTAAATGGAAAGGTAGAATACTACTTGAAGTGGAAAGGATTTACAGAGTAAGGCTTTACCTTTTTTTTTTTTTTTTACCCTGCTAGAATGATAAACACAAACCATTTATTTGAAATAACTGTGCAGAGAGGAGATTGGATGATGGGGATCCACTTTAAAGAACCTTGAGAGAAGGGCATCCATAAATGCGTATTCAAGTGGGGCAGTCAAGTATGAAAATAAAATAGAAGATAATGTGGCTCAGTGTTTGTGCTACGTAAAATATTCAAGGACTTTAACCAAGTCCTTAGTGATTGTTCTTTTACCACTGTTCTCTGATATAGGTTGTGTGAGTATCAAGGTAAGCTATACTGACAGTTGTTTTATATGTAGTGGAGTGAATGTTACTTCTGATTAAGAAATTATGCAGGGATTTAAACTGTAGGTAGCTCTTAAGCAATGAATTTGAAGCAGATAGTTTGCTTATTATTCATTTTCCTGAACTGCTCTTAAATTAGTTGAATTTGCCTAAGGAATTCTGTGGCGTGGTTGCCTTCATTAGGCACACCCAAAAGGAATCTTTTGAGTGTCTTTTGTAGCACTTATGTACGTACACGAGAACTTTACAGTGGACTTAAACAGTTGATTGTCTAAGAAAGAATGCAGTTGTGCCTCCTCTCTCCTTCCAGTGATATTTCATGGCAGCCTGCTTTAGTAGCTGAAAAAAGGCTATGCACACAGCATTTGAGCATAAGTGGTTACATATGCAGCAGTATCAATTGGTGCTGCATACATACCTCTCAAAGTCATTGCACTGCAACGTCATGCACTCTGGCACCTGAAATGTGTGTAGTGATAAATGCATAAACACAAACCACAGTGTAGTTGGTATTTGAGGGTCTGATTTGAAATTGTTATAGTAATGGAAGACCGTTTGTTGGCATCCTGCTCATTCAGTAGTGCTGTGGCAGTGTTTGTGCGTGAGTACTTCTCATGAGGTGCTCAGTTGTTGCAGAGAACATTCATGGACTTGTTAAAATCTTAGTTAACAAAATGCACACTTTTTACTGGAACATACGCAGTGCCAAGCTCTGCCTGCCTCTGTTCTCTCCTGTAGTCAACTGAAGGAGGAAGATGGCTCTAGGTATAGTTGCACGCAGTGCTCAGAAACAACTTTAGAGAGTGTTCCTGGTATCTGGAAGCTTGTATTTATAAAAGCTGTTTGTAACAGGTGTTGTGTACGCTGTTCTCTGTAAGTAAGTCTCAGTGCTCGTATCATATAGTTTGTTTGCATAGATAGTCTTTAAGGGAACCAGGGAAGCAAGTCAGTTTAAATGGACAGGTAGGTTTTTGTAGGGTGGGAATTGCTTGCTTTAACTCTCATGATCCCACTGAGAACATAGGACTTGATAGAGCTGCTTACTGTGCTGTCTTCAGTTCAAGAACATTGGTTTTCAACGTTATTAGAGCATACTTCTTTCAGTCATCAATTGCAGTACATGAAGGCTACTAAAAATGGCACGATAAACATCCTTAGGGTTAGATAAACATACTTAGGGTTTTAGAAACCTACCTTATATAATGACACAAAAAAATTAACTTGCTTAAATTAAGGGGAGCCATGCAGCTAGTTTTACATAAATGTGTGTATGTTTCAGTGCTGACAACACATGGGAACCTGAAGAGAACTTAGATTGCCCAGAGCTAATTGAAGCTTTTCTGAACTCTCAGAAAGCTGGTAAAGAAAAAACAGATGGTGCCAAAAGAAAATCTTTGTCAGATAGCGAATCTGATGATAGTAAATCAAAGAAAAAGCGTGATTCTGTAAGTATATGTTCACATGCTATGCTTGTTTTTTCCCTACATCTCTTCCCTACCTCTCCATCCCCCCAAAAATCTATTGTGACTTTGAGAATGAGACTGAACATTGATTAAAACTGTAAAAATTGCACAGTATCTGGAACTGTGGTTTGAAAAGGGTGTTGTGGTTAATGAGACTGTCCAAAGGGTGGGTAAAAAATGATTGACATGATGATTAAAAGCTCTTGCATTGTCCCATAATGCTTACTGAATAATTGAAAGCAAGATTGGTTAAGAGTTATTAATTAATGGTATTAAGTGATCAGTTTGTATTAGAGTAAAAGGTGCAAGATATTTGACTTATATTTAGCGTATGATTTTGAATAGCTGAGTTGCAAGATGGCAAAATGTGAAGACCAGTCACTTAGATTAGGACCAGACATGATGGTGAAAAGGGAGTAGAAAGGGTGACTGAAGAAAGCCTACCTTTTCTGAGAGGTGTGGATTTCTTCTGCAATACAAGTGAGTGAACAACATGACACATTTAGTGCTGGTAAGTGCAAAATAATGCACATGTAGTAAGTAACATGTTCACTAGTTCACGTTTTCTTCTGTAAACTTTCAGACTAACAGTTTAAACTGCTGACATTGCCAACCATCTTCACGTACTAAAGGCAGCTGTTGGATGTGTAGTTAGTGTCAAAAATGTTGGAAGGCATCAGAAGGAATAGGTGATGAATAGTACAAAGAGTATTTTACTTTCTGCATGGAGACAGTTGTGTGGCTTCATCTGGTACAGGAGTGGCCACTGTCTCTGAAAGGTTGTTGTGACCTTACAAAGGAGCTAATACAGGAAATAGTTGTGATATTTCTTGTCAGCTGTGTGGTCTCAGTGAACCAAGAAGAGTTGAGGTGTTCCCCAAGGGTGCAGTTTCATTGTTGGCTTAGGCCAAACTAAGCCTGTTGTTTTGCTGAAAAGAATGTGTTTTTCCCACTTCCAGAGTGGGTTTTTGCTTTGCTGCTTTTGTTGTTTTTACTGATCATGCTTGTTTGTTTATCTCCTATAATGATTTTAGACCACTTGTTTCATCTATTGTGTTTTCAGAAATTCTGGAAACATGGATATAAAATTCTTCATTGTTACCCTACATCTAAATTACTTGGCCTTAAGATCAGTCATGAAAAAATCAATGTCCTATTGAGACAATAATATGTAACTATAGATTTGATGTTTTATTAAGGCTGTATTTTTTTGTTCTGATACACACACACATATATGTATGTACAAAAGTTTACACATCTAGCACCAAAATAGAATTTCATCTTATACTAGATAACCATATTCTAACTCCATCAATAGGTTGATAAACCAAGAGGGTTTGCAAGGGGTCTGGATCCTGAGCGGATAATTGGGGCTACGGATAGCAGTGGAGAGCTTATGTTCCTCATGAAATGGTAAGTCTTACAGCCACAGTTCTTGTCCATGTTAAGGGAGGGCACACAGTTGCATGTAGACTCATGAGACAACTTCATTTCGGGAGTAAGACAGAGAAGTTGGTTAGCCTTGTATTCTGAGAAAAGCAAGCCTTCTATATTCAATTAGTACTTAATCCCTCTTCCTTTGAAACCCCAAATAGCTTTCATTTCTGTTGGTTCAGTTTTGCAGTAGAAATTTGAAAGGTAATTTCTCACAAAATAGGAGAAAATTGGCATTTGTATGGAAAAACTGAATCTTGGCAATGCTCCTGCTGAGGGAATGGCAGGCAGAAAACCAGCTTTACATGTTTCAATAAGCAGAAGCCAGCTGCTGGATAGCCAGCCATTTAACCAGCCATAGTGCCAGCTGTTCTGCATGCAGCAAAGTGGAACTGGAAGCAAGTAGTGGAGGAAGCAGAGATGGAGATGAAGAATAAACAATATGGAGGACCAGCTACATTAGCTATAGTGTTGACAGAAGAATTTCTTGCCTTGTGAACCGATGGGATAAAATTAGTGTTTCTTCCCAGCATTGAGAAATTAAGAGATTGAATTGACGTTTGCCAGAGTCAAATTTCATAAGGTGATCGGATAAGAAAGCTTTCCACAGCCTTTGAGAAGGGAATGATTTTCCGAGTGGAGTCAAACTGTGTTGTCTCCAGAGACATGATTTGTGATGTGATGTGCCTGGACTGCTGCAGATTGGTGCTTTGGAAGATTGTCTTCCTTCTGCCTTTCCAAATTCTCTACAATTTTTTTGTGAAACTTAAAAGAGTTGCAAAACAAAGATCATGAGTGTTTGAATTTCTATAGCGATAATTAGCAAAATCGGGCAAAAGAGAGGACAAAAAGAATTTTTGGGTTTTTTTAGTCCCATTACAGTTGAGTAGTTTTTCATAAATGGTCATAGGTAATATACATAGATAGGAGTATGTATGCACAAAGCTGACTCGTAAAGGCAGTGTACACTTTAAAATGGAATCTGAAGCATGTCAGACTGGAAAGTTTTTGTTAGCCCACGCAGCATCAAGAATAGCAATATGAATACAGGAAGTTACTTGTATAAACAGTAAATATAATTTGGATGTAAGTACCACCTCTGAAGACTGGTGCTATTGTTTTTCAGGTCTCATTATGAAGTTTTGATTAGTCTTTAAAAGACAAAATTAACCAAGTTTTACTTGTTTCATTACATACGACAGTATGTAACCATATAATTGGTTCCCTTTGAAAAACATTTTTATTTCAAACAGAAAAAATACAGGAAGGGAAGGAAGATGAAGCTATGAAACCTTGTCCATTACCATTAGCATGGAAATTCTTGGTAGCTGTAGTGAAAGGTACACTAGAAACTGATTTCTAGCTGGTATTCTTTTCAGAACTCATGACTTACCAAGAGCTGCTAAATGTTTTGAAATAATGATTATGCTTTTTTTTAAATCCCACTCTCTTCTGCATCAGGAAAGACTCTGATGAGGCAGATCTGGTGCTGGCCAAAGAAGCTAATGTGAAGTGTCCTCAGATCGTAATTGCTTTTTATGAAGAACGACTAACTTGGCATTCATGCCCAGAAGATGAAGCACAATAATTGTTTGCATTGCTTTTTTTATATATAAGAATATTAAACCCCGAAGTTTGATTTATTAGCAATGTGAGAAGCATACATTCTAACAAGATTCGAATTTGATATTTTTTTGAAGTAGTATGTTTTGCATCAACAGCAAGTAAATAAAGGCTTTCTGCAACTTGTTTCATTTATCACAGGAGAGCATTTGATACTACTACTTCCTCCATATTAGGTAAAAGCTTTTATAAAACATTGATGAACTTCCATAGTTATTACAGGATCATAATGAATGTCTAAACAAACTCACAGATGTTTTGTAGTCTTCTATACTATTGATGTGCATGTATCTTCTTTACCCAAACCTAGCCCTTTAAACCTGTAGGGTCATTCTTTTTAGTATTTGGGATCACTTGGTCTCCAGAAGACTAGGTGAAAACTAACTTTGTAGTAATTTGAATGTTATCAGACTGTATATTGTTTACTTTATTGTAAATACTGGTGAACAGTGGTCAATAAAATAGTTTTATATTCTTCCTTTATACTGATAGGCTGTGACTCTTTTGGAGCGGTATTTCTCAACTTTTGATATGTTAAACTCAGTTTGTAATATATTTAACTGTAAGTTGTTTTTTGGGAGGTAGGTTGATGATTATATTATCCCATTGCCACCCTAATCACAATACTGGAAAAGTACCAGTCTTGGATTATTAGTATTTTTATGTTGTGATTACTGCCTGAGACACAGTTCTTTTCAGTCAGGAAGGGCCTGTGAAATGCATGTGCTTTGTGTAAGTCACAGATAGCAACCAGACGGGCTAGGTGTGGCAGTTGGCCCCAAGGCCAAGTGACCTCTAAAGGCATACTAGGAAATATTTGACCTGTATTGACAGCATTAGCCTTTGCTTCTATTTCAGGCTTTAATAGGAGGCAATAGTATAGTTAGGGCTGGTTCAGATGGAATTATTTGGGCCATCATCTGAAGAATACTTTTATAGCTCAGCCCTTAAAATGGGATATTTAAATTACTTAAGTCATATACTTGAAACAAAAGAGTTTGATTGAATTTTGAAATTAGTCCTATAATCAGCTGCTTGGAGAATGAAGCAAAGAGTGGGGAACTCGGGAAGAGGAAAGTTGCCTTTTTCCATTCTTTCCCCAGTTGCCATTCATCTTTTCAGTTGCTTTCATCTACACACCTTTTATTTGTGTTTTGACTAGCATGGTATAGTTTGCCTTGAGCTGTGCCTCTCTATACATCAATGGCCAAGGTTGTTTCAGAATCATCCTTAATTTAGAGTTTTGAGTAAAAAATATAATCCTGTAATATACTTGTCAGGGTGACAGAATCATAGAATGTGACCTCAGAGATAATCTAGTTCCCTGCTCTGGGCAGGGACACCTTTCACTAGTCCAGGTTGCTCAGGGCCCCATCCAACCTGGCCTTGAACACTTCCAGGAATGGAGTAGCTGCAGCTTCTCTGGGCAGCCTGTTCCAGTGCCTCATCACCCTCACAGTAAAGAATTCCTTGCTGTAATATCTAGTCTAACCCTACTTTCAGTTTGAAGCCATTCCCCCTTGTCCTGTCACTACTGTCACTACATGCTTTCCCTCTTCAGCCTTCTTGTAGGCCTTCTTCAGGTCCTGGAAGGTGCTCTAAGGTCTCGCTGGTGCCTTCTCCAGACAAAACCCCATCTCTCTCAGCCTGTCTTCACCAGGGAGGTGCTACTGCCCTGTCATCAACTTAGTGGCCCTTCTTAATACAGTTGAGGTTTCCTAGGTAGTTTTTTTTAGAAGATTAAAAAAATTTGGTAAGGAGTGAATGGATTCAGTCTGTGCTTGAGGGTCTTTTGATACCGTTTCACAAATCATTACTGTAACTAATTGTCCTATCAATAGTTTCAAAATCGCCTTATATTGTGAAACAAAATCACTTAATTATAGTTCAGCAGCAGTGGTTAAATTGGTGCTATGTGAACTTTTCACTGAAGATTTTTTATTACTGGTTTTGGGCAGAATTCAGTCTCCATGTATATGTGGCTCTAGAAAAAATCTGATATCCCTGTTAATGTAGGGGTTCCTTTGCACCAGGTAAAGTTAATTTCAATGCTTAGCTGACTTCTCCTGCCTGTTCCTTAAATAAATTACCCCAACTTTGTCACATATTTAAGCCTTCTACAGAGTTCATGACTTAATTTTTGTGGGGCCTATAACAGAAATATTTATTCACCTAGTATATAGGATTTTGAAATCCTTGCTTTATTATCCAGTAGCTTGAGAAATACATGGGCTAAATAAAAAATCCAAAGCAGCTTCTGTTCTCCTGCCATCTTCTTCAGTATGGAGTGCTTTCTAAAGTCTTAAAGCTTACTCTACAAGTTGCATTTTACTGCCTGAAACTGCAGTTTCTCTAACTTGTTTCAAGTGTGGACATCAAGTCTGTATGAAGTTGCTGATTTGAAGTGTTACAGGTTAAACAGTTGATTTAAATTACTGGTTATTGTAAGTAGTAGACATAAAGATTTTTGTTAATAAGTTGGTTCCTCTCATTTTGTAACTTTTAAAAATACAGATTTGTAACTAGATACTGCTTTTTACGTTATATCCAGTTCTTTATGATTTCATAAAAATATGCTGTATTCACTTTTAAACAATTTTACAGCTTCTTATTTAGATTCCTGATTTTTTATTTTATGATGGTAGATATGCTGACTGATATGTTTCCTTTTTTTGTGTCAAACTGCTTTTTGATACTAATGAAAGGCAACACTTTAAAGCTACAAGTTATGTAAAGCTATCCTGACTGTGCTGCATACATAGGCAAAAAGTTAACAAATGTTATTAATTTAAAATTAACTGATTAAATAAATGAGATATCTTCTGTAGTTAGTGAGCTGTGCGGACGTTTCTTGTCATTGTCCTTTCTTGCACCAAACCAAAGAGGTTTCAGGCTGTCATTTTATGGTTGCTCTGTGTGCTGCTGTCCTGACAAAAGTAAAAGAAGAAAAACCACAGAAAACCCAGTTGCACTCGCTCCAATACACTTACTCTGCCTGAAGAAAATCCTCAGGTTAAATATAACCAGGTAGTGCTAGGTTATGCAGAATTGAAATCATGATGAGTCATGGCATCATCCTCTTGCAGCCTGGTTCCTATTTCGTTGCTAGGAATGAATAAAACTCCTAATTTTTTGTTAGTATTGTATTAATTACAAGTTAAAGAGCAATTGCTGTTAAATAGAATAAAAGAAATACAGCACTTGCAAAAAATCTGTCAGCATTGCAAGTGAATTTTATCAGTTCAGCTCAAATGTATTCTACGTGCTCTGTGGTAATTCTAGATTTATGGTTCAGTTCTCAGAACTGTTGGACAGTTTCTAACCAATAGATTATAGTACATTTAGGACTCAACATATGTTGTCATAATTTCAAATGTAATTAGAACTACATTTTTCCTTCAACTGCAAATTATCTTATTTACTCACCTGAATTAGGCTCTTGCACTGTAAAAGATTGTATTCCTTCCCTGTTCTAGGAGTTTTCTTCAACATGCTCAGCATTTTCCTTACCACTGGTGTCCTTCTGTTTGGAATGTCTTCTCAAAATGCCACCTTTTACTCAACTTTTGAATTTAGGTGCTTATATTAAGACATGACTACTCTCCTGACAGAGGCCTCTAAATTTGGACTAGTTGCCAAGCCAGATGCCTCCAGATTTGTTTCTGAGGAACCTCCCCTTAAACGAAAAGTTACGGCACAGACCTTCTACATCTTACACGCTGAATTGCAATACTGTGTGTGGTTTCTGGAAGAAAACATCACAGGATCAAACCAAGCCATGTTTTTCCCTCTAGGTTTATGAGGCTGTGTCTCTTACTAGCTCAAGGAGTTGGGCTTTGTTTTGCAGGGCAAACATCCTGACTAGCTGTTGTGGGGTTTATCTGACTCCACTGCATACTATCCATGGGCAGTTTCCACCTGATAGCGTTTTCGTGTTCTCCCAGCCATTGGTTGTGACAACACTTGAGATGGCATGCAGCACTGGATGTAAAAGTGTTTGGTGGTACCGTCATCCCAGCAGGACCAGGAAAGAATTGCAAAAGCTTTGTGCTTCACTCCTGATCCTTCTTGTTGGGACAACCCGAGCCGTCAGTTTGAGCAACATCAGATTCTTTTGAAATTTAAATGAAAAACTTCCATGTCCCAAAATCCCTTTCAGAGACTCCTGTGAAAGCATTCTGCGTTCTCATTTCAAATAAATGATAGATATTTTAAGCTCAAAAATAAATTACGCCAAGCAAAATTGAAACGCTTGTCCCAGAGAAAGAAACTGCAATTGTTCCAGCCTAATGCAAGGAGGAATGGTGCTTTTCTTTCCTGTAAAGTGCTGTGGGATTTATTAACATGGTGAGAAAATTGGATATGATTCCCACGGCTCCAGATGGCACCTGCCAGATGGAAGCTCGTGTTCTTACTGTCTAAAGATGCTGGCACTGACGGCACGGTGTTTGAGAATGCAATAACCTTTTGTGACGGATTTTCTTTCTAGATAATGGTTTTACTAAGTGGTCAAGTACTTCCATGCATTGCAGTGTCTGCAAAATTATTTTAATCTGGTGAAAAGGGGGCCCTTCTGAGGATGGGATCACAAGAGTTTCATTTCTTTCATTCCTTTCTTTCCAGTGAAGGCATCATTGGTTCCCACATCCGATTCCTTCTTCCCCAAAATGTTTTTCTTATTCAGGTGCACTGCTCTGCACAGAGTTCCAATTTGAAATGTGTATGTACTTTTGCTTCAAAATCTTTGTCAAAAAGCACTGGGCCTTGTTGCCTAAGTTTTTATACGGAGGGTCAACAATCAGGAACTTCTGTCTTCGTAAAGAAAAGGCATGTTAAGGGAACTGAAAATCATAGAATCAAAGAATCATTTAGGTTGGAAAAGACCTTTAAGATCATTGAGTCCAGCGATTAACCCAGCACTGCTGAGTCCACTGCTAAACCATATCCCTAAGTGTCACATCTACGCATCTTTTAAATACCTTCAGGGATGGTGAATCTGCCACTTCCCTCGGCAACCCATTCCAATGCTTGACAAGCCTTTCAATGAGAAATTTTTTCCTCATATCCTATCTAAACCTCCTCTGGTGCAGCTTGAGGCCATTTCTCCTTGTTCTGTCACTATTTGGGAGAAGAGACCAACCCTCATCTGGCTACGACCTCCTTTCAGGAAGTTGTAGAGAGGGAGTGATAAGGCCCATTTCCAAACCTCTTCTCCAGGTTGAAGAAGCAGAGCTCCCTTGGCCACTCCTCACAGGACTTGTTCTCCAGATCCTTCAGCAGCTCTGTTGCCCTTCTCTGGACACACTCCAGGACCTCAATGTCTTTCTTGCAATGAGGGACCCAAAACTGAACACAGGATTCAAGGTATGGCCTCACCAGTGCCGAGTACAGGGGAATGATCACTGCCCTGGTCTTGCTGGCCACACTATTGCTGGTACAAGCCCGGATGCCTTTGGTTTTCTTGGCCACCTGGGCACACTGCTGGCTCATGTTCAGCTGGCTGTCAACATGGGGATGGCCTGCTCCTCTGCCTTTAAGATTTCCCCTTTGAAGAATGTCCGACCTTCCTGGACTCCTTTGCACTTCAGGACTGCCTCCCAAGGGACTGTCAATCAGTCTCCTGGGACACCCACTGTCTTCTGCCAAGGTACAGGGCACATGTCTCAGTTCAACCTGGGGCTTTCATTCCCTGCTTGAGTGATATTGTAGGAATGTCCATCTCTGCCACTGTCTCCTGGATGGGCCTGTTCCATTTCACGCCTTTAAGGATTGCCCAACACTCCAATTTATCCAGATCCCTCTGCAAGGCCTCCTTTCCCTCAAGGGAGCCAACAACATCTCCCAGTTTGCTATCACCAGCAAACTTGCTAACAGTGTATTCAACTGCTGTGTCCAGATCATTGATAAAAAGATGGGGCAGAATTGTCCCAAGAAGTGATCCCTGTGGGGCACGGCTGATGACCAGTGTCTAGCCAGATGTAGCCTCATCCACTACAATCCTTTGAGCCTGTTCCTCACCCAGCACGCCATCTACCTGTTCATCTCACAGCTGGACAACATGTTTAAAAGGATGCTGTTAGGGACAGTAAGAAAAGTCTTAGTAAAACCTAGAAAAACTACTTCCACCAGCATCCCTTCACTGATAGGCAGGTGACCTTATCATAGAAGAGTATCAAACTAGTTGAACAGGGCTTTCTTGTGAACCCATGTTGACTGTGCCTGAGGATTGCATTGTTCTTTAAATGTCTTTCAATAGCACCCAGCATGATCCTCTCCATAATTTTTCCAAGTACAGAATCAATTTTGCACATAGAGTTCCACAGGAAAGGAACTTTTATAGTGAATTAATTGAGATCTAATGATTCTACCAGACCCCACTGGAATTCAGGGCTTTGTGTTCATTGCATTGTTTATTATCACTTGAAATTATTGACCAAAAAACTCTGCAGAAAAGCATTGTCTTTGTATTTCAGAAAAGTGTATATTAATGAAATCATAGATACATAAAGGAATCTTCCCTGCATAACAAAGAAATAGTACTTTTATTCATTCATTTTGAATCATATGAGCAGAGTTGCATTTTGGGTTTTCAGTTAATTTTCATTTATTTGATTAATACAAAAAAACCCAGTTATATACCTGTAAAACTAGACAGGAGAAATTTTTCACCAGAGCAGGGAAGGCAATCATGTTATATACTGAACATTTAAACCTGATACTCCAACTGTCGTACTAGGTCATAAATTCTGTGGAGGCAGTAAAATCAGAGATTCAAGGGAGAAACAGCATCTCACCTTTTTTTCACGTGAATTCTGCAGTTGTTGCGGGAACATCACTGTCTTTTACTGAGCAGCATTTCTGATTATTCTGTATGATTCCATCTGTTGTACCTGATTAATCTGCAGTTTTGGATGCTATTGGTAAACATTTCTTGGTTTTGATTAGTCACAGCATGGTTGATTTCTAGTAAATGCATCTCTCTGAATTCAGGATTTTATATTTGGTAATCATCCCATTGCTCTCACTGCAATACAAAATATGATGAAGAAATTGGTCAGTGAAACACTTTGGATGAGGAAATTTAAGGCAAGAGATACTACAAAGATACATTTGAGACATATGTAAAGGTGAATGAAGAGTTCTTGCTTCCTTAAGAAATTAGGAATTACAAATTTTGATTTTCAATATAATTCTCAGTGATGTTTGTCCTAACAGACTAAGTCGCAAATTCTCAAGTATTCTGTATTACTTTTTAACTGATGTTAAAAAGTCAGATATTTTTTTCACTTAATTACAATCAAAATCTAGTTTAAACTAGATAACTACAGCTAAATGCAAATAAACCAGGAAAATACTGAGAAATACATAAAAGCAGTTCTCAACTACACACAATAGCACTCACTACTACAATATTGATTTGCATTGTCTTTTGCTGTCCCATAAGCAAAAACAATTTCTCCTTAGTGTGCACATGCTATGGTCAGCAAGCTAAAAATACCTCTCATTCTTGTGGACAATCCATTTCAAAAAAGAGCCATGAGAATGACACTGAGAAAGGTAAATACTGTCATGAAGGTTACTATAAAGGAGTATATATCCACACAATTTGAACAACAGGAGACTGCTAAACTTATTTATTTTCTTCCATTGTTTGCAATTCAAAATCTGCTTGAACTTCTTTACCCCATTTTTAAATTACCAATCAAAAGGCAGGCAATGAATTGAGACTTTGAGTTTCCCAGAACCACCAAATGCTCTTTGTATTAAATGTATTGGGAAGGTGAAGAACTGAAAGCCTATTTATTCTTTCCATCACTGAGCACCACAAGCAGCCTGGACAAAGATACAACATTTCTGTGGAACAAAAGCCAGGTCAAACAGTGTGCAGGTATCACACTTCCAGTCACCTGAGCAATCTTTGTGTCCTGGCAGTGTTAATAATCATTGCATTAATGATCCAGGTGGAGGCGCTCAAAACTTTTCTAGAATAACACGTGGTAGTCCTTAGATAAAAAAGCAGAATTTATGGGCTTCCTGTTGAAATTCTGTTATTTTTCTGAATTGTCATGGACCCGCAGGTGGGCATGCCTGTCAGTATTCTGCACATCGCTGCTTAAAAAATGTATGCTATCCCCTCAATTTAAAAAAAAAAAAACCCTAGTTAAATCTTTTTTGAATGAGTTGGTGACTTACAGTTGGTTTTACTCCTTCAGGGGCAGATGAAGACAGAGTTGCTAGGTTTAAGCATTTAAACGTGGTTAGATATAAGACATATTTTAAATAGCTCACATATTGCCGCTGTCATTCCAAATGCTGTGGCTAAATGAACAAACCCTAACCTGACTGCCTTCGGTAACGGTGGTGGTGATTCAGTAGATGGCACTCCAGCCTGGGAGTCACGTTGTTGCCTGCACCCAGCCCTGCCAGACCCCAGCAGGTGGAGTGGCTGTGCCCGCACTGGCTGGGCAGGCATCTGCTAGGACAAGATGATGGGGAACCACAGGGGACCTCTGAGAACACCTGGCTGTTCATGGTGTGAACTGTATCGTGGTCTTGCAGGGAGTGAGCCACCCTTTTGCCATCCTGCTGTTAGGTCTTACAAGCGTTTCCTGGCTGAAGGGACCCTAAGCTGTTGTGTTTTAACAGCAGATTGCTGCAGTCTGTTCCTCCCCTTTCAGAAAGGTGCTGATGCCTGGGAGGTGATATTTGGGGTTTCCCACATAACTGCAAATACTTCACACCTGGTGTGGTATGCTGCAGTGATATACCTTTTGACAGCCCCATAGGATGTGTTTTACAACCTACCAGAATACTAAAGATTGGGGTCAAATTAACAATGTACTCTTTTTCTATGTTCAGTGCTCCACTGTAGATTTGCTACTAATGCTTTGTCTAGGTGCCATGTTCAAAATACCGTGCACTGTCTTTCTGACAACCACTAATACCGAACCATTCTTCAGGCATATTGGCCCTTATCTCAGTGGATGACTGAAGAGTTGGAAGGTGGGGCTTTGAGCAACTTGGTCTAGTGGAAGGTGGCCCTGCCCATGGCAGGGGTGTTGGAATGAGGTGGTCTTTAAGGTGCTTCCCAATGCAAACCATTCTGTGATTCTATGCCATGATTCTATGCCACTGTGACATAGCACAGACAGCACTGGATAAGGGGGATCGTGAAAGCAGCTGTTTCTCTATGGCCACCTCCTAGTGAAGCTCCACTTAAGGTGTGCTAGTCCCAAGAATGGAATGGCAAGTGGTGGCCAAAGAATTTCAGAGGTGAACAGTGACTTCTCTCAAGATGGTTCCAAACACTGACATCTCCTTCAGGAATCTAATTATGCTCATTGCTTTCCAGTGACTAATCTATTTGCTGCCAGTAGATCAGCAGTCAGAGCTGCTGTCATGAAGATCAGTGCTTCCATTAAGAGGATGTTGTGTTCATTCAGAGGGAAGTAAGTGGACCAGAGGGATAAAGGTAGTAACATAAGCCTTAAATATTAACTGCTTAAATATGGTTCAAGGTTTGAATAAAGAGACTTTAATTTTGTTTAATTTATGGCAGACATGCAAGACCCATGCTGAAGTTTGTAAATATATTTTTAAGATGAATGACAACTAAATGTTAAAGTTTAAAAGGATTGAACTTAAATTGAATAGATATGTAAGGTAACATGAATTAGAATACTAAGATCCCATACCAAAGACATTGTAAAGGACTCTTTTACCCTGCCAGTAGTTCTGATGTAAAAGAAGTTTCTCAAGATGATTTTGGGAGAAGCATGTTTACCTTCCTGCTTGTGATTTCACGGCTGCTAGTCACACTGGTGGTGGTGAGATGTCCCTAAGATAGAAATCACTATTTGCTTCGTTGGCTTCACTGATTCTTGGGCAGGAGGCAGAAATTGTTTAACCATCCCGGACAGGTGTGAAATAGCAGGAGGGAGCAGATGTGGAGGAATGCAGACTAACTGTACATAGTGATGTGTACAGTTTGCCTGCCGTGCATATGTGCAACGGCAAGAGAAGAACCAGAGCAAATGGGGATAAACATGGATTTGGGAAACTTTCTCACCACTTGGAAGTGTCACCTCTGCAGAATGCAAATATTTCAAATTAGTTAAAAGGCTATGCATTGACAAATCACTACCTTTCCAAAAGAGCTGTTGTGCTAAAACAGCCCTTGAAACAGCACCTTCTGAAACATTCCTGTTCCTTTTGCAGTGACACCAGTGAATGCTGGACTAGACTCACACAGCTGACCTGCTGATGCAAGGCTGAGGATGCAGCAAAGTGCCTGAAGAAAAACAGTGCAAATTAAATGTCAACACTTTACCCATATAGACAGAATTATTGTAGTACATAGTGGGGTTATTATGTGAAAATAGCAGACATGGTGCATTTTGCTTTTTTTTTTCTTTTTTCACACAATTGCAAGAAACCTACAACACCAATGCTGCCACAGGCTTAAAGCCTAGTCCCTCACTCTTTGCCAAGATGAATATTAATTGCTCTCAAAATAAGAGATGCTGTATTTTGAGAAAGGGGCAAATTGATATGACAGTGCTTTGAAAAAACAAAAGCAATCTTTAAGGCAATACTAAAACTTTAACTAGTAGAGGACAATATATGTACCTAAAGCCATCAGCACCAGAGTAGATTTCAAAGACAGAGTTAAAAACTTTAGAGATATTCTCTGTTGGTGGAGTACTGATGTTCAAACACCTGAACCAAAACTGTGGTTCAAATATTCTGCTCTTCCTTATCACCCTTCATATTCTTTGCCATCTGAAGCTGCTCAGTTAGAGTGGCTACAGACCACCAACTGCATTGTGTCTGTTTTGAATAAGCACAAAACCAGATCCAGCTTCATCTTTTTGTGTCCGACCCAGTCACATCTCACAATTAAGACAACTTGGCAGGCCCTCACTTAAAATTTCCATGCCTCTTTCCTGTACTTAGTGGGAAATTAATTCTGTAGTTGCTGCGGCTGGTCTGAGTGGAAGTCTGGCCTGGACACTGCAGATGTGAAGGAATACATGCTCTGAAAAGGCAGGTGAGAGTCACGGGTAAGGGAGAGTTGCTTATGTACTCCCTTAAAATTTCAGTTCTGCCTGTTCCCCAGATATTACACAATGTATCTGTAATCAGAATATAATCAGTAGAAGGGCAACAGCAAGCCCAGATACCATGCTCTCAATTCCCAAGGACAAAGTGCTTTTCTACTATTTCATATTATTTTGTTTTGTTCTACCAATACAAAACCTTTCTGAGAAAATAGATAAATTACTGCAAAAAGGCTTTTGATTTCTGGCTTAACTGTACTAATGAAGTGAGAGAGTGCAGCGCAGTACAGCATGGAAATATTTACTTGAAATCACAGCAAGTACATGGCAGAGTACCATATTCCAGACTGAGATGAGACAGGAGGCATTACCAACAAATATGAAGGTCAGACCAATGAGATTTGTAAAAAATTAATTAGGGTTTCTTACCATTCTTCCCACGTTACATTAGTATCCAACATTGGTGATTACAAGGTAATCAAAAAATAACCTCAAATATTTTAGAATTTGGAGTCAAAGAGGGAATAAAGCCACAGGTGGAAACTAGAGTCACTTAAATGCCTCAAAGCACGTCTAATTAAGTAACACACTTCAGATAGACCTGGACATTAGCTTTTCGGGCAAATACTACAATAAAAGTACCTTGCACAAGGACATTAAGGGCAGACAAAGCAATGATCTACACGAGAGGACTTGTCTGCACAGGAAAGAGCTCAGAACTACCACTGCAGAGTATCTGTTCTGCAACGGCTTCCCGAGGGGACATGTCTTTTTGCACTATGCATTTGTGTGGTTTAGCTTAACACACATGAGAAGTGAACTGTGTTAAAAGCAAACAAAGGCATCCATCATGGAAAATAGGTGTATCTACTTGAGGAACTAGCACACCATAGATGCTGGGCTCTCAGTTCTGCACTTGAGATTGTTTCCCAGTAACCACCTTACACAGATCAATCCAAAGTGCACTACTCCTTCATTGTAAATGTAGGAAATGAAGGAAATGGGACAACAGACCGCATGGATTCATGATGAGGTAATAGTTAGCTAGAAGCTGCTTGTGGTGCTGAGCTATTGCTGCAACTCACACTTGTAGTCTCACGAAGACCAGGCTGCCAACTGCAAAGAAGCCACAGTAGTCCAGCCCCACTCACACCCTACAACATGTTTCTGTGGCCATAAGTGGCACTGCAGATGTTTCTGAGACAATAAAGAATATTCTAGTGAATACGGTGTAGTTCATATTGCAAGTTCAAATATTACACAGGTGTGATTGCTTATTCCATGTAGATTTCAGAACAAGTCCGAATAAGTTTGATTCCTCCCTTTCATTTCAGCCTTTTTCTATGCTGGCCTTCCTTTGTGAATCACTTCTTGGACAGGGTGCCTGCTCAGAGCCACTGCTCAGCACAGCATCTGACAGTAACAGCAAAAAAGGTGATGATCAGCCTCGGTGTTTTCACCATCCTACCACAAACTTTGCCACTACAGGACAGGTGTGGTTCGGAGCCCCGTTCACACCCACCTGGGGTCTCCACTGCCAGTGATGGTGAACCACCAACACCAAAAGTGGCAAGTATTTTGTGGAAAAGGCTGACATAGACATCTCACGTAACACCCCCGGAATTGTCTGTTACTATGATTCAATAGTTGTTCATGTTTGTCTCTACCTGTCTGTATAGGGTTTTGCTTAAGAATTCTTATTGAATGAAAGCTTTGGGGTACTGAAGACAAATCAAGAATTATTTTCTTCGAGAATTTTTGTCTTAGAACTTGCTTCATATTTTGATACCTCATGGGAAAAATTAACCCAGAGTTTACAGAAAAAGGTCAAGAAAAGATTATAGGCTTTCCAGCACTTAGAAATGAAGTAAATATGTATTACGGTATTAAAATTATTCTTTTTAAATATAGAAGTTGCTGATTCTTGTCAGTACATAGATAAGTAAGGCTCATTCAAGCTCTTCAGAAGCAGAAACAGTTACCACTCCTTGCTGTAAGAGAAAATTAACTCTTTTCCTTCCACTCTCATTAGTGGATATTTCCCATGGTGCTTTCATTTATTCCTCTTAAAACAACTTCAGCACAAAGGAAGAGCCTCAACAGCAAGAGACAAGCATTCTCCCAGATAAATGATTTCCCCCAGCTTGCTAAGCTGCTTTCTATAAGCCACATTCCAAGACCCAAGAATCCAAGGTTCCACAGCTGTGGCATGAAGCTACCACAGTACCAGAGATGTTCTCCAGCATTGGCACACGATGTTAATCATGTATTTCAAATCCCTCTTGGGAGTTTAGCATCTAGCCAGTAAGGAAGCAAAACTACTAGCACCTTGATTTCCTGAGAAATCAAGTAAAGCTGAAAATAAACCTTCAGGGGGGATTTTATTCACCCTTAAAGTATTCGGACTTATCGATCACAGAGTCATTTAGGTTGGAAAAGATGCCCGAGACCATCCAGTCCAGCCTTTGCCCATCACCACCGCATCCACTGGACCACAGCATTGACTGCCGCGTCCGGTCACTTCTTCAGCGCCCCTAGGGGTAATATTTCTGAACCAAGAGCCTTCTAAAAAACAAAAAAACCGCAACACCTGTGCTTCCCTCGGCCCGGGCAGGATGCGGGGTTAGGAGGCAGGCTCCCGTGNGCACCGGGGGGGTTCTGCGGGGTTATTGGGGCTGTGTCTGTGTGTCTATCTGTGTGTCTGTCTGTGTGTGTGCAGCTGGAAGCGGCGGAGGTGCGGGGCCGAGCCCCTGCGGCCGCGGGTGACGGCGGGGCGCTGCCCGAGCTCGGCAGCACCGGCGATGGGTCGGGNAGAGATGTTCTCCAGCATTGGCACACGATGTTAATCATGTATTTCAAATCCCTCTTGGGAGTTTAGCATCTAGCCAGTAAGGAAGCAAAACTACTAGCATCTTGATGTCCTGAGAAATCAAGTAAAGCTGAAAATAAACCTTCAGGGGGGATTTTATTCACCCTTAAAGTATTCGGACTTATCGATCACAGAGTCATTTAGGTTGGAAAAGATGCCCGAGACCATCCAGTCCAGCCTTTGCCCATCACCACCGCATCCACTGGACCACAGCATTGACTGCCGCGTCCGGTCACTTCTTCAGCGCCCCTAGGGGTAATATTTCTGAACCAAGAGCCTTCTAAAAAACAAAAAAACCGCAACACCTGTGCTTCCCTCGGCCCGGGCAGGATGCGGGGTTAGGAGGCAGGCTCCCGTGGGGTGCCCGCAGCACGCCCCGAGCACCCGGGCTCGGACACGGGAACCCCCGCGCCCTGTGCCCGGCGGGGCCCAGGGGCTCCTTGCCCAGCTCGCAGAGCCCTCCCTCCCCTCGGCCCCGGGCCCTTCCCCTCGGCCCCGGGCCATTCCCTCCCCACAGCCCCGAGCCGTCCTCTCCCCTTGGCCCCGAGCCCTTCCCCTCGGCCCCGGGCCATTCCTTCCCCACAGCCCCGGGCCCTCCCCTCCCCTCGGCCCCGAGCCCTTCCCTCGGCCCTTCCCTTCCCCTCCCCTCGGCCCCGGCCCCGCCCGCTGCCCGTGACGTGCCGGCTCCTCCCGGGCGGCGGCGGCGGCGGTGTGAGGTGAGCGGGGCTCGGGGGGCACCGGGGGGGTTCTGCGGGGTTATTGGGGCTGTGTCTGTGTGTCTATCTGTGTGTCTGTCTGTGTGTGTGCAGCTGGAAGCGGCGGAGGGGCGGGGCCGAGCCCCTGCGGCCGCGGGGGACGGCGGGGCGCTGCCCGAGCTCNGCTCGGCAGCACCGGCGATGGGTCGGGCCCTGGGTCTGGTCGGGGGTCGGTCCCTGGCTCCGTCCCTGGCTCCGTCCCTGGCTCCGTCCCTGGCTCCGTCCCTGGTTCGGCCCGCACCTCGCCAAGCCCGGCTCCTTCCGCTGTGTCCGGGCTGCCCGGGCTGCGTGCTTAAGGATCCCAAAACAACTCAGAAATTTAAAAAAAAAAACACAAAAAAACCCCCCTCGGCGCAGCCGTGTGCCCGGCCCGGTCTGCCCGCTGGTCAGTGCCCTCGGCGGTGGCAGCGCACGGAGCGGATCCGGCCTCAGTCATTGCTGAGCTCGGTCTGAACCACCGGGTTCTGTTCGGCTTTAGCGAAGAATCCATCGCCTCTGGCAGCCGTGACTCTTACAGGGATGTGGAAAAGCTCCGCGCGCCTGTGTGTGTGCATATAATATATGTATACACACACACGTGCTGTTATTACTGTGTATACACATTATACACCATGCGTGTTATTTTGTGTGCTAATATACAAACGTGTCTATCGTGGCTTTTTCGTCAAATGCATCATATGCGCTGTGCTGCTTTGCTAGACTGCCTTGTTGTTTGTAAATTCTGTGCTGTGTGAGTGGAGGAGCGCGGGGATTTTTAGGTGCCCTGGGAAAGCAGCCTGCGGAAACACGGCACGCAATTAAACCTTTAAAGGTTTGTAAACCAGAGGAAGTGCCAGTGACTGAGGTTTGGTGGCTAGCCATGGGACACGCTCTGGAGCTGGGCAGGGAGGCGTGGGGGTGCCCTGCTGTGCCCTGCTGTGCCTGTGTTTGCTGTTTGTCTCGCACACTCCCTGGGATCACCCCCCTGGAGACAAGACAGTCGCCTCGCATCAGCACAACGGGCTGGGGGTTCTCAGAGCCTCCAAGGATGTGGCAATCCTTAGCAAACATTGCCTAGTCCTGCTGTCGGTGTGGATAAGGGCAGGCAGAGGTGTGGAGCCAGGCCATTGAGGACCAGGGGCTGGCCCGCTGGGGTGTCTTTGGGGCTCCCCCCTGGCACATGCCCGCATCACCCACTGCCCAAAGGAAACTGGGACTGGAATTTTCATTGCCCACTCTGCTGCTCACATTGACAGAAATAACCCAAGTGAAGGGAAAAGTCTTCCTGTCTGTGCTAGGGAAAACTGAAAGTGATGCAAGGCGGGGCTTTCCTGAATGACACAAAACTGGATTTCTTTTAGAAAAGTGGAAATACCAATGTTTTCGTTGCATAGAAGATGCAAATAATAATTATGATTGACTCAGCCTAGGGTATTATTTATGATGCTTGACTTGAAATCCAAAAGTCTCTTGTTTATTGTGTATATTTTGTGTTGAATCTCAGGAGTGTTTACTTTTTAATGAATTCAAAGATCTTGCATTGGTACACCATGCTTGTATTCATACAAATAATTTTAAGTGTGACCTTTACTACAGATTATTATTATTATTTTAAATTTTATTAGACAATAATTTAGTATTTTTTGAAAAAGGAGAGAATTGTTCTGAAAATATTACTACTAAGGACTTAAGGATTTGTGTTCCTGTACAATTGCAAAACAGCAGCTGCCAGCTTGCAGATGCTCTTTTCCAAAATTAGCTGTTTTGTGATAGAATCTGTTGCAGTAGTTTTTATATTTTAATAAGGTAGTAATTTATCTGAACCATGTGGCTTATTTATTTATTAATTGATTATATAATTAATAGGGGATGTTTATGGTACAGTCATGGATAGTTCAGTAGAAAGCTGGAGTAGCATCACTTCACTGCATTACTGTGTTCCATGAAATACTGCCTAGAGCCTGTCACAGCAGACTTTTAATTTTTCTGGTTTTTCCTTGTTCCCTACCTTGCAGGCAGACCTGTGTAAACATTGCTTTTGCTCATGGAGACCTTTCTCTCTCATCTTTCCGTACACTTAGAGGTTGTTTTCAGGTGTGCTTTTCCACATTAGCTGGTGAAGAACAGCTGTTCTCAAGGCAGTTAACTAGTCCAGGTGTACCTGCTTAAGCTAATTCTGTGATCATTGCATGCATGGAATGTGTTGTTTAGCTTAGATGCAGCGTACAAGTTGGATGTCAGTGATGTTCATGTGCTCCAAGTGTCCTGAAATTTCCCATTCCAACTACAGTGCCATACAGTGCAAAGACTACACAGGATTTGGGTCAAGCTGTGTAATTCTCAGGCATAAGGTGAAGTGGAGCATTAAATCAAGCCAGCAGTTGGTAAACATGTGATGTGACCCCTTGGTGGACTCTCACCATTGAGCCAGGACTGGTGATGTGATTGATGCAAGGTAGTAGCACTGAACAGATGAGGACCAGAACATAATACGGCTGAAGGCTGTGTTCCCAGGAATTTTAGAGTTCGTGCTGCTCCTTCTGCACAGGGATCTCTTACAGAATAACTTTTTTCGTCCAGAAAAAGGTCATGTCAGTCACCAGTTTGAACATTGCTGCATCCTGTTTCTAGCTAAGCAACCCTGGAGCACCTTTCCCTCCTTCTTCCCTTGGCAGCTTATTGCCCCTGCCGTAGAGCAGCATTGCCTTTGGCCCATGGGGCTGAGGCTGCTGGTACAAAATGCTCTTGCTTCAGTGTGGTGTTCCCCTCTGGCCACCCGTGTCCTGGTCCTCTGATCCTGTGGTGTGAGAGATAGTGTCAAGGTTATCAAGGCAGAAGGTGTTGCCTTTCTGAACGTAAAGGCCTTAATCAGTCTTGCAGCCTCATTTTAGTCAGTTTTTGTTGGGTACGTTTCCAAATTGTCATGATTTCAGGCAGCTGCAACCTTCTCTGCTTTTATTATGTAATTTTGTAATTTCTCCATATGAAAGAAGGAAACACGTCTCTGGCAAGCTGATCTTAAAAAAAAAAGCAAACAAAAATCCAAACAAACTAAAAAGAATGAAATCCACACTATAATAAATCACAAAGCAAACATTTACTCAGCAGGATGGACTGCTGGGAGTGTTTCTTGCTTCCTGGGATTAGGTGGATAGGATAAGGCAGGTGACAACTTTGGTGTGTCATATGTCAGCAATATGTCACATGGATCTTATTTCCATGTGTATGGTACGCAATATGCATAAGCTTTTGGCTTTTGTAAACACAGAAGTAAGAGAGATCTCATTAATTTAGGATATTGTGATTTTTCTTTCTTCTCATTAAACCTTTTGTGTATTTTTATTATCTCAAAAAACCCCCAAAAACTAAACCAAAAAACTCCACCTCTCAGCGACTTTTGTTTTCTTCTGATACTGAAAATACAAAGGCTAAAGTACCGCTATGTGTCCTACAGAAATTTCCTGACTTCTTGGAAAGATAATTCTTGGAATAGGGCAGCAAATCATGTTCTATGACTACAAGGAACTAACTACAAGCACAGGTTTTGTGCGTAGTGTTTGCCTCTGAATCTTTGTAGCATTGCTTACTAAATCTCTACACAGAATTTTAGAAACACTTCCATGAATTTAAGAATAGAAACACTTCCATGAGTATTCTTCCCCAGTTCAGAGAAAAAAAACAAACCCAAAAGAATCCTTGATTAATGTGTTTACAAAACAGTCATATTTTGTATATAGACCTTGAACAAGGAAGCAAAAACAAAGAGCTTATCATGTTACTTCTTTGGTGGCTGCAGGAGTAGTTGCTCCACTGACGGAAAGCAGTCTGCCATCCTCGTTTCCTTGTTGGCAGAACCTCTCACAGAATCACACGCTCTGTCAACAGCTCTCTGTGCTCTTAAAAACAAGCATCTCTGGGAGGGAAAGAATGAGCAGAGAGACTGCAAAGACAGGTTGAAGCTGAAACCACTTGCAATAGCCCTGGCACAGACCAACCCTCGTGGTGGGGGTTGTTGCAGATGGAGCAGGGTCTCCGGAGCAATGCTTCTGTAGTGCACAAAGTGCTGCCCATGCAGTATCCAGCATCGTGGGCAAGGATCACTTGTCTGGATGTGGGTGTCTGGTGCCTTTTCAAGGTGACTGTCCAAAGGGATCCAAGACAGCTTGTATGAGGCTGGCACCCTGACACATCGCCTATAGTTGATTTACCCTCTTCTTGTGGAGCAGCTGAAGAGTGAGTAGGACACCTTTTGAGCATCCCCAAAGACTCCAGACATTCATGTCTAGCTATCTGAATCCTACTTGCCCAGATTTCTGTAGATCAGGGGAAACAGTGATAGTTTTAATGGAACATAATCCTATTATGTAACCACAAATGGTCCCGCATTTCTCACAGTGTTCCTCCAGAGATCCTCTTTCAACTTGGAGAACTTCAAAATAGTATTTCTCTTCTCAAGGTCTACTTAGTGATATGTCTTCAGAGAATTATTGGATGTCCTCAGGGCTCCTAGTTTCAGAAACCAGTTTCCTTCCTGACTTCGTTGGGCATGTTGTCCACAAAATGGGCTCTAAAAGAATCAGTATCCCATACTGTCTGCCAGCCTTTGTGCTGGCTCTGTGCTCTCAAGGTTGTGGGTTCAATCCCCATACAGGCTGTTCACTTAAGAGTTGGACTCAGTGATCTTTGTGCCAACTCAGAATATTCTGTGAGTATCCTTCAGTACTTAGGGGACAGTCACGTAAACATACATACTACATTCTTGCTTGTTTTCTTGTGATTTGCTGAAAGTGTGCTCTTGGACAGGGTTGATGCCATGCAGGTGTTGCTCAAGGTGTCTGCAGTACACTGGCACTGCACATTGTCCAACTGGCACCTCAGCATGACTTAGTTCAGACTGTCTCCCAGTATGGCAGATGAGTTCATCAATAGACATGAACTTTGCAAAAACTTTTACAGCTCAGCATCACCCTGTGGGACTGGCCCAAAAGGAAGTACTTGGCTGGTTTGAAGGGAGTTTCTCTTTGCTCCAGTATCTTCATGTGATGGGTGTCAGAGATTGCCACAGAGGTAAAGAGCAGGATGCATGCCGATGGGTTCCATTTGTTTGAGAACAAATAAACCAACAGTGATTTTGATATGGATCTTCTCTGGTCACTCCTGTGCATAAAGAGAATGCAATTTACTTTTCATGCCTGCTTTTCTGTGGTGTGAAGGAATTCCTGTTCCTTGGTATTGAAAGAATTTGTGGTTTAAGAAAATTACTTCTTCCTTTTACTTTCTTCTCTACCAGAGGTGCCTAGAAAGATACACTCACTTCTATGTAAAACTACTCTTCGAAACAAAGCAGGTCTTCTATTCCTGTAGCAAAGCATCTGTTTTGCTGTGAAGTTGACAATGAGTAATTTGCCCTGACTTCTGTTTGTGTGCTGCCGACCTATTCTTCAAGTTCCTGCCCCTCCTTTCCCTCAGGGAAGCCCTGACTGCTCACCTACCTTGCTTCTTGTGTACAGCAACGGTCACCAGGTTGTAGGTTTCTGCCTTCTAACAGTATCATCATTTTAATTGTGTAATGGTGATGGATGGTTTTAAATTAGTCATAACTTTAGCTTCTGCTTTAATGAGATCTGCAGCTGTCTTCCCAGAGGGGAAGGCTTTGTTTTCCCAAGAGCAGTGTGCCTTTTCCCAGAAGAAATTAATTTCTATTAATGAGGTATGAAAAGATGAGGTGGTAATTGGGGTGTTGGGGAGTGGTTACAGAGAGAAGGGAGATATCTGCAAGTCTCAGGCACTGAAGAACATGCTGATAATGCCAGACCCTATGACGTGCCAGGCAGTTGTGTGTATAAATAGTCACATTGGCGTGTAGTGTCAATGTGAACGTACCTGCTTTGAGAACAGCTGACTCTTAACAGCCTTGTCTCTCATGGCACAGCCCAAAATACCCGCACGTGTCTTCAGATGTGTGAAATAATGAGACTGGTGTTTAATGGCACTTGGTCTGCTCCCCAAGGATTTGTGATGACGTTGCATTTGTTAGGTCTGTCTGATCACTGATTGCAGGTATGACTATTTGGAGTTGAACCAACAGGGTTGTTGGAGAGACAGGAAGGCAGATCCCTTATTTCAGAGGGGGTAAAGCCCCTTGTCTGTCCCTCTCTGGGTGTGCAAAGGTAGGGGTTCCTGTGAAGATGGCAAGGAAGGCAGCCAAGTCCCTGGCTTAAACAGTCCCTCCACCTCCCAGACCACAAAACTAGGTTTGGGCAGTAAGGCTGAAGAATCAGAGAGGATTTATAGCCAAAATATTCTTTTGGGGATTTTATGAACAACTGTTTGACGCACGTAAATACTTTTACGGAAACAAGACCTTTCTAATCTGCTTGTCTGCAAGGAAGCTTTCTGATTGCTATTTTGTCGTCATCAGACGTACATTTGGAAGGAAGCTCTGTTTGACCTGCTGGCCAGGAGGAGGATGTCTACACTGGGTGTGTAGTTAAAGGCTCAATTCTAGCTGGGAGAGGATCTTGCATGCCTACTCTGAGGTCTTTTTCTGTGAACTTTCCCTAGCTGGATCACCAGGGTTTAATGCAAACCCCAGTAAGCTGGTGTTAGTAGTCCAGGTCAGCTTTCAAATAAAGCATTTTGTTTTTCTCAGGAAAACTACCCATCAGTACTCGCATCAAACCTTGTAACTAATGCAAAATAACTGTAAAGATTATTTGAAGTACTTTGGACTACCTTTAAGAAAACATTAAGGCCATCTTAGGCTTGGAAAAACCTCGTCAGGTTGGAAAAACAGTATACTGTACTATAGGATATGTTCATAAGCAGATGTTTTCTTTCAAACATGATTCTTCCATTTTCTCCAGGATTTCCAGAGCCACAGATCTTTTTGTCCAAGGCGAGTTTTACATATTATATATCTTTTCTTAGAATAATAGGTTTGCTTGAAAAAATAAGACTGGGATTTACAGCATCTGAACAACACTGCAACAAACACTAGCTAACACTGCAGAATTATTTTTACCACCTGAGGATCACTAAAGGCTCTGTCATTCCAGCCTTGGATGGTAGTTGACTTGTCCTAGACATCTGAAATATAAGTATGGTGGCAGTGTGGAAAAATCATAATTGGGTTCAGTGTATATGATTACCCTTCACTGGATTTCTAGCAAACCTTCATTCTGAGCACTGTCTTTTCTCAAAAAGCTTGGCTAAACTAGATGACTTTCAAACCTTTAGCTTTATTTGCTCTTTAATGTAAATGAAATTCTGGATTTCAGCAGTCAGTTAATAGAAAGCTTTTACAGCTGTGAAAGCTATGTTGATTCTAGGCTAGATGACAACTAATCTCATTCCTGTTCTCCTGCTAGAACAATAATACAAACCCTGTCAAGGACAGTACTATCGTTATAGAGTGCTCTCTGAGTATGTAAGGCACTTGCCTATATGTAAAGTGGTGCAGGATTTGAAAATCACCTAAAAAATGGAATGCGTCCTCAGTAACGCTTGTTTACAACGCTGATGGCAGTAGAGACCTACTTGTATCAGTTCTGCAGGAAAGTTGCAGGCAGTGATGGAGTAGCCTGGATACCTGCAGTGGGACTTTCCTTTGTGGGCTTCCAGCTGCAGGGGATGTGCAGTTACTGGTACCTTCTGCTCCTCTTCATCTGGGCCATCTGTTTCATTGAGTTGCCTTGACTGGGGTTTCGTTCCAAGGTGCATGTGTAGCCCTGGGCTGAAAAGCCCCTGCAACATCTCTGTGTTTCTACAAAACAGTAGAGCTGGACAGGATCTCTTGGTGGTTGTCAGATCCCACCAGTCATGTGATAGATGTTTATTATGAATTTAACCGTAGGACCACAAAGTAGTATTTCAAATACATCCGTGCATAATGTGTAGGTTTCAACTGGTTTAGCTAAAGGTGTGATTATGTAAGTTGACACCTGTTCTAAGACTGGATTGTGCTTTTTTTGGCCTGAAGTAAATATACTTAAGTGAACTTGGAATAAGCCTTATTTAACACAAACTTAAACCAGTTTCATCTTGATCCATTGTTTTCCCATAGGCTTGCAATACAGATCTGTCCATTCTGCTCATTTAGGCAGGAGGTGCTCCATGAGTGGGAAGTCTTTCTCCTGGTGAAGGCAGAAGTCATCCTTCAGACCACTTAGTAGTCGATTTGAATTCGTTGCTGGAAAAATATCACATGGGTTTGGGCACTATAAAAGCAAGCTGTGTGCCCTACTTGTCCTGAAGGCGTTAAATTTTCTACCTTTGCTTCTCTTATCACTTGACCTTGAACCAGTGTTTGTTTCAGGCTGATCATCAACTTCTTTGACTTGGCTGTGATGGCAGAGCGGCCAGACTCAAGTGCTGCTTTTCTTGTCTCCCTCCCATTTTTGTGTGTTTGGCATGTCTCCTGCTGTTCTCTCACAACTTCTGAAAGAAGTTTATCACACCAGAAATGTGCCTTCTGTGCCAAGAGTCGGCCGAAAGGTGATGTCAGTGTTATAAAGTCGTACAGCAGCAGTGGGGTGAAAGCAACCAAAATCACATCTTAACATTTAGTAGGCACAAAATAAATGAGAAATAGATAATCCAGGTTCATGGATGAATCACTGATTTTCAGCCTGTTTTTCCTATTGGTCAGTCTCATAAAAAGTTTCTTCTGCCAAATGCTTTTCGCTTCTCAGAATTGTCTCCTTTAGTAATCAGTAACGCTACTTAGAAACTATTTACTTCCAAAATACTGTTTTCATGCCACTGGCACAAGCTAGCACAGAAAGTGAACAAAACCTGTTGAACAAGCAAACTGCCCAGTTGAATTCACTGCTAATATATTCATAAGTAGGTAATTTGATGGTCGATAGATCCAGCTCACAAACCAGTGCAATATGTGGATGCAGCTACACAGATGCAACACCAGTAAGATTTTGTGTTAACTGTGGGCCGTCTGATGCGTTCTTCAGGGGAAGAGAGCCTGAAGAGTGAATTGCCCCAATGTGAAAGACTGGATGTCAGCTCCAGCTGCACTGTTGTAATGATCCCTCAGGGGTTTGGTCAAAACACAGCAGTCTGAAGAGAGTTGCTCAAAATGCTTTGTGGGCACACTGTTTTGACTGCAGTATTTCCTGTCTTACCCACTGTTTGGAGCTGCACTTATACAGACTACTTAGGATCAATCTGTCACAGGATGTGACTACTTAACTATTCATTTTATTTTTGACTATATCTGTACTGGTCTTTCCCAGCCATCTCCCCAGACACACGTCATGAGGCTGGGACTTCTAATTCTGTGATTATGGGCAAGACTTCTCTTTTGCTTCACTTTCCTCTTTGGGAACAAGACCAAGCACTAGCCCTTCTGGACTGAACCAGGTGGTACGTCACAAAAATAGCTGTTTCGATAGAATAAGAAAACCTGCAGCAGGAAGGAAGCCAGGCTAAAGCACGTAATGCTAAGTAACAAGTCAAGTAGTAGGCAAAAATTGTATCATAAATTAAAGGAGTTTGAAATGAGCAAAAAATGAGAAATTTCTGGCACATGAGATTCAAAATGTTCCAGGGGGTGAGTCAGGAAGGGAAGGGTCAGGTGATGGCAGCGTCTGCATTTGAGAGACAGAGAAAGAAATGTTGCAGTAAGACTGTGTGGCGTTTGCTGAATTTGCTCTGCTGACTCAGCAGCAAAGATGTAGCTCCCATCAGCCCTTCTTTTCTGTGATAAGTAAAAGTTAGTTATTACAGAGACATACTTTGAGGAAAATGCTATTTTTGCGCCAATTTAATTTGACTTAATGCAATGAAATACTTAGTTCCTATAAGAAACATGAATTTTTGGGAAAAAGGCACACATTCTCTGAAGCCTTCTTCTTCAGAAGCACTTAATACTTTTCTTAGTAATTTAATCTGTGTTCTGAACTGCTGGTACTTTATTCTCTCTTTACAACCCCCATCTTGCTGGTTTGTAATCCACCTTGCAGAAGCTGTTTTGATGTGTTGTTTGTAACTGGTGTGATGTAAAAAATACCCAGGTGTGGCTTATGTGTCTCTGTTGGTGTATCTGATAAGATCCTGTATATCGTTTGTATGTGTACAACGTGTAAGTCTTCACTTACCACTTTTGTAACTGAATAGAACTGTCACTTGGAAAGTACACAGGTGCTATGTCAGGAAGTGGTTTTATCCTGGAATTTACTTGCTTCTTTCCCTTTGTTTTCAAAGGTAGTTTCAGTGCCAGTGGTGTGCCCTTTCTGTTTAATTATCAATAGGAAGCCTAGTGCCTGTCCAGGATTTTCCTTGGTAAATACGACTGTAGCTGAAAGGTGGTTAAATTTGCCATATTGCCAGGGTTGCTCTTTCTTCTGAAATTGGTTTCTTCTAGCTCAAGGGATCTCTAAAGCTCTCTGGAACAAGCATGCTTCTTCCTGGAACTTTACCCTGAAGGTCACCAATCCTTCCCTTCAAAGGCTGCCTTATTTCTTTGTTGGCCTTCTGAAAAAGCCCTAGCAAAAAACCTGCCAAAACCTGCGATTACTTACGCCACAAAATCATTTCATGTAGTTTAAGCTACTTACTATGCACCATAATAATTGGAAAGAGTAGCAAAGGCAGGCTCACTTGCAGACGAGCTTCACAGACTGCCTGGAAAACACAGGAGCCAGAGCTGCAGAGGAGTTTTGAGCGGTCCCCAGGTTGTCTACAGAAGCTGTGGCAAGCATCAGCCCTGATAATTACTGTGACAAAGTCAAGCAGGTATTGTTCTTTCAGTGTCTTGACCAGAATTACTGTTCTCTAGCCATTGCCTAAAAGTCTGAGCTGCCGATATTAGCTTGGTCAGTATTTTCTAACATGAGAAAACTGAAGTAATAGCTGCTCCAGGATCAGCAACCGACCAGAACTTCAGAATATACATAAAGTCCTCTGGTTAAGGATACATCTGCGATTTGAGACTGAAAAACAAACTAAACAAAAATAAAAAGAGAGGAGAATGAGGAAACATCTGATGCTCTCTCCCACTGTGAACAGTTTTCTCAGTACTTCTTCCTTGTTTATCTTTAGGCTTTTGGAGGTTTCGGAGAGGCTTGGCGGGTGAGTCATGCTGCTGTCCAGCAATATGGTATTGAATTGAAGCAGTTCAAAGCATGGTATAATACCACTGTAACTGGAAATCTGTGACCCGCACCTGACACTGTAATCCACGTGGCCATAAACAAGCATTTAGCAACCAAATGGAGTGAAATCCCACAGGAAAAGGGTAGTTAACTGAACATCTTGGCAGTGGCAGCTGGAAGTCAGAATTTCAAGTGCAGTCTCAAATGTGTAATTTTTTGGCAGTGCATTTCTACATGACATTGTGGTTGGAGGGAAGGTGTGTGAATTCTGCCAGTGGTTTGGAAAGCTCTTGTTCTTTTAAAAGCAATTTGGACAGTGTGGTTTTTTCCTGCTCGGCAACAAAGTGGTTTCTGCTGCTACCGTAATACAACACTGATGAAATGGGTACCTTGAGCCTGGAAAATTAGATGGATTCACTAAAAGGGTACTTAATTTTTTTGACTTCACTAAGCAGTCTGCGCACCCCTGAGTGTTGTGTAGAGTTTTGATGAAAATGCTGATGTAAAGTCTTTCATATTCTTTTCACTTCTGATGAGCAGACCCTTATGGTGATTTGTTGAGGGAGGGTGAGGGGTCATCAGGATAGATGAAAGAAGGAAAGATGCTTTGTGACCTCGCCAGTCTGGAGTTTCAGTCCTCCCAGTCTGGTTCTTGGACAGTGAGAAACAGAAGGGAACTCATGACTCAGTGCAGTTGGGTTGACCCCAGGTATTAAAGTGGACCAGGTGAAGTACACGGCATTCGCTTGTGCTGAGACTGTTACTCTGCATTGACTGAAAGTCCCTGCTTGGAGAAGAGCATTTGAGTAAGATTTTTCCCATCAACAAGAGCAGTAGTTCTGTGATAGCCATGTACACAATTGCAGTAAATGCCAAGCTGTGTTATGATGTGGTCAGTTTGGCATCACGGAATGGTACACTTTATATAGGTAGGACTCATTTATAGACATATAGTTTTCATACTTTTTTCTTCAAAACAGAGGAATAAGGACTTAAAGTGTTGCCTGTTTCTTGTACTTCGAGGTTCCAGTGTGAGTCACCATCTAAGTCACTGTTGGACTAGATGGACCTTTCCACTGATATATGCAGCATGTCTGATCTTATGATTTCAGGCAATATTTTTCCATAAACAAGTTAACATTGCTCTCTCCCATTTGTTATCCTGCCATTTGAAACCTACAGTAATATTTCACCCGTGTGTCTGACTAGTAGTGAGTTAGTACTGATGAAGTGGAGATTTAGCTCCTTTATTTCCTACTCCCTTTCAACAGCAGTGGCACAGACATCTCTCGGGTCCTCTGATCCATGCAGGAGTTGCTCTTTCTGCATCAGTGACTTTGCCTGACAGTGACTGACCTTTAAGAATTAGTCCAGAACCTGAGGTGTCTGCAAATACAGTGAATGCTCCCCCCAAGAAATTTGCATTATCCTATCCCAAGTCTAAGTAGTGGCTATGTTTTAGCATGGAATTGAGTTTATTGTAGTCTTTTTTTTTAACTCTTCGGACCTAGCGTTTCTCTTATTTGTCCTTCCTGTCCTCCCCCTCCCGCCATCATCCCTGCATGTATATCTTCCTTATAAATCCATATGGATCACTTGCCTTTCAGGAACATAGTGTGGTCAGGTGTACATGGGCATGTTCTGTGATACTGAACTCCATGTATGGATGCAGCTGAACTTTATACAGGCTGTAGATTAAAATTATTATGAATTTTTGAGTGTTAAGGAAGAAAAACATAAAATGCAGGAAAGATCTGTAAGCATTTACAGATTCAATTTTTATCCCTATCTCTTGGTCACACTGAAACCCCGAATAAAAATTTCATTTGGTACTAATGATGGGAACAACCTTGAAAGTGCAGCTGAGGACTTTGATTGTGACTGGATAGTACTTTCAGTCATCACCAAGGTCTAAAAATAAATCACACTTCCCCATTGAAGCCTGAAGGTGGTCGTTTAGTTATATGGTTAGAAATAACCAGAGGTGGGTGGATGGATGAGCCTAAGGTCGGCATTTATCCTTGAGGGGAAAGGCTGGGCACACAGGATCTGTGAGCACTCCCAGGGCAGACAAGAGCATTGCAGAGGCCACTGCCCAGCAGTGAGTGAAATCATAAAACTTTGGTGCAACTAAACACAGCCACTAGTGAGGCAGCCAGGAGGGTTTCATTTGTTCATGCCGTTCGTGTAGCAAGTTGTCGTGGTTTTGGTCTGCGCTGCAGCTTAAGTTTTCATCTTTCGGTTTGGCAATGTAGGGGAGAAGTTACTTCCTCCTTTAGGAGCAATCCATTTACATGATTAAAGGGTATTCCCCTGGTAATATTAAATGACCTGTTTTAATTTAGATTGTAAAATATAAAGTAATCTCTAAAATATTAAATAAAATCTAATACTTAGTATTATTTATCTCTTACGCTTAGGAAGAGAATTGCAGTTTGTCTGTTTTCCCTACGAAAAGCACTGCAGTGCTTGGGTTCGTTCCCTCCTTCTTCCCGATTCTTTTTTGGATGACAGGAAGTATGGCAATTCATCCTACGTAATCTCTTTGCTTTTGGGTGGTTGTTGGCAGCTGTTCCCTGACAGTTTTGTTGGTTATACAATTAAGAATCATGAAAAATATGTATTGCGAGGAGCAGTATATGAAACTAATTTAAAAAAAAAAAAAAGTCTTCAGGCTGATAATGGATCAGAAGCAGAACAGAAATGTACTCAAACCAATGTGGTGGTGGTGGGGGGTTTCCCAGTCACAGGAGAAAGTGTTTTATCAAAACTACAGATCTACCACTACCTTTTTTGATTCATTTTCCCAGCACTCCTTCATTTCTAAGTCAGAGGAAATTTTTTTTTTTTAAACGAGTAAAAAGACCAGCAACCTTCTGTTTGTCTTCTGACGGCTGCTTCTCTCCATCACTGCTATTTTGGGTAGGTTTCTTCTCAAGCTAAAAAGACAACTTTTTAAGCAGAGAATGGAACTGTTCAGCTTCACTGGCTTCTGTATGTGTTAAAAAAGTCCCCAAATGCACATCTTGCTACCAATGTGTTTGCAAGTGGCCGCAGCATGACTGGGCAATCTTGCTGAAATCAGTGGAAAAAGGCAGCTTTGTGGGGCTTGTGCTTCCATTATTGATTTTTTTTTTTCCAAATTACTTGATGAAGAACTGATGTATTTTAAATATTTTAGGACGCTTTTTTTGTGTTGAAATATTACATTTTTGTCGTTAAATATTTAAAATTGTCATGGCTGTTTGGAGTTTAAACTGTTCTTTCTAATCTGCACCAGCACATAACTCGGTCATTTAGACAAACAGATGACAAAATGAAATGTGTTACTTCAGCCTTGTCATTCACTAGCAGCGTCAGGAACGAGGTATTTTGGGCTTGCATAATTTCTTACTTAAATCAGTTTAGAGACAGGAGAGAAACAGGCTGCAGAAATTGATGGAATAAGGATATGTAACTGGAAAAAAACCCCTAAATTGCCATTTTGAAAAAACCCCACAACATATTCAACCAGAGCAGAAAGGGAGGGAAATAACATTAAACTCTGTAGGTTTACAGCTATACCCAACAGGAAGAGATAGCAGAAAGTTTACTAACAGGCACAGTGTTTTTCCTCTGTACTTGGTTCTCCTGAGGCTACATCTCAAATCCTGTGTCCAGTTCTGGGCCCCTCACTACAAGAAAGATATTGAGGTGCTGGAGCAAGTCCAGAGAAAGGCAACAAAGCTGGTGAAGGGCCTAGAGGGTAAGTCATACGAGAAGGAGCTGGGGGTGTTCAGCCTGGAGAGAAGGAGGCTTAGGGGTGACCTTTCCACATTCTACAACTGCCTGAAAAGAGGTTGTAGCCAGATGGGGTTTGGCATCTTCTCCCAGGCAGCTAGTGATAGGAAGATAGTGATAGGAAGCTGCACCGTGGAGGTTCAGGTTGGACATCAGGAAGAATTTCTGCACAGAAGGGGTTGTTAAGCATTGGAACAGGCTGCCCAGGGAGGTGGTGGAGTCACCATCCCTGGAGGTGTTCAACAAACGACTGTACGTGGGACTCAGTGCCACGGTCTGGTTGACAAGATGGTGATTGGTCAAGGGTTGGACTCAATGATCTTTGAAGTCTTTCCCAACCTAAATGATTCTACAATTCCATGAGAGGTCTGTGCTCTCCTGTGAGGTAAAATCCATTTATCTCCCCAAAAGGAAAGTTCCTACTATACTTTTGTAATCAGTTAGAACCAGTGAGCCAAATTCTTGGCCCTACCTTGCAGAGGTACTTGGCACTGCTGAGCCTGTGCAGCGAGAAGTGTCTTGAGTGCTCTTCTATGTCTCCAGCTTGGAATATATATGTCAGTGAATACATTGAGTAAAAAAAAAAGGAAAATTTATTTGGAGTGGGTTTTTGATACTCCTCTGTGCTTTTATCAGTACGATTCCAACTATAGAAGTGAAAGAATGGCTTTATCTTTATGGAGATGGTAACTGTACAGTGGCAGCCTTTAGGATGTCTGGAGTCCTGGGTATGGACATTTTTATTTGGAAACACAGTATCCTATTTTGATACAACTGATCTTTTAGAAATTTGTCAGCAAAGTGTTTGTTCCAAAATAATTTCCTGGTCAAAGAAATGTAAGTGTACTTATATTTGTGTCCTGTTTTATTAAAATGGGTGGAGTCTGTAATTTGAAAGTTAGGTGTGTTTGTAAGAGACATTGGGCAGGGGTGGCGTGTTCAGCACTCCATAGCTAGGCTTGACCTAAATATATAGCTGCATAATAACAAGAGCAGCTTCAAGCTCTGTGTCGCTAAACCTTAGCAACAACCATGTCTAAAAACACAGCCCTAGTCACACGTGAACATTTTGCAGCTGGATGAGAACAGCTCTAGGGCCTTTTAACAGCTGATGAGCCAATAGGATGTTTCTGAAGCTAGGGGTCGATGTAGGCATTAGCTGGCACTGGCTGGCTGGCGTGTGGGAGAGGTAATAGGGAAAGGCAGATTGCAAATAAATTGCAAATCCTTTTCCCACGGCAGTTGTTTTCAGACATGTGGCATGTATGTAAGCTGGCAAGTAAAATGAAGCTCTCTTGGTCTGCCTGGGTGGGTATCTGTCCTGAGCAAACTGTCTATTGGACTGCAGAGGTAGTTAAAATTTTATTGGGATTTCCAGTGAAAGAGTAGATTTAAAATGTAAGTTAATAACAAGATGTTTCGATTTGGTCTCATTATACGCTTCCCTACCTGGAGGTTTTAAAACCACAGCCGCTGTTAAATTAAACCTGAGTTTTAGTGAGCCTGCAGAATCCAATCAGTTTGTCTCTCCAGTTCTCTCTGTTTCAGGGAAATGGTTGAGAGGGGTATTTGATTATGTTGACTGAGATGTTTTAGAGTGTCTGGACCTCAGCTGTGGTCACATAGACCTGTGCTTGTGCACCTGGGAGAGAAGTGCAGGCAGTACTGCCTCTGTTTTGTGCACTGGGAATGCTGGCTGTGTGGAGCTGCTGGGAGGTGGGTGCAAGGATGAACCCTGAGACAGCTCTTGAAGCAATGAAGAAAAGCACTGAGCAAACTGTCTGGACAGGCATGTCATATATGGCAAATATATACAGAGAGGGACTAGCCCAGTGCTTCTAAAATGGGATTTTTTTTAAAAAATGGATAAATTCTGAGATATAGTTAATGCAAACATGTTTTCTCGTATATATGGCACTAAGCCTGGCTCTTTCCACTGTCTACTAGTAAATAGCAAAAGTGATAAAGACCTTTAGTTAACTACTAAATGCCAATCTGATGTCTGTTCTGTTTTTTTTTTTTCCCACAGGTTGATTTTTATTTTGCTACAAACCAGTGAAGATGACACCAAAACATGAAAAACAGGTAATCATGTCTAAGCTTTAATAAAAAAGGATTCAAGTTTGGCAGTTGTGGATTGAATTTCATTAAGATTCATGTGGATCAGGAAAATTGGTTGTATTCTTCATCCTTTCAGTTGCCAGGATACAGAATATTCTGGAGTGATGCAGTGCCAGTTCCTTCTGTTAAAGTTTTATGGAAGAATCAGATATTTATTCAGAGTAAATGATTCTGTGCATAAGGGGCTCAAACACTGAGACAGGAGAGAAGGACTTGGATGGAATCTTCTTTTCATCCGTCTTTAGATATTTTCTAGGACATAGTGGTTGGAGCTGGGTCTGGTTACCAGCTGCATGGACCACAAGAATCGTATTGGCGTGTTCTCTTTTGCTCAGTCCACTGAACACTGAAAGCTAAAAAAAATTATTTTTTCTCTGCTGATAGTTTCTTATCAGCCTTACTACACAGCATGCATGGAATCAAGATGCCAACACCCCCCCGTGTGAAAAGCCCCACGTCCTTAGTGGCTGATCCTTTTAATAATTGGCAGCCTGATGGGATACACTATTTTTCTTGGAAGCTTTGTGGAAAATGACTCTTCAGGGGTTATTGACTAATCAGATGTGTAACAGGAGCACAAGGTTATCACCTGATACAGTCCTGAGCGCAGAGATTTGAATTAAAATGCAGCTGGAATGATTAATGTAAATAATCAACCAATGTGAGATTATTTTTATTCCACCTTCTTGTGGTAGATTTTCCCCCCATATTAAAAATAGATATTTCCATGTCAAATTTCCTATTGTCCTAGTAGGAAAATGTTAGAGACCTCTCAGAAACACACAGTTTTTGTGGTCAAATTCTATATAGTAAAGCTTCTGACTTATCCTTGTCTCTGAGCAATCCATTTCCTTTTGCAGAAATATATACAACAAGAGAAAGGAGAGAGGAGGGATAAAAATGAAAAGAGAAAGACTTCTTATGTTTGCTTCAGCTGCCTTTTTGGTGTGTTCTTCCTTTTGAGGCAAATCCAAATGGGAACATATAAGTTTTCCATGCTTGTGTCTATGTGTCCTCAGCGCTGCCCTTTTACTCTGCTGTCAGCACTCATGTTCTTTGCAGAGATCTGTATCCATGAGGGAGAAGATGTAAATGAGGTTTCGGTGTCACTTTGGCCATTTTGTCATTTACATGTGACCCTAACTACTTGGACTGCTCCCAGCCTTGAGGACGGAGTAGCAAAATACCACTAGTGCCGGGTTTAAACTGGCTGTTTTAGCCAGGAATGAAAAGACACATCCAGCCAGAGAAACTGCTCTTCAATTCCTGCTTGTTAAGTAGTTATGACTACTTTTGTAGCAGATTTGAAGATTCTGAATATTCATGAGACTCTTCAGGCCACTGTGGCTGCTGGGATCAATATCAAAGCTTTAGCATTAGCGGTTTGGAAAGGAAGTGTTTTGTGTTTGAATTTAACAGTTTCCAGGGAGAAGGAATAAATGGAGATGACACTTCAGTAGCTTTCTGTGGAGTCCATATTGTTCCCAGTGCAATAGGCATCCATGCCCAAGCCTGGACACTTTGAAGTGTCAGTGATCCTGGTTTTGAGAGAATTGTTGCACTGCAGCATTACAGGACTTATATTCTAAATGCATGATAGACATGCATATATTGTGCCCCTCAATGAAAAAAAACCCAACACAATCAAGCAAAAAGCACAAAATAAAACTGAAAGTCTGTGTCACATTGCATAATAGCTAGATCTGTAATTCTGGAAAAACCAAGCAGCACTGGGCAGGCGGAGAAGACACCTTGAAAAGGATTGCAGCTGGTAAAAGTAAAAAGTCCCTGAAGCCTTGACCCGCTTTGAGCTGAACTTCCCATGTTGTACAGCTGGACTGCAGTCCAGTTTTGTGACAAATGATGAAGTTAGTCTTCAAGTGGGCTGTGGGAAAACACAGGTGGACAAGTTCATCACTTGAGGATAGACATGTCTATTGATAGTATCCTAATTTTTATAGCAAGATGGGGAGGGAATGGAATTTTTACAGAGGTTGAAGGCAATTACTACCCTAAATTGCTGTAATCTCATGATTGATTGTGACCAGGGAATGCAGGATGGATGAGCATACAACAGCAATCTCACAAAGGACTATTCTGCCACCTAACTCTGCTTGGACCCTAACAGAACCTATATGTTCATGATGGCCTTTACAAGCCTACTTTTCTAGGGATGCAAAAGAATAAGCACCTTTTCTGGGAGTGGGTCATCATTTATGCAGTTAGCGTAAATCAAAGCAGTTAGGTCTGCTTTGATGAAATCAGTACTGTTTTTCCTGGAGGATCTTGTATCCTGGAGAAGACTTAAGGGTCAAAAGAGAGAATAGTCTACATATGCAATGCTACTGTTTCAGAGCAGCAGAACCTTTGGAAGGGGAATTGGGATTAACACTTCCTAGATTCAAGAGTTTTATAGGGGAAGTAACCCTAGATCTTGAGAAAGGCTGTACATTTTTATTCTTTATTTCTTAATGTTTATCTTGCTTCATTCTAAACTCAGTAATGGCATTCTTTGGTAAATAAAAGGCAAAAAAAGGAACACCCAGTGTTCTGATGAAATCCTGGTATTTCAAATGAGAGCTGACAATGACTGTGTGTGAGGGGTGCAGTTTGCTAAGGTGCTCTACTGTTCTGCAGATAATTTTTATTCTTTGCTCGGTGCTTTACTGCTTAGTCACCTGCTTGCCTCAGTGTCTACAGCTGGTCTCCCTTCCTCAGGAGGCAGAGTCTGAAGGGCTTTAACTTCCTCCATATTGAAATTCAGTGATTAGTTAAGTGCAAGTTAAAAGATTACAGAAGTTTTTGTGTGTATCTTGTGATCAGGAGTGATTTGCAAGGTGAGCCATAGATAACCCACAGCACATCCGATAGTAACTTTTAATTATAATCATTTGGTATAATAAACGTTTGAAAGAAGTGTTTTACTTCAAAGACTATTTTGATTCCCTAAAAAGAAGAGGGTTATAGAAGGTTACTTGGAAATGGAGTAATCTGGGGAACCTGGACTAAAGGAAGGTCAATGAGAAGCTGATACAGCAGTAGATAAGAGGAAGGGGACTGAGGTCACGTTAGAAGCAGGCTGCCTGCAGTTGTGACTCCTGGGCAGCAGCAGTTGAACAGAGGAAGAGAGCAGTATCCTGTTCTAATCTTCCTGGCATAATTCCTCTTCTTCCACTTGCAGGACTGATGCATGTAGTGCTCAACAAAGGAAAGACAGTATGTTTAGAAGTGGTTGCAGCTCTGGAGAAGAGTGAGAAAGAGGGAAATAGGAGTTTGGAGAAGACAAAAACTTGACAGAACCTAAGACTGTGGATATGAAAAGATGTAACAGTGGGTCTGAAAGTATGATCTGTCTATATATGTATGCCAAATATGATAGACAGTGAGGCAGGTGAAGAAAAGCAATGACAAAAATGGTTGCCTCTCCTGTGTCCAGCACATTGCTCATGATCTTCTCAGGAGTGGGAATAACTTCCTCATGTCTCCCACTAGTGTTTTTGTCAAAGTAACGGCATGACCCTCAGCTGGTACAAATGATTACAGCTCTGTTAATTTGTTCCTCTTGTGTCACACTGGTTGAAAAGCCACAGGGAAGAATTGGCCCTCCATTGCTCTTCGGTGAGGAGAGAAGCAGCAGAGGTGATGGGAGCCTTTCAAATGGGCATTCTTTAGCAAGGTATTCATGGTAATCTCCAAAAGGGTATGCAGCAATAATGCAGAAAACACCGCTGTGACAAGAAGCTGGGCTAAGTGACATAAAACTGTGGGCTGTGTCCAGCCATCAGGCACAGCCTGAAGCAGTACCATCTGGAAATCAGAGTGGTCAATGACTTAATCTAGAACTTGAGTACCTCCCTGCCATGTGCTAAGTGCAGTGGCTGTTCAGGAAAAAATACATCTTTTCCTTTCAAGGTTGTCATTTTTCCCATTGGTCCACTGAAGGTGGCCATTGGTGGCACATTGAGGTGTGTGGCAGGGGGGAGAAAACTTGGCTGAAGAGAAAAGCTTGTATTTTTTATGTCTGTGGTTTGGGCATGAGAAGACACATTTTTAGAGCTTTCTACTTCAAGGTTTCTTGATTTATGCAGATATGTACTAAAAAAACCCATGTTACTTACCAGAGACGCTGTCATTCCTCCCACAGTTGAAAGCTGTACCTGGAGATCTCGTGCAGTGCCTTTCTCTCAGGGGGAATGTATCTGCAGCTTAAAGTGATACGCTTTTTTCAACTGAGTCATTGCTAAGTGGTTCGCTCAGCTTTTTGGGTGAATAGCTTGTTTAAGCAACTGGAGTAGGGCATCTTGCTTGTTTGCTCTGGAAGTAGCAGGTACTTAAGCACAGTTTTGACCTTTGTATTTTAAAGGAATCATTTCCATCTTGGTATGAAAATACATATTTAGCAGACTTTTTGGTTTCTATTTTCTGTTTTCTCTAAAACACAAGTTTTAGTCATTAACTGAGGATACTCAGGAACATTTAATTCTTCAGTCTCTTCTAATTCCCATTAGCAATGCCCAGTTACAATGTAGTAGTGCCCACAGGCCTCTCTTTTGGAATCCCTCTAAATTATTATATAAATGTAGAAATTACAAGGCAATAGACAAGATATGACAATGTCTACAACAAATAGTCTATATCCTTGTCCCCCCGAAAGGGGAATTATGCTCTGCAGTGCAGCTGTGTTGCTTCCTTGGACAGGTGGATGGGCAGATTGGAAAAGAAGTGCCCAGGTGCTGCCTCTTTGGCTGTACTCTTAGTGTGGGAAAAGCCCTGCCCAGTTCTCCTTTGCATGTGTGACTTTGAATGTTACGTTTTTAGTTTGTAGCTACCGAGGTCACATCTCCCATGCATGAAACACATATGACTTTTCACAGTATTACTTAATCTGTGATACTCCTTTTCAGATAGCAGTTTGGCAGGGAATTTCCCAGACACGTGGTGTAGCTCAGATGATTCATTGCTTTTTGCTTCTCCATTTACAGGGTTGCAAAATGCAATAAAACAGCAGTTCAGCTTTTAATCTGAGCACAGTAGTTTGTGGAACAGGAGAACAATCAAGAGAGTCTTTAAGGCTGCCTTTGCCTTCTGACATTAAGTGCTTCGTTTTTATTATGCACTTGCAGGAATTTGTAACTGTCTTGGTGAGAGACCCCAGGACACAGAAAGAAGACTCATGGCATTCTTACATAGACTATGAAATATTTATTCACGTAAGTATAAAATTATCACTGCAGATTCTTTGGGCTCTTATTGCTGTTTCTGTGCAAGCTAGGGTTGTCTTTGGGATATTAGTGGAATTTTCTGTATGCTACTTCTGGAATGCTGGAGGCTATTACTGTCCTTTTAACAACTGAGATGCAGTGAAACAGGTAAGGTGGGTTGGCCAATATCCATGTAGTAGGTCTGGCAGAGTTGGGAGTTGAACCTATTTTGTTCAGATGTGCATTCCACGATGTCTTGCAACAGAGACAATTCTTACCTTTGCTTATCAGCAAGAAGTCTGTCACAGTCAGTAGTATCTTACCATTATAGAACAATCTTGATATTCAGGTATTTGTGGGAAAACAAATTTCTTTTAGAGTAATTATTTGGTTATTTGTACTTTAAATTCTCCTTTTTGCTAAGTTATTTGGTTGCTGCAATGTGGTTGTTTTCAGCATACCTTGATATTTATATTATCCTACTTGAGTTGTGCTTGGTTGTGTCAACTACATTTGGGTTTATGATTGTAGTCCCCCATATGTTAATGGGAGCGCACCTAGAATTATCGTTCTTGTGTACTTTATATCTGTCCTATACCTGGTTTTGTTTTCTTGATTGTTCTTTGGTGAATGACATATGGAAGGCGTTATCCTTCTTTACGAAATCTAGATCCAGGGATTTTAACTGCAATGTAAAAAAATTTTTTTACGAATTATTACACGGTTAATGCTTGGCGCAAGACCAAAAGCATTTTCTTCCTGTGTGGAAGAGTTAAGCATTCAGTGTAATGAAAGCAAGCAGTCAAATGATAACTTATTACATGTCTGTGTGACAGGTACTTCTCTCCTGTGTGACAATCAGAACTGTGAAACTTCCACATTTTGCAGTTTGCTTCAAGTACTGCTTCCAAAGCAATTATATTTTTGACTTCTGGTAAAAAGGAGTTCTGTGGATTTGGTAGAGTGANCTTCCCCATTTTGCAGTTTGCTTCAAGTACTGGTTCCAAAGGAATTGTATTTTTGACTTCTGGTAAAAAGTTCTGTGGATTTGGTAGAGTGGGTGCTGTATTACTGTTTCACTGGCATCACTGCCTCTGAGTAGAAGCGTGTTACTGGTTTTCTCAGCAATTGCTAAGCTGGGGAGATGTTATTTAGACCCAGTTGTGATTCAACCCCAGCTAGCAACTAAGCACCACAGAGCTGCTTGCTCATTCCCCCCCTGCCCCACCAAAAGATTGAGATAAGAACAGTTTAATTATTTTCAATAATAAGAATTATTATTATTATCATCGTTATTAAAAAGGAAAATAACAGAAAAAGAAATGAAACCAAAGAAAGACAAGCGACGCAAATGAAAACGTTTGCTCACCACTAACCAACCGATGCTTCACCAGTCCCTGAGCAGTGGCCCCAACCCAGCCTCCCCCCTAGTTTATTGCTGAGCATGACACCATATAGAATCTCTCTTTGGTCAGTTGGGGTCAGCTGTCCCAGCTGTGTCCCCTCCCATCCTCTTAGGCCCTCCCAGCCTGCTCACGGTAGAGTGGGGTGAGGACTAGAAAAGACCTTGGGTCTGTGCAAGTGCAGCTCAGCAATAACAAAAACATCTCTGTGCTATCAACACTGTTTTCAGTACAGATTCAAAACACAGCCCCATAGCAGCTACTGTGAAGAAATTTAACTCTCCCACAGCGGGCATCTCTGAAGCTGTTAAGCATCAGCTCAGCTTCCTGCCACCACAACGCCAGGGCTTTTGGAGACCAAGTCTCTAGGTCAGTTCTACCATCCAGACTTCTCAGTGGATTTAAAGTATTGTGTCTGCCAGGCTCTTAAGCCAGGTGAGTTCCCCTTCTACCCAGCTCCTAGAGCAGCTGGCTTCTTAAACTGTGAGGTACTCTGGATACTCCCCTATTCTAGAAAGCTGTCATCTTTGTGCCCTCTGCAGTCTGCATCGTGTGGCTGTCTGGAGTTGTGGCTGCAGGCAGGCAAGGAGGGTGGGTTGGACTGCAGGCAGTTTTCTAATGGAGTCCTGTCTGGTAGGTGGCATTTCATCTAAACGTATGCTCCATGGGAAAAATTGGCAAAAGCATTTAATTTCCACAAACCGTTTCTCTTTTAATGAATTGTCATTTTTCTAGTGAGCTAAGAGTGTTCTGTGGGAAAATTTCCAAGTGCTGCTGCTTGTGTAGAACAGTCACATTAGTTTCTTTGGTTTGATTGAAGTGGGACTGCACACTGGAAGACCACTACGTAGCTGTTTGCAGGATTATAACTAGAATAGCTAAAGATGATCTTTTTCCCTGCAAAGATTGACATTATCTGCTGAAGCTTTTTTCTGAGGTCTTTTTGTTCCTGTTACTGTAAGTTGTACTGTAATCCAAATCTCTTGCTTTTAAAAAGGAAGCAGTGAAAAATATTTCCCTGAGAAGCAGGTAGAAACTGTCACCAGTCCTGCCTGAGGTAAAGCAAAGTCCTTAACATAAACTGAACTAATGTCAAGCTTTCCATTTCTGTCTTGGGTATTAGTATAGAATCTCAGATGTGTTTTTAATACCATAACTTTCGCTTAAGCTGATTTACAAAATAAAATGTTTTTTATTTCCCAACAGACAAACAGCATGTGCTTTACAAGGAAAACATCCTGTGTTAGACGTCGCTTTCGAGAATTTGTTTGGCTTCGGCAGAGGCTTCAGAGCAATGCAGTGCTTATGTGAGCAACTTTTTACGTGGCTATTTAGTAATCTGTAAATCATGGAAGGGAAGGATTGTTTCATCTTTATTCTGAGAACTACAGAAATCAGATCCAGAAAATGTCCTGTGTTTCTTACTTGGACAAGTTTATTCTGTACAGAGCATTTTATGCGCTTTATACCCAGAACAATGTGGTTTGTACTGATAGCCTTTGTTTGCTAAGCCCCCCTCTAATTTATAAGAGATTTGATCTGTGTTTTCTTTTTCTACGCACAGGTAGCAGAAATAGCAATCTAGTGTAGGTGTCTATACCTCCTCTCTGCACCTCTTGGGTGTGCTTAGGTTTTGCAAGCACCATAAGAGACCCAGTCAGACATGCATGCAGGCTTAACAACTGGACCAGAAAAATCAGATTAATTTATTTTCCCCCTTTAAGTGTGTGAAAAGCCCTCCAGTTTCTCAGCGTTGTGTTCCTGAATTGATTTCAAGAGCTTCTGGAACATGACCCATGGTTTTCACATGCTTGGGGTTGGCATTTGCTTATTGCATATTTTTCTCTACTGCTTCACATTTGGTTTTAACTGTGTATTTTCTTCCTGTTTATAAAGACAGCTACCTGAACTGCCATCTAAAACTCCCTTTTTCAATATGAACAATCCTCATCATGTGGACCATCGCCGTCAGGGTCTGCAAGAATTCCTGGAAAAGTAAGTACAGCTTATCCTAGACATGTTGGAATTTTTATGAGGTCATCAGTTTCTGGTTCAAAATAGCTCATCTCTGGTGCTTGAGAGCCACCGTGTGGTCATGTGTACTGCTACACATTTGATTATATTTTCATTTGCACTGTCATATTTCATACACGTGACTTCAGTTCTATTGGTTATAAGCAAATGTCAGCTGAGGCTTTTCCATTGCTTTTCATTGCATTGGTTATAAATAATAATTTTGGATTTAAGTCACTTTGCAATTGCCTACTGAGGTTGGGAGGTCATTCACTGTGATGTCTGTTTCTAGCTTTCAATAATGAGCTAGATATTCTCACACAGAGAAGCAGACTACTCTCCCTCTTTATGTTCATGGAAAATCAGTGTCTTTGGTGGGCTAAACCCCTGGGAACCTGGGAAGATTCTCAAGTGAGATCTCCTAACACAGAGCTTTCCTCTAATACAAATTATTTTGCTTACCAGTCCCACTAACATAAGCAAGCTCTAGCAGTTGTGACCGTTTTCAGTATAGCTGCAATCTGTTTAAAATCATTCATCAGGCTTAGCTGGAGCCTGACCTGTTACAAGGCAGTACTGTGAGTTTCAGTACTGCATCCCCCAATCCCACTGCTGTAAGCACTTCACCTTCTGCAGTGGCAGAGACCCTGTTGGTGTAATTTTCTGCTTTTTCTCTGCCATTCTTGTAGTGCCCTGGCACTGCTGGTGTGAGAACAGGCTGCTCACAGCTGCTGGGGCAGGAACTGTGCATATGTCTGCAGGCTGTCTAGCTGCTGCTTGGGGTAAGGGCATGGCAAAACACTACAAATAGAGACTATTCATCTTCTTTCCAGTCAGTGTATTATAAGCCTCCCTAAGAGACAACAAATCATTGGTCCTGAGGTATATTTGTTAGGCTTAACAGCTGAAGGCAGAAAAAACTCACTGCTGTAGGAATAGAAGTCTGTATACAGTTATATAGGATCTGTGGCCAAAAGGTCAGCCAATAAATACTGGTTGAAAGCATGTGAGACAGAGAAGTGAAAGCAGAAAACCATCAGGGTTTTTTTCTACAGGAAAGAAAAACAGTGAAATAGAATGACTGTGCTGCTAGAAGCATATTAATGATGATACAAAGGGTGTGGTAGATCAGGTTCCTGTCCTGGGTCTGAGCAGTCCTGGCTTAGCTGTGCTGCCCCATGGAGTAGTGCGTTTCAAAAAACTCATTTTAAAATGACTAAGAGGCCATTCTGGTAACAAGGTACAGTATACCAGCATTGGAAATGTTTACAACCACTGTCTGTGTTTTAAAAGGCGGAACAGAAAGTTAGATTCTCTTAAAACCCTTCATCACACTTCACTTTTGTGGCTGTCTCTAGTTTAAATGGGTACTGACAGCAGAAAATGACTGCACATGGAGCATTTCACTTTGCTGCTGTTAGTCCAGGAGTGGGAAAAGAGGCAACTCAGTAGTAATGATTTAAATGTTTAAACTTGACTGCTAGAAAGGTATCAGCTTTCCCTCAGCCCTGGGGAGTAATTGGAAGGAATTTTCAGAGATTGTGTGATGATGAATTGGCCTGGCACCTTATGTGCTGTACTGTTGCCCTCTGCTGGCTGGCACCTTTGTGCTGCTGCTGCTGGTGGTCACAGAAATCACCTTCCTACCAGCTCAGCTATGCTGCCATGATGCTTTTCCCCTCCTATTTTATGACTCTGAACCAAAGGCTGTGATTCCTTCTCTGAAGTTGAATTTGTGGGACTCCTTAATGAGTGTGTGTATACACAATGTACATATATATTATAGGTATAATATAAATAGATATGTATAACACACACATATTTTTATATATGTGTGTGTTCTATATTTATAATATGCATATATGTACTTTATACATATATTATACATGTACACATACATATATGTCTATTTATTATACACACTTAACTTTACTGAAGCTCTGGGTCTGGATGCTGCATGTTCTGTGGTGTGGCAATACCAGGTGAAGCAGAACTTCTCTGATGTATTAGAAAGGGGGTGTAACCCGAAGCTGCAAAGCTGAGAGCTCCATTCACCCCAGCAATACAGCAGTCACTGCCCACAAGCTCACAGTCCCACTGGTGTTTGTGGCAGTGGGAAGAAACAGGATTCAAGCCAATGTGGACCTGTCAAGGGAGAGGTTTGCAGGTAACAGTTTTAAACACCTGCATGTGATGCAGGAATCCCAGCTCCTCTCTGGGTGCCTTCTGATGTTGTCAGGATCCAAGCCATCTCTGAAAAGGAAGTTTAGATCTTTCAAAGTCTTGGTTCCTGCCCTCTGTTGCTCTGTGAACAGGTTGCTGTAGTGTCTGCTCATGCAGGAGCTACGTGCCTGAGAAGCAAGGATCGAGCAGCTGGAGGCTCTCTAGTACTCAGCTTCTGGCCCTGGGAACACCTCCATATTGTCTATAAGTGGATGTGTACAGAATTCTCTTGTCCTCCTTCATGTCTCACTCCAGAACAAGTTTGCAAAGGGCGAGGTGCACACTTAGAGCCTTTGTGAAGCCTCTCCGTGCCAAGCACAGTAGCATAAGAATTAGGCCAACAGCTGGAAAGTTAAGCTAAGCACTAGACTTTGGTGAAATCTGGAAACAGGTGTCCCATTTAGATTTGGTTTTATTGCACAAATGCAGGGTCAGATCTACTTGTCTTACAGATTATTATCTCTGAGTGATGAAGGGCTGTAAAGCTCACTTCTTGTCTGGGCATAATTTAATATTTCAAGAGGCCATTTGCATTAACGGAAGCCAGCTAGCCCCTTTTCAATTATGAATTACTCTGTAAGAATAAGGAAAATCTTGTGTTTTTCCTGGTAAGTACCCTTGTACTTTGAGGATGCCTGTAAATTTACAGGAAAAGCTTATTCTTAAGCTAGAGATCAAAATTAAAATACTCTAATATTAGATTCCATGAGATCCAGTTTGCTTTCATCTCTTTGTTGCTGTACAGGTTTAACTTTGGGATTTGGATTATCCCCATAGAAGATCATTCATGTTTGCTTATGGAAAAACTAATTAGCAAAGACATTTTGAATGAAGCTGTGTTCACTCACTGACTTTATTTTTTTTTTAATGGAATATAGTTGGATCCCAAAACAATGTATAATTTAGGAAAAAGAATTACTCTTCAATTTGTTTTCAGACATGCAGTTTGTTACGTGGTAGAAGACATACTAGAGTTTTGAGAAAGGAAGCGCTTGGATCCACAGGAGATAAAGGGCATCCAGAGTGTCGCTGCTCTGGAGGCCCTTGCACTGGACTGGCTTGCTGCTGGAGTGAGCAAGCCACCCAAAATTCGTCTGCCTAAGGCAGAGCCATTCTCAGACGGTGGCTGGCCTTTTGCCCTTTCCCTCCCACCTCCTTGTCTGCCCACTGCAGTCCCACAAGCAGAAGCTGGTGCAGGATCAGACGTCTCTTTTGGAGTTCTCTCCACTGAGTGCTCTGTCAGGGGTGTGGAAAGTGGGAGACTGGCTCCAAAGGGATGGATGCCAGCTCGCCCCTGCCAGGGCAAGTGGTGGTTGGTTCTTTCCAGTGGAGCCTTGCTGGTACTTTCTATCTGGTGAGTGAGTAATGTCTAGCACGCATGTGTCACTTAATCTTTTCCTAAACGCACACATTATCAGATACCAAACAGTTGCTTCCCAGTTGCTTGATATCAGTAACATTTCCTCCCTCATAAAAAATGAAGGAGGAAACACAGTCGGCTTTTTTAAAGAGGAAACTGCAGCTTTGTTTGGTGTGGGCTGGAGCTGAGGGGCTGGTTGCTCAATAGAGGGCACCACAGCACAGGCTGTCATCCCCCACCTCTCGGCTCCTTGTTTTTATCCTTGCTCTCGTGATATGATGTAAATGGGCAGAGTAAATTTGTCGAAAACAAAACCAGAGTGTTAACCTTCCACACACATGCAAGTGTGCATCTGTCATTGTATTAGGTTACAGTAGATACAGGAAATCTTTAGTTAGGATTAAGTTGTACTGTTCAGCCATATGTTGTTCTCCTCCAGCAGAACAGTGTATAATATACCTAATAAAATCATGTTGAAGAAAACCAGATTTTGGACCTTGTCCAAATAAGACAAAGCGCATGTTATGTCTTTTGTAAATATTTTTGCCATAACACAGGGAAAGAAAAATATTCCTCATATAGTATCCATAATTTCCTCAAAAATGACATTATTTTTTCTGGTTGTGAAGTGATGTGTTGTGGTTCAGCCCTGCTTCTTTAAAGGTCTAGAGATCACAAGCATTTACTAAAAACTTACAAACAAATACTTGCATGGCTGTGAATAAAAAAATTATTTTATTATCTCTAATTCTAATATAGAATCTTATCCTTCAGCCCCCTTAATCACATAAGTAGTCATTATGCATGTGAGCAATCTGGCCAAGAGGAGTGAGATCTCTGACAAGTAATGACTACTGATGGGATCAAGACTTGCAGGATTTAGCCTTTCGTTCTTATCCCAGGCGTGCATAGAAGGTCTGTTGTTCTCTTAAGTATGCTCAGTCAGTTTATAGAAATTATTACCGTGAGCCGTGACTCCTCCATTAGCGCAACAGCAGCGAGTGCTGATTTACATCACTGTAACCACAGCTCTGCGCTGGCACTGGCTGCAATAACAGTGTTGGAGAAGCGCTGGGAGCGCTGCTGGTTGTGTTGAGACTGCGCCTGCGTTCAGCCTCCATGAAGACATCCGAGTGTTAGTATTAGGATGCTCCTCCCTTTCTCTCGCCTTTTTAATTTGTTAGGTGGTGGTTTGTAATTTTGATTTTTAAAATCCTTGGAGCCTGTTCTATTTTTCAGATGTACGGCCCTTCACACAGTGAGTCCCCAGGACAGTGAAAGCCCTGAAGAGCAACTGCTACACCAGCACTTAATGCTACTAGTACCATCTGGTGACAAATATATGGTTATTTCCTTGAAAAGGAAAATTTTGAACAGGAAAGCATAACGCTTATGGATAGCGCAGAATTTATTTTTCATTTTGATTGCTTGAAGAATGCAATTAGAAAGCAGGCTAACCTGTTGGTTCAGAGAGGTTGGGAAAAGCAGGAGTTATTTTTTTCATTAAGAGAAAAAGGAAATGCTTCAAAAGTACAGCTGAGTGAACAGTGTTCATATACTTGCTTTCAGGATGGTTTTGAATGATTTGCAAAATAGATTGAGTGTTTGGTCTCAGTGTGAACAGATTGTGAGCGCACACACACACACACGTATGTGTATATATATATATGAGTGTATGTGTGATTAGCTTTATGAACATCTTTCCATTTCTTTGCCATGGTTTCTCTTCACACCCTTCACCTCCAGATGGCACTATGAAGCAGAAAAGAAAATTACTGTGAAATAATGAGTCCAATGTAAAGTAAAATTGGAAATTGAATTATAGCTGCAGAAAAAGGACAGTAGCCTTGAGGTCCTGATCAGTCTGTACTCTTATCACTTTTGTTTGCTGTTCCATGTGTTAGGTTACTGCTGAGTTAATAACAGTGCTTTAGCAGTTCAAGGCTTTGCAGAATTGTACTGGACATGAAATAAAGCTAAAATGAATTTGTGTCCAATATCATTGACATTAGCGCTCATTACTTCTCTGGTGTAATGCCTCAAACCATCTAAAATCAATTTTAAAGATTACCCGTTATTTTATAAGGAAAATAAAATACATTTCAAACAGCAACAGAGCTGTAAGTGTAGTGTAATCTCATGAACAGTTAGTTACTCGTGTTTTTGCTGGTTGGCAAGAAACTTTTGAAGGTACAGCAGGAGGAAAATCTGTGAAACGAAATGCTATCCTCAGAATTTAATGACTTGGCTTTTTGCTCCGTTACTTGGTATTAGACACGCAAATGTTAGAATTGCAGAAATGTGCATCCCCTCATTGTGCCTGTGAAAAACAGTAATGGTAGTTACTCTACAGTAAACTCCAGCATGTTATTTTTCTTATCTTTTTTTTCTTTTTTCTTTTCTTTTGGTTTGTTTTTTTTTTTTGGTTGATTGGTTGGTTGATTGGTTTTTTTAAATGGAAGAGAAGAGGAAGGGGAATATTCACTCCCCCGATTGCATAAACTAAAAAAGTGGATTTATTGTCTGGAACGATACTTTTACTTTTTGTTGCAATGTTTGTCTTTGTTTGGAATGTGTGTTTATCAAGTGAAGGCTGAAATCCTCTTTTAGTGGCTGCTGAATGATGGCTTTTCAAACTGTAATCATGAAGCTGTTCCTGTCAAGGTGTGTGGACCTGTAAATTCTGTGTTTTGAATCATTTTTACACAGCATTTGCTGACTTTTAAACTACAAAGAAGTTTTTCTGTGTATTAATACACTGCGCACATTGATTTTTACAGATGTCTGTTTGCTGTGTTTGTTTTTAAGTAACATTTTGAGAATTTAGACTGTATTAAAAAGGCTTTCTCCAGGTACGAGACTGTGCTTATTTTGAACTCCAGCAAAATCTGGCCTTTCTGAGACTGAATTTCAGCTGCACCTGGGTAGATCATTAGGGTCGTTGCAGACATTTCCTCATTGGAAGGTGACAAAATTCGAGTTATTTGGGTGAGACTGCGCGTGTGTTTACCAAGGCAAGTGAAATGTGCATGTACGCGAGTATCTCGTGTTTTCAAGTGGATTCCTCTTATTACTTATTTTAATTTGACAGATTTTTATAGGCTTGAATGAAGCCAGAAATCCTTTTGTGTTTATTAAATGTTAGTGTAATGTTGGCCGCTTTAGAGATCAGTTTTCAGAACATATTTGTGTTTTAAAACATTGCAGTCCAAACACATCATTAATCTTATTCAAGAGAAGGAACTAATCAGTTATACTTTTTATTTCAGTCAGAGTACCTTTAAAATGTAATATTTCTTTCCGCTCTTACTAGTTCTTACATTAATGTCATCTCTTGTTTCTTATTGCACAGCAATTACTTCTTTTGGTAAAAAGTGTAACCTAAGTGACTCTTTAATAGTTTTTAGTTGTTTAAAGATATTTTAATAATTTTCTGTGGACACTGTTTGGCATGGTCAGAGGCTCTGATGTCTTCATTACATGAGTAAAATTCCATGCACATATAAAAGAACTCTCTTGTTAATCATTCTAGGATTTGCATATTAAAGAACTCTTTCTGTAAAGAAATGTTGAAGAAGAGTTGCATATCTTTTTCTTCAAAATAGTGATAATGATCCTCAATTCTGAGGCCTTAAAAAGTAACTCTTCAACTTTCTGTGTTACTGGAATGGATTGTGTTTTGTTTACTCTCACGTGATATAAGTAAATACACTGTGATAGATTTATTTGGAGACTTAATTTAAAATATATACGAACCAAATATTAAAATGGATTTTTGAAACTAGCTGGGCTGAAATAAAATTTAAGAGTCCCTGAAAACTGTTTGCCAGTAAATTAAAATTGGTGTTCAGTTTTAACATTTTCATTCTAGCTTAAATATACTCAAATTTGTAACAGCATAAATAGTTTTGGCTAGTGTTGGCTCTGTTGTTCACAGGTATTCCAAAGTCCTGATGTTGCACGTGTGTGAAATCTGTTCTGCCTACACTCTATCTCTCTACACGCTTCTTTACTCCAACAAATTGGTGACTTGTAATTTTTATAAAAGTTTGGCTATTAAAAAAAAAGAAAAAACCCCCAAATTTTTGTAAGAGTATATGCCTCCAACTGCCTAAAAATCATTAGTTGATCCATGTGGTAATAACAGATGGTTAAATGGAAGAAATGTCCTTGAAGTTATTCTAATAGCAGATGTGCCTAACTATTAGCTTCGTGTTTTTACTCACCTAAAATTCCAAACAATGTAGTAAGAAAGTAACACACACCTAATCATTTTAATATGTTCATTACCTTCTGTTACTGATTTAGGATTCCTCTGAAACCTCAAACGCAGGGCATCATTTGGACTTTGTTCTGAGAAAACGCTTTAGAATATGTGTGCGTGTGCAGCTTATATGTAAACATTTGCCTCTTTTTCTGGTCCCAGGATCCTGCAGGACGCGTTGCTGCTTTCCGATAGTAGACTTCACCTCTTCTTACAGACCCAGCTAAGCCCAGAAGATATGGAGGCTTGTGTGTCCGGACACACCAAATACTCTGTTGCTGATGCAATTCACCAGTTCGCCTCTTTGAACAGACGTTTTCCTATAGAAGATGGAGAAAGAAAAAAAGGGAAAAACGATGCAGACTCTGATTCAGAGAGGTGATTTCTGTGTTTCCTTACTTTCTGAGGTTATATATCCGTACATACACATGCGCGTGCTTCACTTTTTTTGTTGATGTAATACTAAGATAATGAAAAAATTAATTGACTGAGATTTTATTGAGCTGTGACAGCTCATCATAGAAGTCTTCACACACACCTCCACACTGAATTAATGAATGCAGTAGAAATTCAATTATCTGCATTCTGATTATGTGAATTTCATTTAGTCAGACTTGAATTATTCGCGTTTAAATTATCTTGCTAAAAAAATATCCAACTGCACTCCAAATGGCTAATTAAAAGTCCAAATTTCCTGTCTCTCTTTGTGACTGGAGATAATTAAAGTTCTCCTCTGTTACTCAGGCTTTGAGTGTGTTGTGAAAACCAATTTCCTCCTTTTATTTTTTTTTTCTCCCCCCCCTCCCCTTTTCTGCAGTTCATCCTCCGGGCTCAGACCTAGTGATGACAGCATTTCATGTGGATGTAAAGCAAGCCCAGCTTCTGAAGAATCGTGAAAAATCATTCTTGTATTGCTATCTTAAGGACAGTACAAAGCAGTTTCTGCTCTGTTTACTGGTTATGCGTGCCACATAAACAGGGCTCTCTGGTGTTGCGTACCTAAAAGACCCGTCGTCAATATGTCCTTATAAAATATTCAAAACAGACCTTCATACTACCTTTTTGTTCGTTTTTTGTGTGTGTGTGTATCTTGATTCAGGTCTACATGTTACCTGTTTATGTTTTTCTGACTATTAAAATCTCAGTATTGCATAAGTCATGTTTTCCTGACATACGTGGCAGTTAAAATATTTCCTTCAGTGAGTGCATGTCTTGGATGAGAAAAATAAAGATAATTTAATTCCTCAGCTTAAAAGTTGGTATATCATATTAAACATATTCAAAGCATCTTTTTGTAATTTGCAGCAGAGAAGTTTCATCTTTAGAAGTCATTTGACATTAGTGATGAAATTACACACCCCACCAAGGTACTCACTTTTTAAAGTAGCTCAGCAACATCAGCAAAACAACATTTGTACGAACTACATGCTGCTGACAATGTGAGATATAAATACATGTTCCCGTGGTCTTTCTGTGGTGTTTACAGAAAGCCTGGTTTTATCATGCATGAGTACTGAAGGCAGAAATTCTTGAGCGTGATTGCTTAGAAGTTTGGAAGTATAAATAAAGATTACATAATTTTTAGGCTTGCTTGGGGTTCTCAGTTCCCAGGCAATTATGGATACTCATTCCCAGTGAAACCAATGGCTGGATTTTGCAGTGATCTCGCTAAGGCCACGATTTCACCCAGCACGTTTTATTTTTGGCACCTGTATTTGAAGCTGCTGCGAGAGGTGTTTTGGTTTGGCAGCTGAAAGGGAGAGTATCCCCTCTCGGAGGGGATGGTACTCACAGAGCTGTAACGTGCTGTACAGATGGGGCCCTCTCCACTCTTTGGGAGTAACAGGAGCCGCGTGTTTCCTTGTGGCTCCGGTTAACACGTCGGAACATTGACTTTTTCACAAACAAAAGGCAGGCTTGAATTAAAACTTTGTAACCACCAACACTTATTTTGATTAAACGTCATTTCTGCTCTTTATTGTTCACAGCAGCTGCGCAGTGTCTTGTCCCAGATTCTGTCAAAGGAGTATGTTTCACTGTGGTGTTGTATTTATATTTGACATTTAACTGCTATTAAAAAGAGCTAGGGGGTCTGATCACCCTAGCAAAGCTTCCATTAACTTCTCTGCTGTAGTTACCAGCCTAGAAATGGATATAAATACATACTTTATGGGGGTTTTGTTGTTTTGGGTTTTTTTTGTTGTTGTTTTGGTTTTTTGTTTGTTTGGGTTTTTAGAATGCTGTGGTTACTTTCAAAGAAGGAGCATTTAAAACCTGTGAATTACAGAAACAATAGATTATTAAAAGACCAGCTAATAAGAGGTAGCATAGACATGCGTGGGCATGCTTTTTTCAAAGCATCTAGATGGGAATCTGTGTAATTTTAGAAACATGTTTCAATAGCCTTGAGAATATCATCTCTCAGGTAACTCCTTTCAGCCACTGTATTTTGTTGATGGTAGCACTTTTTAAAAATAAATATCCGTGTTTCTTTTCCCTTGGTCTTACTGAATTGCACAAATGTATCTATTCACTTTCTCAGCTTGTGTGTGAGTTAGCAGCAATACTATTTTAATGTAAAAATGATAACTTTTAATTAAAGCAACAAGTTATCACTAAAAGTAGCTTAAAAATAGCTGTTATTTCCAGGCAGAGATTTTGATTACTTGACTTTTTGATTACTTTTTTTTTTTTAAATAAGTTGGCACATTACAAGAAAAATTGTTTAGCAGACTTATTTTAAAAATGTGAAGGCTGCAAAAACAAAAACTGGAATAATGTCTGAGAAGGATATTAATGTTTTTATTTAACACAATATGGGTTTTTCTTTTGTTTTAAAATACTGAGCTAAACTGTTGAAGCACTTTACAATTCTGGCCTACTAGGACACCTTCAGTATCTGAAAAAAATTACAGAAACACAAGGTTTGGAAAGCCTTTTGTGGCCATTTTTTATTTTTCAATTCTGGGAGCTTATCTGTATGCCAATGAGTATTTTTCAAATAAAGATGTTTCTGAAATAAATACTTGTTTTCTAACAGTTCTGTTGTTGCTCTGTTATTTTCTTTGCCACCTTGTTAAAAAATTCTAAGACTACTATAACAGAACTTTCTTCTCAGCTTTGACAGAAATTGAAATGTTTATCTTTTGAATGTTGCTTGTGTCGCCAGTACTACTGGAAGTTTTTGTATTAAAGGGTGAGGAAATGTATTACATGCTCTCTAGTGTGTCTGCTTTCTGTATCAGCTATATGTAACTGCATATAAATGCTTTAAGACATTTTGTTTCATTGGGAACATTAAATGTAACTGTTACAAATTTAAATGTAAAAAAAAAAAAATTTAATGTCATTTGTGACCTCAGTGATTTGGAGATTTTTCAACACTAGTGTGCAGTTTGATCAGTTAATCGCTGGTATTTTGGTTCTCGTTTTTTAGTTTTGAGTAGTTCTGACATTTCCTGCTAGGTTGTTGTTGTTTTGGCTGGTTTGTTTGTTTTTAAATAGGCTAATATCTAATTTATAAATTAGAAATAGTAATCAGATTACATTCCATCTAATTGCAGTAATTCTCTATTCAAGAGCCGTGCTTTATCTTTTGCTTGGAACTTTTTACCCTCATTTTTATGATGATTTCTTAAAAGCTTTTAAGTAATTAAATAAAACAAGTGACTACTTTCTAGCTCATGTTTTAACCTGCCAGTGAGGTTTCCTTTATTTCAATATCCTAATGACCTTATGACTTATCATGTGTAGTTTACTCTTCAATTATTTTTGTAATATGTGTATAACACACATGTATATACAGTATATCTATGTATATACAGTTTCTCTATATACATTGTATATATATGTGTGTGTAGGTATATATACACACTGTGTATACACACATGCGGAGTTTTATTTGGGTTTTCACTTCTTTACGTTTTCTACAAAAAGAATAACAGAAAACCACCAGAAAGATGAGATAGATGGTGTATTTGGAATGAAATGTGTTTAAATAGCAATGTAGTTCTATAAGCATAGAGGAAAAAAATTATGCTCTAAATACCACACTGCAAACTTCGGTGTCCACGTCTTTTTTTGAAACATGATATACTGATTTATTTTTTTGCAGAGGAATATTGAAACTTTTATAATTAATTACTAAAACACAGTGTTTGTGACTTGCTCTGTTATAAATTACACGGTAGAGATAAAGTCAAAAGAATGAACTTTGAGTGTTCCTGTGTTGTCTCACTGTAATCGCAGTGTAAGGCGCAGGGCTAAACACCCAGGGCTTTACCTTTCTTCCCTAGCACTTACAGTGTTCCAAAAATGTAAAATATAATTTCCACTCTCAGGCCGATACTTTTCATGAAAGGCCTGAACGCTTTGGGACAGACAATTATTCTCTTCTTCGGCGTTAAAAATGCTCTGGAGCGGTTTAAGTCGCTCCCTTGCCTTCTGGAACAAATCCTCCTTAGAAATTCAATCGAGTGGCCTGGTAAAACAGAAATCGAAGCTCTCCTTTGGGCTCGGACCCCGCGGGTTTGGGCTCTGCCCGCGGCGTGGGAGCGGCGAGCGCGGCAGCGCTGGCACGGGAGGGGGGACAG
>VWZF01004461.1:1328554-1380417 GCA_013396755.1 Sclerurus mexicanus | reverse complement strand
ACCGAGCGCTTTTTTTTTTTCCCTTTATTTCTCGGTTTTTCGCACCAGCCCCTCCGCATCCCCGAGCCGCCCCCGCGGCCGCGCAGAAGGAGGGAGCCGGGGATGAGGCGCAGGGATGCGGCCGCACCTGCCCTTCCGCGGCTCCGCGGCGGTCCTAAAATTGCGTTTTGCGCGTTGTTTATGTATTTATTTGTATTTTTGTCCAAAGGGAGGTAGGGCCCAGCGCAGAGCCGAGGCGTGGCATTTGGCAGGCAGGCTGCTCTTAAACGGAGGCTTTTCTGCGGAACAGCAAGAGCCAAAAGGCCTTGTGTCACCCGGTTATGTAAGACACAATCTCGCCTGAAAATGCACAATGAATCGGGAAGGATTTATGTAATTAATTGACCAGTCTTAACCTGTTATCGTGATGTAAGGAATTTGGAACTCATTAATTTGGGCCCTGACAGATTTCATATTAGAGCTGGCAAATATGGATTGAGCCTCTTATTCTTGTAGCAGCTGGAATTTCCATGACAGTGAGGATTAGTGAAGAAGACCTATTGCTCAAGTCAAACTGCCTCTTTTGTAATCAGCAGCCCTGCTCTGCATTAAAGGGGTAATGGGAAAGAGAATAAAAAATAAATACCGAAAGGAAAAAAAAAAGAAAGAGAGAAATGTATTCATGTATGGAGCACAGGAGGGGAGGGAGAGGACGGAGGCATCCTGGAGAGCACAGCCACTGGAATCGGGTTTCCTAGCGTCATGGAAATAAAACTGCCACAAAGGCAGCCGTGGGGTGGTGGAAAAGGAAAGTGCCTGAAGGTCTGTAGCACCAGCATGGGCCTTGCTGCCTCTCAGGCAGACCTTCAAGTGGAGTCTCCTGGGAGACACCAAGCACCCGGGGCCACAGAGGTTCTGGGAACAAGCCTTGGGCTGCCAAGAGGAGGGATTCAGGGATAGAGGTGTCATGATCCTGGGGAAGAGAGGGTTGAGAGGTACCTATCTTTCAGGTACTTGGACTGTGATAACCTCCTGAGTGGGGAAAAGGATGCTCAAGGTGGCTAAAAACCAGGTCCAGGGACAAGAAGGGGCCTCCATGCAGCCATGGCAAGGGTATCTGTGTGCATGATATCCCTCAATTTCCCAGGTACAAGGACAAGCATAAGAAAACTCCCTTTGGGGAGTCTGCTGGTTTGGGACAACCTCTCAGTACTGTTTTTCATGGTGCCTGGCTGGGAGGGCCCTCATCCCATTATCATTTCTTGGCATTGATGTAATAGTAATAACATGGAGTGCAGACTGTATGGAAACAGTCTAGGAGCTTTTATTTTCTCTCCTGGCAACCTGTTAATGACTGCCGTGGTAGTGAATACAGTTGTTAGCAATGACATTAAAAGGTTTTCATGATGCATCATCATATTTCTACATGCTAAGTGTTTACCTACTCTTGTGATGAATGCCATGCAGAGGTTGAGAGAGGTATTTTTCCTTTTCTCATTGTTTCTTTTCTTTATGCCATTTGGTAGTTGTTCATTTCCCCTTTAAAATTGTTTAGATCCACCATTTGCTCCTGTGGGGAGAAGGGAAAAGGTGTAATACAGGGGTATGGTTGGTAAACCCACAAATGTTTGCAACAACTGTAAAGGCAAATGCAGATTAAAAGTAAAACACAAGAAATAAGACCCATGTGGCTTGAATCCTCTGGACCTCTTTGACTGTGTACATATTGGTCTTATTGTCCATCACTGCACTGGAATGATTCCATGAATCCCAGTACCCAAACTGGGGCATTCAGTCCCAAATTTGGGAATCTCCACAGAGTTAAGCACTTGGTACTGGAGTCCTGCCCTTACTGCATTGTGAGCTCTTTGAAGAAGGACTGCTGTGTCTTACTTGGGTACGTAGATCTAGCTCCAGCACAGGCTTCACATTGCTCTTGTAGTTCTCAGCTAATAATCTGGATCATATCTTTAATCTCCTTGATTTAAAACAAAAACAAAAAAACCAAACCACCCTCAACAATCCAGACCAATAGATCACAATTTGATTGTTCTCCTTCAAAGAATATATTTTGTCTTACTGTCTCCTGATAAATTAAAAAATCTTCACAAATGTCAACTATTACACATTTTCCCAAAGGCAGGGAACAATTTATCTTTTATGATGGTACACCAAACTCAACCGTTGTCTCACTCAGTTTACCTTTGCTTTTTTTAGTGATCAGGAGCAGCAAACCACTCAGGTACTGCTGCAGCCATAGGTTTTCCTCAAATGTTCCTCTTGTCAAAATTTGTATCAGGCACAGCTAATTTCCATGTTAAATGTGCCAGCATATGCCTGAGCTTAGAGTTATTTCAAACAGCAATAAAATACATTGTAAAGTTTAAATGGATGCTGTAATTGAAAGTATCTGCATTTTCTGTTTTCTTCCCATGGTTATATTTAAAACGTGCCTTAGTGATAGAACTTTCCTATGACACCCATGATTTTGTCTGTTTGCAAAATTACTAGTAGTGTGTGTTTGGTTTTTTTTGCTTGTAGGTAAGAAAACAGTCATCAGCTGAGATGAGTATTTTGTCAGATGCTTACACTATTTTTATTTTTTCATGGTTAATCAGAAAACAGAACAGAAACATGATACAGAAAACTGAATATAGAAAAAAAACCCCAAAAAACAGTTAAGCCTTCTGAACAAGAACATATTTGCTTAGTTATGTTGTAACTTACAATACCAGAGGACTGGTTTAGTTTATGTGCAGATACTAAATGCAAATATCACAGTAAAAGTGGTTGAGATATATCAAGTGCTGGTTCGTTTGAACTCAGTGTTTAAAACTTTGTGCTGCTTTATGCTGGGGGTGAAAAAATTCTGGTGGCCTTTTAAAATATGCTATAGTTAATTTCTTCCTGAAAACAGAAAAATGTCTGCTTTGAAATAGAGAACAATTTAAAGCAGTTGCTTTCAAATACGGTGAAAATTCATTTTTGTTTCTGAAAGACAATAGGTAGTAGATGAAATTCTGGATTTATTTCCTATTTTTGGTGTATTTTTGCTGATGTTAAGTCTTGAGTCTTCCGTGTGTGGTACCATAGAATCATAGAACAGTTGGGTTGGAAGCAACATTAGAGATCATCTAGCTCCACAACCCCCCTACCATGGGCAGGGACACCTTCCACTGGATCATCTTGCTCAAAGCCCCATCCAACCTGGCCTAACTGGTCAGTAATAGTGATTATAAAGTCGACTATGAAGTCTATCCTTTTTTTTTTTTTGTATGCTTGTGCTTTTGAAGTGCCATATATTTCCAGTTTCTGAGACCTCTCATAGGGTCTTATTTCCTCTTATTTAAACAGGCAATGAAAAACTGTTTCAAAAGAGCAGTAATTCCTCGTGCTTCAGAATGGGAGTATTTGTGGTTTTTCTGGAGTCACATCTCTGAGTTGAGAGTGAGGAATCTTGATTCTGTTTTATTTCCTCTTTAAGCAATACATTCTTAAGAGGTTTCTGCAAGCAAAAGGCAGTCAGCAGCCATAGGTTGCCAAGCCTCTTAAAAGCCTGGGTCACATGAGGGTGTCAAAAACCTGAAAATGCAGCCCTGAGTTCTTCCACTTCTCACTTGGACCTGCATCCCGAGGTATTTTAGCAGCTCGCTTCCTGAGTCGTGTTTTTCTGGATAGATGATCATTTCTTGCAGTTTTTTTTTTTTTCCCCCAGGTTTTGAGATTGTGTGAGGATGAAAACAGCCAGTGTGGGGCTGAGAGCTGTGCAGGTCTCCCAGGATGGAGGCGTCACCCTATCCCCATCTTGCCCCTGCAGTCTACTCTCAGCATTTGCTGGTGGCCCCTGCCTGAGGGCGGACTGAGTCACAGTAACTCCTGGTTTTACCCAGTTCTTGCTTTTCTTGAAGGCAATGGCTGTCAGGTAGCAATATACAGCTCGATCTGGACCCAGCACTTACCCCAGGAAACTGGGCTTTAATTAGAGACTTCAGTGTGGGACAAGAGTTCTCCCACGAGGTCTGGTGTTGCTGTGTTCCCATTTGTGTCTCTACACCGCTTTTTACTTCCAGTGGCCATTTGAAGGTTCTGTGTGTTGAATCATGAGACTGAGGCACTGAAAAATAGGGGGAGAACTTTTCTCAGAAGCTGACATTGGCCTAGGGAGCTTAGTTCCTAAACAAATTACGTCGCTCTGACTCATTCCCTGCAGTAGTTCATCACTCCCCTGATGTGCAAGAGCCTTGGGAGACCCGGTCCTATGACAGAAAAGTAACCATCTGAATGTCCACCTTGGGACAGTAGTACTTAGCCCCAAGAAATTACTTTGTTGGAAGAGTAACCTGTTTATAGCAATAGGATAACTTCTTATTGCATGACAAGAAATGCCTTTTAAGTGCAGTTATTATGAAGCTTCTATTTTATTACTATATTCCGCTCTCTAAAAGACCTGAAACTCTTGCTACACCTAGTGATCTAAGGCAGTGGGAGAGGAGGTGGGATATGACTGTATACCCATAAAAATGATGCCAATTTGGTCACACACAAAAAGAAATCTAAAAGCAAGTTTGGCTCCTGGATAGTTTGAATTTTGCTGGGAAGTCAAAGCTCCACCTTGGCACCAGTCAGCACATCATGGGCTGGATATAGGAAGTTAATAATTTGTCTGTGTTTAAGATAAAGCTTTCCTGTCCAGAGTCTCAAAGCCTTTTGTGATGAGGAATTAATTCAGTCTTACAATAAACAGGATCTACTATTTTACAGCTGAGGAAACTGAGGAACAGTGAGGTGACCACGATGATGTACTGGGCATCTCTCACAGGCAAGGGAAGAACAATGTTCTTTCTGCTGCTGGACTCCACTGTTTTACCTGCTGAGAAGGACCAAGTGCGCTGCTCCTCGTAAAAATCTCACCCCAGCTACATGAAGCACTTCTAAGAGGTAGCAGAGGGGTCCCAGTTTTTTGATCTTTGACTTAAAACACCTGAAAGGCATTTTTTTGAATTCCAAGCACTGTGTATTCTGGCACCTGGAAACCAAACTCCCTCTGGCATCTGTTGCATCTGAAAATGCTTGGCTAATTATCTTTTGGGTTGCAGCATTCAAACCAGAGATTTATGTCTATTTTGGAAAAAGAGAGTTACTCATTCTTCTCACTAATTAAAAAAACAGGAGGTGAGAAGAGAGGGGCAATTAGGGTACCTTGTTTACCTTGGTTAAATAAGCAGCCCTGACAGGATTTTCTCTGAGGGACATTTGCAGCAGTGCTGTGGTCTTGTTGATACCAGATGGTGTTAACACTGGAACTGGACCGAAAGAAGCAGAGCTGATGTTAACTAAAAAGAATAGGAAACATTGATTTTGGCCAGATCTTTCAGTCTTTACTCATCCATCCATGAGAGAACCCATTAAAACTATTTGGGACTGCTAGCATAAGTAAAGACCCTTTGCATGAATGAGCGCTGTGAACTTCCCTCACCAAAACTGTGTTGCCTGTTCAGCTGATTCCAGCAGACCTGTTCATGGTGTGAATTTATTTTGGTGATGGGACGTGTGATGTGGCCTTTAATAAATAAAAAAGTCCCCCAAATTTGCTTAAAATATAAGCATTAAAGGTAAATATAATTTTCTAGATTACAACAGCCCATTTAATTAAAACCCAGCAGAATCTTTGAAGGTTCATATTTTGATTTCTGACTAGATCTTTTTCTTGGGGTGATTGGTGACTAAGCCACTTCACCAGAAGGCTCTGCAAGCTTATCCTTAATTCCCTATTGTTTGTAGAAAGCGGTGATGACTTCTGAGAAGGAGATGAAGACTGTGCCAAGGACAGGGCATTGTGCTGTGCTGGAGCTTTACTGGCTCTTCCCTCCCACTTTGTTCCTTACTAATCACAATGGCTTCCTACAGCACATTTATCAGCACAGGCCACTGCCTGTAAATAGGAGAGTTCTTGTCCTTTCCAAAAGCCAGAAGTACAATGTTATCTTTCCTCTTTCCCACAGAAGAGAGCCATTAGGAAATTCCTTCGTTTAGTTTGTCCCTCCTTGTTCCTGGATAATGTTGGAACCATTGTAAAAAGATGAGGCTTATGTTTCCTTCTGAAGATGGCAAACTCATTGATGCTTTGGATTGATGGGCTGGATGTGCCCTGATGTGTTGCATCCTGTAGGAAGCAAGAGTATTCTGGGCTACTTCAGGGCTTGGGATTCCACAAAGAATTTTGCTGGTCTGAGAACTGAGTACTTGGTATTTTTCTGGGTGCAACACAAGGAAGAAGAGACTTGAATATTAAATTTAGTGAAACATAATTTGGGGAGTCAGTTCGTGGCAGTGGTAGTGATGTGCTCGCACTAGTTCATAACCATCGACTTTAGCATGCCCTGAAATTTCTTTGCAGGTAGTGCCTAAATTCCTATTTGGGAATAACTCAAGAGGGGGAACCTCAAAGATTTGGCTTTGTAAAATGAAATGCAGGATGCTCCAGTAATTCTCTGTTTCTCCATCTGCCACAGCCAGGAAGACAAGAAGGAACCCATGACTGAAACTGTCCTGCCACAATTCAGGGAGACTGCTTTGGCTGTGGTAGTGTCAGGTATGTCAGCAGCAGGAGAGTCACTTCTCTTGCTCATTCCTGTTTGCACCACTTTGATGTGGTTTTGCCCTGTCCAGATGTGCCCCCCAGGAAATGGTGCTTTGGGGGCTGCTGATAGACATGTACTGAACTCTGGCACTTGCATGCAAGATGCTTTGCAGCAACCCTGATAGATCTGAAGAGTTCAAGCTTCCCTCTCAGTTAGGCAGGTGTTAATATTGTGCACATGCAGAAACTCTACAGACAGATAAAGGATTTTACTTCTCGCAAGTCACAGATTAACAACTAAACTATCCTCACTTACAGAAGTCATCCCCTGGGGTCAAAAGAACCATTTGTGTTAGCAAGAGAGGCGAGACCTCCCAAGATGTGACAAAATGATCCTGAGATGAAATTGCTCCGCTCTTCCCGGGAGGGCCCACAGCATCTCACAGGGTCAGCTCCATAAATTGTATGTTCTTCAGGGCAAGGACCTTGCCCTACGATTTGTCTGGGAAGCACGTGTTCGGTGCTCCCTACTGCAAATAATAAATAACCCCTTTGGCTGCTGGCTGGGCTTGGGCTTATGAGTCAATTCTCCCTCCTGATTCATTTCTGGTTCCGAGATACCAGCAATGCAATTTTACTGGAGTATGTCAGCGACGGTGTTAGCCCCGTGCTCTTCCCTTGCTCACGGTAAGGGAACTGTCATCTCCTGTCTGCAGCATGCTTTACAGCACCGAGGAAGAATATTAATAAGATTTCCAAAAGGCTTGCTGCCACTTTTGGTGGAAAGGTTTCCTACAGTGGATATGTAGCAAACTCCCAGGAGACAGACAGAGAAAACCCTCCCACTGAGAAGAGCTGGTGTCATCCCATTTCATTGTCTCTGTGTCACTGCAACACCCCTGTGACTCTGACATGCTGCTCTGTGCTGCTTTCTTGTGCTGCTCAATGTAATTTCTTGGGTTGAACATCTTTATTTTAGAGTTGTATTAACTAGTTTCCCTGTGCCTAACTGTTGACTCTTTGCAGTTTAAGTAATAATCTCCTTCCTGTTCGGGGTCAGCTAGACTTTTGCTTTTACCATTTGATTTTGCATCACATTTAAAAAAATCCCCAACATTATATACCATATTTCTATGCCTGTTAAGGGCTCAGGGTAACAGCAGTGTGTGTGACAAGGAAGCCAGAAACACACCTCACCAGTGACTTACGAACACAGTTAGTCCAGCAGTCAAGAAAAGAAGGTAGATGTAGAGAAGCCCAATGTCAGGCGACGAGGCCTGAAGTTTACTAGATGTGTTTTTTCTGGGGCAGCTGGCAGAGAGTCATTTTACTACGAAATTACTAGGAGTGCCTTTTGAAAAGCAGTGGGCTGTGGTTTCTTAGCTGTGTCTCACTTGCTGCCGTTGCGCTTAAGCCTGTGCTGGGAAGTCCTGGAGAGTGGCTAACTCCTGCCCTGCTCTGGTGGGACGCTCTGTGTTCCCATTGCCCCGTGTCAGGGGACAGCCTCCTCTCCATGAGCAGCTCTGGCAGGCTGCAGCTCTGCCAGAGGGACCTTGTCAGGGCATGCCTGTTCTCAGTGACATAGGGACGGGCTGCCTTTTCCAGGTCTGCTCCTGAGGACACCCCTTAAATGCAGTCTGGGCATCCTCAGTAAGTCTGTGGACAGAAGCAGGGCTGCTTTCTAAATTAAGAGGTAAAGTGCAAAGAAAGAAGGCTTTTAAAGTAAAAAAAACCCCATGATGTTAATCTTTGAAGAGCTCCCACCAGATGCTCAAGCCAATCCAGCCACTGCATTTGCAGGTCTGGACCTTTGTTATTTTTACCTTCTTTGGGTTCAGGGAGACAACTCTTAAATGGAATTAGGAGTCTGTGTGTTGGCTCTGTATTTGTAAGCAGATGCTCACCCACTTGACCAACAGATTGCCATACCTTTTATTGCTTATTCATGCATCATATATGTATATATTTATTTATACAGTTGAACAAGCGTAATACTTTAGAAAGTTCTATTAATATATCAACTGCATATCCAGACATAACTTTTAATATGGAGCAGTGATATTGCTTGGTGTATTCAAATAATAAATCCCTAACTACTGTGTAAGCCACATTGCATTTTTGTTTCATTTTGTTTTTAGATTGAAACCAGAAAGCTAATGTACATGAGTTGGCCTGTTCTGAATCTTTGTCATCTTAGACAGCCCTGCTTATTGCCAGCTCATTTCACAGAGATCTATTTCAAATCAACTCATAAATTATTAATAGTACATGTGTAGGTCAGAGAGACGCTAACCCTGACAATCACACCCTAATATTCTCTCTTTAGCATCAGAAATAAGAAAGGAGATGTGAATAATCAATATTCAACAACCATAGTACATCTCATACAGATATGGTATATGCACTTAGAAAAAAAACCCCCACATCTTTGCAAAACCTGTCAGGCTGGCATTAATCTTGCATGATGAATAATGTGGCAATCTATGAATTTTTAACACCTTTAAAATGATAAAATTGTGGGATGTGATATCCAAAAGTAAATTTGTTCAAATTGGAGAATATTTTTGATCAAATGGAGATATTGAATAACGTGTAGAAAAATATTTAAACATCAATTTAAATTGCACAGCAGGCAAGACAGTTTGTATGGGTTTGTGACTGGGAGCAGCTTTCCGTCACAAATAATTTGCTTGCAGATTTAATTATAACTCAAAGCTTAAGCAGTAACTCTTCAGAGAAGAGCCCCAACTCTGGAGGTCCTGAGCAGTTCCCGGGGCTGTCTGGCAGATCTCACCCCCGAGCCATTGCCAGCATAGGAAGGACCACATGATTTCTTGCTTTGCCTGGCTCCTGCTGTGCAAGACTTTCTACAGAAAACCCCACTAAACCAGTGTAGGATGCTTCCAGAGAAGATGCAACACAGTGACAGAAAGGAGCAGGAGCAGAATTTCGCCTTTTATTCACAACAGGGCTGAATCCAAGAGATGTTGTTGTGCACACTGGGCTCTTGGCTACCCCTGGACACTGCCAGCCCTCCCCAGTGAGCAGGATCAGGCTCTTGCTCAGCTGGCAGTGCTTGGTGGTAGAGAGCAAGTTTGGGTTTCCAGTCTGGAAAAAGGTGAACCACTAACACATAGGAAATAATGGGATGGATGCTGTCTTACCCGAAGCTCAATAGAAATTTGTTGTTGACATTCATGGGTACAGAACCAGGCTTTACATTTAAAGCCAACGTGCTCTGAGATTGCCTGACAAACAGAAAACCAAAATGCTTCATTTAGAAACTGTCAAAAAGTAATTACCAACCTTTTATACTTATTAAAATTGCTATGTGTGTTCCTGTAAAGGGACTAGAGAGCAGCTGGACATTCTAATTTTCACTCTATGCAAAATAAAAATGACACTCAAGAACTTTACCTGGTTGTTTTTTTTTAAATCCTTCTAATGAAAGCATTTTATTTTATTTCATTTTTATTGAATGGAAAATAAAATGTGTTTGTTTCCCCAGATTTGAGGAGAATGAACATGTATCTGATTGTTAATATTTGATCCTTCTTTAATTATTTATGGTATCAAGGAATGAATCTGTCAAGTAAATAATGAAATGCGTACATGCAGCATATGTAATTAGGTTAGGTGCATAAATCCAAAGTGTTCACTTTACAGTTGTCAGTGCAAAATTTATTAATAATGAGAAATGCTAAGTGAAGAAAATTCCTAACAGTCTACTCATTAGTGTAGGTTAGAGCAGTTGCTCTAAAGGAAAGTTATCATTCCTCTCTTTCTGCATTTTATCATTTCAGAATGTTAGTAAATCGTTATATATTTTCCTTATCTCTGCTGTAAATGTGTAATAAGAGCAGTCTTTAAGTTGTGCTGGTAAGGTGCACTTTGTCATCACTCTGCAAACAGACAGCTGTCAAGGTAGAGGGGTTTTTGCAGCTTTGTGTAATTTAACGACAGTGTTATACCCACCCCAGTCTCGCTTTCCTTAGGACACAGGAGCTCCTATAGGTTTAAAAGGTATTTTAGGACTGAGGGTGATGGATGAATGCTTATACACAAGCACAAATATGACTCTACATTTATCAGGGGTAGGACACAGGCAGCACAAAATGGTGGGTGATGCAGCACGTGCTGGCTTGTGTTGTGTGTCATCTCCTGCATTAGCAGAAGTCAGCCACAACCTTCGCACAACGCGTGTCTGCCTATAATATACACGTATCAGAAAAGCTCAGCTTTTAGATGTCCAAGTGTGTAGCCCAGTGTGACAACCGTGAGACCATCTATTTCGAGTGGAGCGCTGCATCTGAGTGTTTCTTGGGCCACAGGTGATTTGTTCCACACAGTCACAAACCTGAATGCCGAGGGCAGTAACCTGAGCAAGGAGCTGTGTGGCTGTGCCTGCACCCAGGAGCTTTAACAATGGGGCTATGGCCCATGTCACTCGTACCACCCCTTCGCCTTAGCTTGCTTATCAAGTTGTTTTCTGCTTTTTGCAGATTAAGGGGAAAGTGGTTCTAGTTAATAAAAAAAACGAACAAAATTAATCTGCAAGTTTATTCCTTCTGGGGTCTGAGAAGAATGTCTGAGAGAGATGAAACACCTGTTTGAGACAGAGAACTGTCATTGTGGGACCACAAAGAACATTTCTCAATCCCAAAAGGCATTTTTCAGAGCTCCCTCTCTGAAAGAAGATTTGATTGCTAAATGTATATTTAAAACAATATTTCAATATCATTTTGAAGCTTATCATTATCACAAGTACTTCATGGGCTAATTCGCTGTATCCAAGGATAGGCGTTCACCCCAGCTCACTTTTGCTGTGGAAAATTAGATATCTAGTCTGAATTAGTCATCTGGGTTCCCTGCACACTCATTGAGATTCATCGCAGCCTGAAACTGGTGCTCGAGGCTAAGCCCAAGATACGGGAGGTGAATCACCCTCTGGAGACACCAGCTCTCTTCTTGGGCTGCAGAAGGCTGATTCTGGAAACCTAACTTTTAGGCTGCTAAATGAGATGAGCTGAATCCCACACTATGCATCTGTGCTGCGTGTGACTTCTGCTCAGGATCTTAAAGGGAAGGTCATCACACGATGACCCTAAGGTAGCTGGAGCTCTTGGAGACTGACCATGCAACCACAGCAAAGCGCTTATGCTGGCTGTGCCTTATTTCTCCAAAACATCAGAATAAAGAGAACTGGATTTGCTGATCAGCAGAGGCTGAACTAAGTCTGGGCTGTCACTGAAAGCCCCCAACCTGAAGCTGCATAACTGTATATCCATATCCCTCACTTCTGCTGGCCTCAGCATCCACACAGCACAGCGGGCAGCTGCTTTGAGAGCTGATTTGGCTGAGCACAAGTGTTTGGGAGGTGTTGCAGAGTAACTTTTCATTTTTAGAGATCTAGCTGACCATGCAGCCCCATAGTCACTAGTGCTGGCACAAGGGAGAAAAGATGGGAAGGCAGCAGTTGCCAGCATTGTGAAGTGGCAGGGTTGCTACTGCTGGTAGCAATGCAAGATTAAACGGATTGTGAAATTGAACCCCGAGCAAAAGGATGCTGACAGCCATTCATTAAATTTTGTATCACGCTGTTAGATTTTAATCACAACATTTTGGATCAAAATCACAAATTCCCTTATCTGCCGTAAGAGCTTCTTTCAAGCTTAACATTTTTATGCCCCATATAGGATGCAACAATATTCATCTCTGCTAGTCAAGCTTAGAAATGCATTAAACTGTCCAACCAGAAAATCGGGAACAGGCATTTAGTGATGCAAAGTGGTCATTCTGCAACCTAATGCCTAAGGGACAGATCAGTCATCACAGACTCCCACTTCTGCCTGAAAAGACCAATTAGGTGACTCTGCCTATTCAACTATCAATACAGGATTGCTCCCAACAGGATATTCCCCTGTGCTTTACCCACTCTAATTTTAAATTACTCAAGTGCCAAGACTTCTATCGCTTCCCTGGGGTGACCATTACACAATTGAAGACCTCAGTGTGAGGAAATGTTTCCTGATATTCTGTCACAATTTTCCTATGGTTGGACTCATCCCTTTTTACCTAGTTGCACCTTCTTTCATAGCCACATCATTGTAAAATATAATGACATCATCATGCCCCACNTTTTTTTTTTTTTTGTATAATGATTTCTAGGCAGTAAACACATAAAGGAAAAGTCAATTATTTCAACCCCTAGTATCATTATTGGTGGTGTTCCAGTGCTGAGGTGCTCTAATCATTCAGCACTGAACAAAGTTGCTCCAAGAAGAGTTTTCTGCACACATCCTTTGAGGAAGGATGATAAAGGCTGAACAAAGGGAAGTCTAGGAAAAAGCCCCCACCAAATCCAGGTGTTATATACTACTGTGGAAAGAGGAGTTTGCTGATCACACATGAGAGTCCCCTAACAACAAATAATTAGGGTGAAATTCCTCACAAGAAGACCTTAAGGCTTACTCTGTATTTTGAGGTTTTTGTAGATAGGTAAATGCCAGAGCCTAGTGGGTTGTGACTGGTTCAGGCAAGAGGCAGCAGAACTGTGCTGCAGCCCAGTGCTCTCAGGCACTCTCAAGTGCCCTTGCTCCACAGAATAAGGCTTGGGTCCATCTTGTATAGTAGGAAAAGACTTGTCTCCAAACATCTTGGGCAAGTGAATGACAGACTTCCTCCTCAACAGTCTCTTCATGCTCAGTAAAGGGGCAGTAATCTTATATTCCTGCTCCTTTCATCTGAATCAATGCCATTCTGAATTTTGGGTGGATTCAGGATGAGCTTTCACAAAGTCGTTGCAAGATCTTTCAGCCTGCTTTAGGTAGGATTTCTTTTTGAATTTTTGCCTCACACAGTGAGTATTGCGTAGTCAAACCATTCATCTGTTTTATCAGACAAGCAGAACTGTGAGTCTGATGTCTTTTAAAAAAAGATACAGTTCTCTGATTAACTGAAGAGTAATAGCATGAAATTCTAGTCTCCAATAAGTAACATATTGATGCTTATGTCTAATTTAATCAGCATCAGGGGGGACGGGGGTGCTTATTCCTTCACCATCAGTTATGCAGCAGTTCAAGGTGATAAATCCTATCTGCAGAATGATATTCCGTCGACATTTCTATAATATTAATTAGATCACTGTGTCAGGCTGTAGGAAATTTGCTTAACATTCATTAGAAATTTCTTATAGATAGATAGGCATCCCTCCCTTCTTCCTTCTCCCCCGCTTTCTTTCTTCTGTGATTGACAGATGAGGTCAAGCCGAAGACAGCCCCCCTTCTCTCCCCATGCCTGAAGAGCCAGGTCACTGGACTCCATAATGCATGGGGAGTGGGAGGGTAGGATTGTGCTTTGAAGAGATATCCTATTAAATTGGACAAAAGCTCGTCTGCCTCCAGGCTCCATTGCCAGGTCTTTTCAGCCTGCAGCCAGCAAGAAGAACGCAGGCGAGTGTACAACGCGAAAGCCATTTGCATTACCCTGCAGTCATTTTTATATGTGTAGGTAATGAAGTTGTCAGTGGAGTCTCGAGTGTGGCAGAGCCTGATATTCAAATAGACCTGCCAGCTCTCCCCCCTCCCTTGCCACCGCCCTCTGCTCCCCGCTCTCCCCCCATCCCCACAGCTGATCTACTGACTCCCTGGATTACTGCTTCGCTGGCTCCCTGGCTCCGACTGTACTTGCACTCTTGCCCCTGTCAAGAGCTTTTGTTTCCAAGTCAGGGAACAGGCAATTTCAGCTGCCTGTACATCGCTACCCACATTCCCGTGCTGGCCTGTGCACACTGTGCTGCCTGCACACACGGAGTGTCACGGGCTGACTGGTGATGAGTGGCAAGTGCCTCGGACAGTGATGCCATGGCCCTGTCTGCAGCAAGCCTGCAGCAGCAGCACTGCCTACTTTACAAAGAAAGCTCCCCAAGGCACCACAATCAATCCCAGCTTGAACACAGGGGATGTTTTGTTGTGGTCAAACAGAAGAGAAAGGCTTCACGTGTCAGTAGATTCTCTAAGTGAGGTGGCATGTTCGTGGTTGGCATGCCTACCGTGCCCTTTTCCTGTGGAGTGCCAGAGCACGATGCAAACTGTGCTTGCAGCTGGAAGAGAGGCAGCAACCAAGTGGTGCACAGCACTTGTATTCACTGGTGTCAAGGGGGTTTGGCAAAGGGCCTTGCAGGCATACCTTGTCCTCATAAAAGAAATCACAGGATCATAAATAAAAAAGAAGTCAGAACTGGTCTTTGGTAAATTTTTCGCATGTTTTGAGGGGGGAAAAAAATTAAAAATTCCTTGTGGCAAGGCTGCCTGGTAAGCAAAAGATTTGAATCAACCCCATTAGCCTTGGAAACCAGCTTTTACTAAATATGGGGCTGGGCTCTCAGCCGGTGTTAATTGGCACCAACCTACTGAAGTCAATGGAATGACAGTGATTTATACCAGGATGAAGGCTTGGGGGATGGATACTTAAAAGGAAGGCTTCCTTCTCCCTGCTTTCAGTAACTGGACCCACTTGTGGTCACAAGCCTGCAGGAGCAGATCATACCTTCTAGGCTTGATGGAGAGATGCCACTAGGTAGATACGCATCTGCAGGTTGTCAAATACACACTGCGAAACTGAAGACCGTTTAAAAAAAATCATCACCCTGGTAAATATTTAGCTGCCTCAATAGTCTCATTTTTGGATCAGCAGCTCATTCATTATTTGTGGAAAAGGATACTTTCTGTGCTCTTATGAAAATGATCAATGATCCTTTAGCACAGAAGGCCCTTGGGATTAATTTATTTTGTAAGCAGTGTGCTAAAAAGACTGGTTCAAGCATTTTTTAAAAACTTACAGGAGGGTCAAAATCACAAAGGTTTCAGCAGCAGCATTTTTTGGCCTTTGTTCTTACAATGAGATTTTGAAAGATTCTCTAGAATCCCAGCATGCTACAGATTTTCATGGCATGATACATCATCATGCTACTGGAAGTCACCTGCCTTCAGGAGCTCCTTTTTGAGCAAACCAAAATTTATTTAAGGAAGTGAACTTTACGTTTGCAGTACAACAGTTAGTCTACAAGTATTTCCAGTGTACAGGGCTACTCTAAATGCACCAACCTGCAGATTAAAGGCTCCCTGAGTATAAATTGGCATGATGCACTGTAAATGATTCACAAATGGAGGAGTCCCTAAGTGTGCATTGACTCGCTACACCATAACGTCTCCTACAGAGATTTTACAGCATCGTATGCCAATGATCCATGGATTAAGGACTCCCTAAGTGCACATTGACACGATAGACTGGAGCTGTTTTGGTCTATCGTGTCAATGATCCGGTGATAATGACAGTGTCTTGTGTAGATCCACTGAGACCAGAGTTGTCGTGGTTCCTAATGGAAAAGCCAAAATAGTCCCACTTAAGTCATCTTGACTATTTTGGGTGCTACAGGAACGTGGACAATGTTTTCACAATGTTCTCCTCCTTCACATCAGTTGAGGAATGTCTTCAGCAGTGCAATTCTGTGGTATGGGTGACTTCTGTGTATGTACATGCATATACAACTTTATAGAAAACACTGTGGACAAGCGCGCTTTTATACATTATATTTCTCTCTTCATATTTCTCCATGCAGAGGAGGAGTCTCATGCTAAAATTTTGTCACTGTCATTGAGGATATCAAGACTCAAACCGAGGGAGAGTCATTCTAGATACTGATCAGCTTCCTATGCAAAAGAGCAAAGCTCTCCCTACTACAGAGCAGGATGGGGAGGGAAAATGAAGACCCAAACCATAAAAATACCTAGTTATTCTGTTACTTGCTGCTCAGAAAATTCCTCTTCAACAGTTGTAATTTTCCCCTTGAACAAAGGGGAAAATTGGGGTGTAAGAACTTTAATTTGGTAAACCTGTGACCACAGTGCAACTGGGACCATAATACAAGCTCTTCAAATACGTCTCAAACCCAACACAATGGTTTAGCAGGTTGGAGATAAATAAGACTGTGTAGTCCTTGTGCCATATCTGTGGAGACTATGTAAGAGAAGACAGGAAGACCTTCAGAGACAGGTAAGACGAGAGTGTTAGCAAGGGTTTATCATCCAGAAATTGTCTGGCATTTGCAGCACCATAAGCCACCTCTCTCACCTTCAGTTACTCAAGCTTTAGAACTGCTGAGGCAGAGGAAAAGTTAAGACGACAAAAAATAGGTTACAAATGCAACAGCAGGAGAGGCAGAATCAAAAACATTAAAAAAAAAACAACCCAACCAAACAAAAAGTAATAGAGTGAAGGTAGAAAAAGGTTGTCTCAAGACCATGATTATCTATCTGCTCCACCTGTCTGGTTCTACATGATCCCATTCAAACAGCAGAACTCCTGGCCATGCAGGTGAAAGTAGCCAGATGTCTAAGCCACGTGTTGTGTTGGGAATTTCCCTTCTGCTGAATCAGATGTTTCAAAGGAGATTCCTGAGTTAGCTTTGCATTTTAAATCTTGGAGTTGTTTCTTCTCCAGAAGAAGGAATGCCACAGACGACTGATGGCAAAAGGCCAGAATAAACACTGTGCGTTTGATGGAACGATGAAGAGAAAATGGAAGAGGGCAGTTGCCACAGATACAGTGAGTGCTGTTTCTGTAGAGGGAAACATAAGCACAGTTATGGAAAGTTTCACTGGAACAGCAATTGCTAAGTATAGAGCACTTGTCCTGTTAATGCGCTTAGAGTGGGCCAGTTAATCTTATCATTTACAGGTAGGTCTGGTTTTAGTGTTAGAAAACATGTTGGGGAGCTTGATTATTTTCATAAATAAAGGTGATACTGAAGGTTCCAGGAGATGATTGAAAAAAAGAAAATATAAAATTTTAAATTTGCAATTAAAATTGGGGTCCCATCAACTTCTGAGCTGTCTCAGAAGAAACTCATAATACTCTGAATACATTTAATTGAAAAGGAGACCAAGACTTTGATTGTGATTACAATTTAGATGAATGCATTATACATTGACAACTGGCTCCTCTGGTGAAAGGCTGCTTAAAAGTAAGATATATTGACTTTTCATGTCCACTGATATACCATTTTCTGAAATGTTTAAATTCCTTAACTCCTGACAGTCAAGTAAAGGTACTTATTAAGAATATTAATAGTATTTCCACCCTCTGCGTAATTTTACCTTCATAGAAAGCAGTCTGACCTCATTTTATCTTCAGAGGTAAAATACATATTACTGGGAAAACTGAAAAAAAACAACCTTAAGAGAACTGAGAAAGGTCCAGACATCATCACTGGTATTTGGTAGTTTAAATCCAAAATAACTTTTAATGTTTATAATCCTGAAATTGCAAATTTCATTAATTTTGCCATGTTATTGGAAGATATCACTTTATTTATAGCACACATACAACAACTTTAATCATGTTTTATTCCTAATGCATGAGGTAAAAGCTTCCTCTTCCTAGGATATTACTAGCTGATTTTCAAGAATGACCTACTCTAGTCTCCCCATTCCTAGAGGTTCCCTCTCCATGAAGGTCTGGCAATTTTTCATGACAGGTGTGGAGATTTTGAGTAACAGAAATTGTGGCAAATGTTCATCACGCTGATGGTTCATTTCAAGAATTACAAAACAACAAGCAGTTGTTCAAGCAACTTCCCTCTCTGCTACAGAAAGTCAACTGGCAGATGGTATCTAGGGCAAGATAGTTACAATGGGGATCCCTGCTTGGACAGCAAAGTACAGATACAGCAGGAAATCAGGGTATTGGGTGACCTGTTTGGAGCTACAGCCTGGCACTCATCACAGTTTGCAGAAGGCAGAAGTAAAAGGGACACTTCCTAAAGAATTACTGGGAATGCAGAAGAATTGGGTGGTCTTCCAAAATGGGAATACAACTCTCGAAGTGCTCTTCACACCATATATCTTTGACTGCTGTATAATTACCTCCACAGAGATGCTTGAGAAGCCCATCTCAGCTGACAGTGGATGATTGTGCTGATGTTCAGGGATTCCAAATACTGGGGTGATGTCCTTGTTGCATTTAAGGACAAACCATGGGACCTGATATTAGGTGAGAGAAACCATGAATTTCTTTACTATTCGTGCAAACATCCCTAGCACACCCTGTATTCACCTATCTTGATAATTATAGAGACTTTTTCTGCTCAAGAACTTTTCTTCCACAAATCTGAGCTCCATTTTTAGCCACCCTTCCTCTTCACTCCTTTGATCATAAACATGTGCATTGTGAAATTACAGTACCAAAAAGAAAAAAAATACTGCCCATAGTATTTCCTACTTTAGAAAGTAACTATATAATTGTTTTGATAAGCTAACCAGAATGAGCCTCTTGCATGTCTTCCTCTGAGGCACTTTTGCCAGTTCCTGGTGTATATAGAAATAAACTAAAAATCTCACCCAGGCTGACTGAAGTCACTATTGTTATGTTCAATGGGACAGGGTAAAGCACAGCAAATGGTACCTGTTTCTGTAGAGGAAGAGCGTGGGCAGCAGGAAGGCAATTCTAAATTTCTATTTCCTCCCCTGGAATACAAATGTTTAAATTTTTTTAGCTGTGGGTAGTTGTCTGTGCTATGTGTACCTGAACATCACTGAAGAGTACTGGATGTGCATGATGAAACAGTCAGTGCTGACCACACTCTTTATGTTTTTGGGGCTTTTACTTGAGATGTACTCGAGCCTGACCCCCAGACTGAACATACACTATTAACAAGTGTATCAGGTGCATTCCTGGAGCTTATCTTCTGGTTTGTTTTCCTCCAAAATTAATTCAGTGCTCCAAGACTGTTTTGAAGCATGACCCAATATGAAGTAAATGGGGACAGTCAAGAAATTTTTGCTTCTGCAGGCTCCTGCTATAACCTGAATCACTGCCATTGATGAGCCCTGTGTCGTTCAGCCCTCTTCCAGCTGAATCCGCATAAGCTCCACGATTTTATCTCAGTATAGTGTATGGTCTGTACTGCTTAGCACAGCCCTCAGCTATTACTGCTCAAAGAATACCAGCAACTGCAAACCACCAGCTCTGCACATCTGGGTGCACGATAGACTAGCAAACTGCTCAGGGTTATGGCATCCCTAGTACCCACTTGCTTTCCATATCAATCTGCCCTGGCCTTTGCCTTCTGCTGTAGTCCACAGAGTTTATTCTTAGCTAGAGTTCTATGAATGTGCACATACACACACACACACGCCCGTATAATTTTACAGCAAATTCCTATTTTTCTGAAAATGTTCCATGCAGAGATGCTTGGTATGCTTTCAGTAGCACCACTTAGTGTCTGAAAAGGCTGAATCTGTCCTCATCAGTAGCTGTAGGATACACTGGGGACAGCCACTACCTATCTCCTGCTGAGGTTGCTCCTAGATATACTGCACACCTCAGCCAGTTTGGGGAGAATACTGCTTTTCTTTGCAATATTAATGGGAAATTATGCAAAAGTGTAAAACAAATGGATCTGATGCAGCCCATAAAGAAATTGAAAGGCTGGAAGAAGAAGAATTGTATTACCTCTCCTTCTTGAGAAACCTAGCCATTGCCAGTTACCACTGTGGTCAAAATCATGCTGCAAGTTAGAGCCCCGGCTCTCAGTTGTTAAAAAATAAAAGAGTATGGCCACAGTCCTGATATATGTGGAAGAAGGCAAAGTCCAAGAAGGAAATAGATGGAGAAATAAAGGGAAAAGGAAAATTTCTTTGTTGATTTCAGTTTGACAGCCAAGATCTAAGTGGATCTGAGAGAGTCAGGTGAAGGAAGGATCTGAGGCTCATTTTTCCTAGAAGTGAGGGAGGAAAAAGGGACATGATTGGACACTAAAGAATGAGTACAAGAAATACATCTGTGCCTCAGAAGTGAGTTTTTTCCTCAGATGATAAGACCCCCTTTTTAGTGGGTATCTGGAGAGAAGAGCTCTCCAGGGACTGGGAACACCTTCTCACGCACTCAGGGATGAAGCTGCATGAGATGCGTATGAAGATGGGTGGGGTGAAACTCAGTTATCCACACATGGTTGTCTTGTTCCACTGGAGATGTTCATAGCCACTTCAGGGGTCTGCTCAGGCTGGATGGGGTGACACTGGAGCTGTGGGAGACCTGTGACCATCTATAGTGGCAGCTAAGGCTACCCAGTTGCCCAAGGGCATCTCAGGTGACATCAGCCCCCTTATCTGGGTAATACAATCAATCCCATAAAAAAATGCACATCTTATTGCAAAACTGGTGGTCTGCATGTGCAATTTATAGCTGTCCTAAGAACCTTCAGTTCCTGTACACATGCCTGAGATAAATCTACCTGAAAAATACCCGTTTTCTTTTTTTTAACTTCCAGATTTTGACCTTTGTACCCTTAGTATTTAATTTTGAGATGAAAGGAACCTGGCTTCTTTATACAGATAAAAACTACACTAAACTTTTTCCTTATGAAAGATCTTTCAAACATTAGCTTAATAATTTTCATCCATTTGACCACCTGAGTAATTACTTTGGAATGTCCTCTTCTGTACTGCTTTACTAGCAGTCAAACCTCTGTAATAAAATATTATGTTCAAAATATATTTTAGAAGAAAGCTATATAATCCTATTAATGGATTTCTTTAAATTCTCTATATGTGTTTTGCAATGAAATAAGCATATCGGTAGCAAATCTAAAGTTCTGTTTCAGGATTTATGCACTCTTAATGGATGGAGATTATTTCTTTGGATAATGTAAATATCCCAAAGATTTAATGAAGCCATAAAAATATTCATTAGACTTCTGTAATTAGAATTATAGTTATGAAAGCTTCAGAGTGCTAAATATACCTGCAGTATTTAATTGTTTCAAACTCTTAGTAAACAGCCTTAATCGAGTCTGGGGGGAAATTAGAGGTGTGGAGGTGGAATTCACCTCCAAACTGGTGAGAGGGCTCTCCTCCTCTCAAACTGGGAAAATAACCTGTGAAACTACATTTAAGCTCCTCCAGGCTCCCTGCAGCCTTCCAAGATCCTCTCTTTGGGGGCTGCTGTGGATCATGCCTCAACTAAATGTCATCTCCAGCTTGCAACAAAGGCTCGGATAGATCCCTCATTTCTCAGGATGATGCTTCCTTGGTGTCAGACGAGGACCACAGTTACGCTTTGGAAATCGCTCATGCACAACCATGTATATAACTGTTGGGGCTGAATCTGGCCCTAACTTCTCACCATAAGTGGAGTAAGGTAACACTTTTTAATGACTGTTGCAAGCCCAGTAATTTCTCTGATTCTGAGTTTGTTCAGACCACTTTGCTCCCATGCAAATGTTTTCTCTGTTTGCTATGCAAAGACCAGCAATGACACAGAGCCCAGGGATGACGTCTCGGAATCCAATCAGAAAACCTGCATAAAGATGAAAGGTCTTACCAACAAGAAGTGAGCTTGCTAAACTACACCTTTCAATGAATTCAGACAAAACTGAAAAATGTTGTTGATATCAGATCCTTAGGCTGATTACTGAAGCGTTCGATTTTTCAGCATGTCAATTCATCACTGTCTACCTGGTTATATTTAACACTTTCTCCTGTTTCCATCCTGCCTGCTGAGATAGGCAATCTCTGTCACACGGTATCTGCTTCACCAGAAGGTCAATAGACCATTGTGGAGGCCCATGAGTCCTGTTCCCAAGTCACCTTGATTCTCTCTACGATATTGCTGACGGCAGGTGGAGCTTCCGTGTCTCGTGGCATCTAAAATATTAATGAGATTAGAGCTTCCATCCTTCAAACAGTTCAGTGCTTCCTTTTCAGCACTTTGCGATTTTGCATCCAGTCCATGGAATGCAAAACCTCAGTAGTGATGGTTGCTGTCCTGTGCTGGTATTGCCCAAATGTTGCATTGGTTAGATTGGTGTTCATTGTCTTTGAGAAAGTGCCACTTTGCATTTTATGCTAGCCACAGGTTCAAAATTTCTGTGGAAGACAATAAGCTTTGGATAACTCTGTCTGGAGCTGAGAGATTTGGCTCTACATGGAGAGTTTATGTTTTGTTGCAGCTTATCAGTCCTGGCCAAATTATGCAAAATAATGGAAATGGTGGCTCACAACTACCATGTACACCAGTTTTGGGGGTTACCTGGGAGGAGTTCTTAGGCTTCCCTAACTCAAGCCTGTAGGAGACTACCTGTGGTGCCACCACTGTGGTGTGGGACTGATGGGGATTAAACGACCTTCTCCTCTGCTATTTCACTGCCAGTGCAGGGACAGGGCAGGGTTAGGTTGCCTTCCCGTTTCTGTCAGATTATTTGTCATTATATACCTGAATCCTGGATGCATGTATGTGCACATATACAGATTTGAAGATCAACTTATATATCAGTCATTGACTGATTAAAAGGCATTTTTTTGTTGGAACTTGCTCATACTTTAGCACAAAGTAGCTTCACTGGCTTCCCGGATGGGGGTTACTTTTCCAATGTGAGTCCTAAACCAAACTCTGGATCCGAATCGTTCTGGATGTTAGGGAAATCACTTTTTGATATTTGGCTTCTCCCTTTTGTAAAACGATAATGACACAACTTGCATAGCTTTGTAAAGAGCTTTGAGATCTATGGGAGAGACACAGTATAGGTATTCTAAGCATGATTTATTTCCTTGCCAGGCCTATCCCTAAGTGGCTCATTGAAGAAACAACATTTATAAATATGCATAGCTTCCTGGTATAGAATTTTTCCTATTCTTTTCAGACTATACAGGCTAAGATGTTATTATTCACTTTTCCATTTTTAGAATCAACGATTAAATTGCACCGCACTGCTATGTTGTAGCAATTAAAATAACTACTGTCTATTTGGTAGTCCTTTAATGGGAAATGAAATGCACTTTTAGGCATATATCATGGTAATACATATATCATATGGTATATAACTTAGATAATTTTGGAGCACAGTAGCAGTATTAGTTCTTATTCCCCACCTAACCATCATTACAAGAATCAATTTTGTTAATTAAGAATTTTAAGCCTTGTGAATTTATAGTACAATTATGTTTTACTTCATAAGTAGGTCTTTACCCCTCTACAACTATCAACAAAATGTCCACTTATATTATTTTCTGGTGGTTTCAACGGCTGATGAAATTTTGGATGAAGATTTACCCTTTTGTCTAAGCTTTACTCGCTGTGTGTCAGCTGTTTGTTGGCAAAACATAACAGTGAAGACTTTTGACTTAAATCTCTTTTTTTTTTTTTTAAAGAAAAGCCAATTCATCAGGTAGGAAAGACTGCTGCTCGCACTCTCAAGTCCTGCCAAAGACAAATGGCTGTAAAAATTTAAAATCAATCATTAACAGATTAGCTGTTGGTCCAAAGTAAATAGCAATCAGCTTATTAGGCATCAGGCAGAGTGAGATAAAGGGGAAGAGTTATTGAAAATGAGGATGTTTGCTGGGGCTGTGCTGATGGAGCAGAACAGGGAAAGGCTGTTTCTTTGTTGCTCTAATTACAAATTTAAAATAACCTACAGTGCTGAACAAGTTGAGCTCCCTAGCTGAATTGAATGGAGCATAGTTCTTATGTTCTACGTCATGGCTTGATTTATCTTGATTATCAGTATTTCACACTATTTCTTCCCTCCCCAAAAGACCCTGCTTGGCATTCTCTTATACTGAAGCAAATGCAATTTTTAGTTCTGCAAAGAATAGGGTGTTGAGGGGAGAGTTGCCACAGGAGAAATGCCCTTCTCATCCAAAAATATAATTTCCATACAGGAAATTCCTCTCATATGATGGAATTTTGTTCTCAACAGGGTTTCATTATGGTTAAGCTACAGATTGCTCATGACTAAATCACAGCCCAGCTTTGTGCCATGGTTGTATTTTAACACAGTGAAATTCTGCAGAGCAGAAAAATTCAGAATACGGCAGATGTTGCAAGAGGAAACAGGGAGGGAGAAGGAGTAGGGGGTCAAAAAGGCTGAGAAAACAGAAACAACACAAGTTGGGTAGGAAGCAAAGCTGAGGGGAAAGAAGACAAACAATAGCTGAGAGTAAAATGAGATGAGGAAGCAGAAAACACAAAGAAATAAAGTAGGAAGTAGAAGGAAATGGGTACAGGTTGATGACAAAAGCTCCCTTTCATGATATAAACACTGAAATGTTTACAAAGAGAGTAACTGACCATTAGGATGATTTACCAGCAGTGGGGGCCATTTCCCCATGACTGATCACGTGAAATCCAGACTAAGATATTTTTCTAAAACAATAGGATACCTGAAAATTGTCTCTTCATTTTTTCAGCCCAGTGAATAGAAAGCCGCTCCGTAAAGAAACCTGAAAATGGCACCTTCCTATTAATGTCATGATTCCACATGTTACACTTGGGAACCCTCAGACAGTGCACGACCTGTAGGTAACCTCGGAAGAATCACTGCCCACCAGCCTGCTGCAACCTGTGGCTGCTCCTTTGTACCTTGGCCATGAGGTTACACGCTGCTGCCTCCTCCCTAGCGTGCACCCTGTGTGACCGACCTCTGCCTCTTGACTGCATGGATGCAACGCAGCGCCAGCACCAGCTTCGGTCCCTCTCAGCTGAACTGGCAACACTTCAGCCAGCTTAATTTGAGCAGGCGCCCCTTCATCCAAGCCCCACTATAGTTATATCCTTTCCAGTTTCGTGCTTGGGGCCGGTGCTCAGCCCTAGAGGAAGACAGGAGGTGTCCAGTAAGCCGTGCTGGCACTGGGATGGTTCTTTGTCCTGGTGCAGAGCTGTAGCGCAACAAGGGCACATCCTCAGCCAGGTCTCCTCTACCAAGCACAATACAGAGGCCAGACACAAAAAAGTGAGGATCCTTTTTGCACAATTTCCAGGAAGAAAGAAAGAAAGAGAGAGAAAGAGACAGAAAGCAAGCAAGCAAGCAAGCAAGCAAGCAAGCAAGAAAGAAAGAAAGAAAGAAAGAAAGAAAGAAGGAAAGACCAAATGAGTTAGCTACTATAAGCTCTTACTTTTTTTTTTTCCATGGGAAATTATATGTAGGGCCTGACAGAAGAAAAACTATTCTGGTACCCTTTAAACATTTCCATTAAATAGCTGTGGAAAAACAGGAGTGGCGGTATTTACTTTCCACCTTTTACATTTGTGGGTTTTGCTCTTTACCCTATTTCTCATGAGTAAAACCCCAAAGTGTCTATCTTCCATTCATTTTCTGCTGCTTTCGCTTTAATTTACTGTCAAAGATATTGAAGCAAAAATTCATAAAATGACAGGAGTGTGATTTCAACAGAAGGAAAAAAGCAAGAAGTCTCAGAAAAATACATCCTAATGATTATTTGCCAATGTTTGCAGAGAAAAGAGCAATCAGCTGAAATGATGACAGAGTAGCAGAGGCCTCTTTTCCACACGCTGAAATGTCTGAATAAGTTACACAGAACAAAAATTACTTTTCTGCCTGCAAATTTTGGAGTCCTGGGACAGCAACCCACACCTGGGGGTGACAGAGCTGTGTCAGTCTGTCAATCTTGAGCTGTTTCTTCATGTACCAAGGAGCAGAGGGGTGATGCTACTGTCTGTCTGCAGAAGGAATTTTTTAAATTATTTACAATGGGTGGAAGGACAGCTGCAGGAGGAGCATGGGGATGCTGGTGCAATTCATTGGTCGTGCCAGAAAAAAAGGTGTAAACTGACTTGCTATAGGAAAGGTGATGTTACAAATGTAGAGGGAGGGACATTTTCCAGTCTCATCTTCAGCCTAAAAGAGGTTTCCATGCATATTACTCAAGTGAACGCATATTATAGCATTGTCTAAGGGTGGCATATCTCAAGCGAGATTCTTGTCTTCTCCCTTTCCTAAGTGTTGGTGTCCTCCACTCTGCAGCACGATGAAAGCTGTGCAGTGAATTTTGTGCATTTGCAAATTTTATCTCCCTGAAGAAAATTGCCAGTTTTTCACTGACTTGCTCGTAAGAACAGATCAAAAGCAGAGGAAGGGTGGAGGGCTAAAGACTAGCTGGTCACTGGGATGTCCTACAGAAAATTGAGGAAGGCAGCTGCAGGACCAGCTCTCAATAGTAAAGACCAGAAGTAGCTGACATTAAGACTGTAAAGAAACAGTTCCACTGGTGACACACATTATACAAGGACTGCCTTACTAATTTTTCCATCCACAGATTCTTTTACACAATTTTCGCTTCTTTTAATTAAGTGTTTCAAGAGGAAATAATGGGATCTTAAAGTCTCCTGTATTTTGGAAAAGGTAGTAGTAAATTGTGTGGTTTTGACCTTTTCAGCTTTTTGTAATTTGATTGGCTGTCTTTTCCTCTTCCTCCACTATTTACAGCTGCAGTGAACTGTGCAGAAGGGGTAGAATGGCTAGCCAGCTGAAATACGGAATATTTAAAAGGTTAAAATGCTGCAACATGCTGGTGCCTTCCACAAAGTATATGGACATTATAAATTTCACTGGGTTGGTCACATAGAGGATTGAGAAATTAAATGACTTCATGAATCATTTTTTGTGGGACAACAAATGTGACCAAAATGGGAAAAAATGGTATCACTTTGACCCCAGACCTGGGAAGCATATTTTTTTTGTGTTTATTATTTCTGCTCCACTAACAAGATGAAGACTCCTTCCAAAGCACAGGATCATTTTAGCAGGTGCTAGGTAGCAATGAGTGACACAAAGAAAACCTGTCCCAGAAAGCTTGCAATCAAAGCGTCTTGAATCCATTCAACAGGTGACTAAATAGAGGTGGTGACCTTCTTAGGAATAAATATTTCTTTTTTAGCATACCAGAGGGATATCTTAAGGAAAACACAGTATACTTTGAAAGTAATTAACAGATGGAGACACTAACACAGAGACACTATTAGCCATGTAATGAGTCCAGAGGGTATCTGAGGGGCAATGCCAAATAGTTTGGTACCGAAGAAATTTGCTGAGGAGATTGACAGAAAGGTACAGGGCAACAGGAGATCAACAGAATCTCAGACCAGGATGGGAGCTGAGACACTAATAACCTGAAGAAATAAAATCTTTGGGTTTTTTTACTTCCGTTTTAATCAATAACAAGTCTGGTAAACAGCAGTCAGTTCTATGCAAGCTTTTCTCAGTGAAAAAGACTGCTTAGGGCAAATCTGAAGAAAGGTTTCTCAGAAAAAGCAAGCAAAAAAAAAAAAGCAGCAAAACTTGACTCCCCATTAAAATGCTTTTTTTGTGTGTGCAAGACAAATCCAAAATGCGATGACAAAGAGGTGTGGGGGCTCATAAACTCTAGCAAGAAACCTTCTGGCACCATGAACACTGTTATGGCAGATCAGCAGCGGCTGAATCTCTGCACTGAGGCTGGAGGATTGAGGCTGAGTTTCAGCTTCCTACCCTGATCCCACACGGGGCTGAGCACAGCTGGGGGAACACAGCAGCACCATAGGTGAACAAGTGGAAACAGCTACAGGCAAAAAGAAGTGACGAATCAACCCGAGTTGCAGACACAATTCAGAATTGCGAAAATTTTTCTCTAGCTCCCCAGGCTTTTGGAAGTTGGAGTTTCATCTTATTTGGGTTGTAGCTCTGGATTAAAGTCAGAAGTGTAGGGACAAAGTCTGTTACCCCACTGAGATATTGGGAAAATGTCTTCAGAAGAAAATGGCAGTATTGCTTTTGATCCATCGTTGGAAACATACTCACGATCTTGAGGGATTGCTTTTCTGTGGTCATTAAAACTGAATGTTTTCATTGATTTGGGAAGTTTCTTTCTGGAGGAGTTGCAGCTGCTGGGACAAACAAGCCTCCATTCTGCTGTGCTGATCCCTCTGGGAGCCAGGAGTGATTGACAGGGGGCTCTGGTTTGGGCAGACTCACGCCCCAAGGTACAGGAACTGGTGATGCATTTCAGCGAGAGCAGCCTTTGCAGCCCTGAGCCAGGGGGATTTTCCTCCTTTCGATGAGCATCAAGAGGCAGAGAAAAGTGTTTCCAGCCTGTCTGTGATGACAGGGCATGCAGAGACAGTCCAAGAAGCTAGTCCCAGCCTTCTCCTGCTGTCCCTGAGGTGGCCTCTATCCCACTCTCCTCGGACTGTTCTCGGTAGCAACAGCAGGAAGTCCATTCAGGAGACAGGGGATATATGGAGTTAGCTGGGACACCCATTGCTTGAGGGACAGGATAAACAGCCTCGCCTCCAAAATCATGGAGGAGTCAGACATGCCGTAGGACTTCTCATGCCCAGGCATCCTTGGATGTCTGCATGCAATCTCCTGACACCTCGCCACTCCCTCTGTGAAAGGGGAGAAAATACTGGTGTCGTCCCCAAACATTACAGCTGAGTCGGAGGCTCAGGGACCTCGACAGCCCAGGGACCCAGCTGCTCCTCCCCATCTGCACCACAGCTGCTCCGGGACAACCTCCTGCCTTTACCCTTCTCTTCGGGGAAGGCAGAGCAGAGGCAGGCAGGTTTTAAAGGCGCTGAGCTCCGCTGCTCTGCCCTGGGGGCCAGGTGCTGGTGATGGGGGCGGCTTGGTTTGCCCTGAAGGCTGAAAGAGCGTGGCATCCCCTCCTGCTGAATTGCTGAAGCTTGAGAGCCCTCGCCTCTGCCCCGCTTGGTTGTACGACCAGCCCATCCGCAGGAAAGGTATCAACGTGAGAATACGCTCGTGTACCCAGTTACACGGCGGCACGATTTATTGAAGCCGCTGTTTAGGCCTCCTGTGTGGGTTGTACAGCGTGTACGAGTGGCCCGGCAACCAGCAACCCCGCAGTGGGGAGGGAAAGCGTCCCCTGGACGTGGTGGCTGCCCTTCGCCAGGCTGGAGACCCGGGCAGGCACCACCCGTGGGCAGAAGAAGGGAGCTGCCCACGGACCTTCCGTCGGTGGGCGAAGAGCCCGGGAGGGCACCGCCCCACACCCACAGCACCGGGCCGCTTCATTTCCATCCACTGATCAGATATATTTACTTGGCGGGTATTTCCCTAACCAGAATTGACTGCGCTATAATTGCCTATTTCTTTGGTCCATTGGCTGTTAACCTTGGCGGAGGCGGGAGGCCCTCCCCGTCAGCCCTGACCCCGGCGGGCTGCCATGACAACCGCGACAGATGTCACCCGTGCCGCCCGAGCCCCCCGGATGGGGACCATCGATCTTGCGACGGCGGCGCCGCCGCGCGCAGCCACCGACCTGCCAAGTGTCCCCGGCTCAATCATTTGTTTCATCTAGCGAGGAGAGGAAAACATAAAAGAAATGAAATGAATTTGACCTCTGTCTTTCCAGTGACTCCGGCGCTGCGCCGGATCCCGGCAAGTGCCTCTTATGAATTTGAAAAAATTACATTAGGAATAACATTTTGAAGTGAAATGACTCTTGTAATGTCAACCCTCCAGAAACATGTTATTTCAAATGTCAGATACCTAGCAATCGCTTGCTATTTTCCAGATGTGTCTGGAGGTTATCTTCACCTCGGGTGCATTTCAGGTAAATTATTTTAAAGAAACTGCCTGTGAAGTACACAGAAAAGTATTGCCTGTTTTTTCGCGCCACTCCGGTGGAGAGACCTCCTTTGCGGCTGCGATAGAGCATCTCCACGATGAGAAGATGATAAACAACGCTCCGAACTGACGACATCTCTCCTTTATCAAAACCATGCCGGAGTGGAAAGACTTTCCCAGCCTGGAGCAGAGTTCCCTGACACGGCAGTGGATGTGCCAGCGGGGCCAAAGGATCACAGGGGCACAGGAAAGGGCCCCACACACCCCTGTGAGCTGCTTGGGGTTTGTTGGCAGCATATCCAAATGATTTTATGACCAAATTCTACAACTCCACGTTAACACCTGCCAATGCATCAGTGTCATCCCGGCAATGTTGCATATGTGGCTGACAAAATGGGAAAAACCCAAAGCCCACAGGGTTTGGTTTATGTCTACCACTGGATGGGCTTGCTGACAAATCTTAGAGGCAGTGGCTCTCAAATCTTTAGAAATGGAAAAATCTCTAAGATAACCTTGTCCTTAAAAAAAAAATAGAAAAAGAAAAACAGCACTCCGCTGAAGGTGATTATAGTGAAAAGGATGTCTTAAGATTTTGAACGTGATACGTCTGTCTCTGTGCTGTGGGATATTTTATTGCATTTTTGCCCTCAAGTGAAGCTGACGGGAGCCAGGCTTGCAATTTAAATCAATAAGAACCCTTTACCGTGGCCATAAAATAGTTGGTTAAACCTGTGAAGTGGCCACAGTTGAATGCGCAGTGAACACAGCATAAATGCTTCTTGAGATGTATTGTGTTAGACCACTGCTAAAGTGGCTCTCTGAGGAAGCGGTGCCTGAGCACGTTCTTGGAGCAGGGCAGAGCAGTCCATCTCCTGTGGGGTGCCAGGGGAGTTCCTGTAAGTCGGTGCTCATAACTGCTATGCTGCCCCACACCGCAGATGTCCAGCATTGGTGCTCCCACCTTGATGGGTTTCCTGGGGTGGGGAGTCAGGCTTCAAAATCCCATAATGTGTTATTCCACCTCTTGGCAATGGCTGGGGAAGCATAAGGCAACCATGACTGCATCAGCAGAGTTTTCAAGGACAGATCCTTGATTATGGAAATCAGCATTTTTGCACTGAGGAGCAGGTCTGAATGACCCCAGCTGAGGTGCAGCCCTTGCAGGATAAATGGTGACTGCATGAATGTATGTCTGTCTAGCCTTGCAGTGTGCATGCATGCATGTGTCTCTACATAAATCCAGGTAAAAGCCAATGTAAAAGCAGGAAGCTCTCCATAAATATCCTGAAGCGTTCGATCACTGAATATTTACTATTCAGCACTTACAGTAAGGATATCCAAAGTAAAGGTTGATATTTACAGCCTTCCTGCAAAAAACCAGTATCAAAACATGAAGTTTAAACCTGTACCCTGATTTTCCAGTTGTTTATGGAAAGTTCTTGGTATTCTCTAAGGAGTAATCTATGTTTTTACCTTCCATTTGTAAAGAAGTTTTTCATTTAAAGAAACCAAGGACCAACTACTACTTTATTATTGGATAAATTATGCTGCTAAGGCCTCTGGCCCAGTGGCAGGGGAGAAGTGGATGTTTTAAGATCATAAAAGACTGGTTCTTCCAGAGGCATAGGGAGTATATTCAGAAACAGCATTCAGTGCACATACTACTAAGAGCACTGTATGCCCTCTGGGTGCAGCTCCCTGGCTGTAAGTGGGTCCTGCCCCCCGGGTCCACCCTCAGGCTGCCAAATCTTGCCTGGTTTGGGACAAACAGTCCAGCCAGCTGCAATGTTTGTTCTGTTTCATTCCTTTCAGTGAGGGCTGGATCCAGCCCAGTGAGGTTCAGCTCTTCAGCCAATATAAGAGGACAGAAAAGACAGTTTTCCTTCCTGTCCTGTACATTCACAGTTTGTTCTTATGCTACTCCCAGTGTACCTGAGTATTACAGAGGTAGTAGCAGCATGTGTAGAAATACATGTGCAGCAAATTGTGAGAACGGGCGTTCAAAAAAGCTTCAATGTGTATTGTCTGCAGCAAATGTTCTTTGTAATAGATCCTACATCTAGTAGGTATAGGTCTACTTAATGGTTTATTTTTAAATATATATATATAAAGTAGGCTCACCGTATTTTCAGGTGCTTGATTATGTTTGGAACTCAACTGCATAATTTTTTCTCTGTTATAGCCCATTTGTAAGGAACATATGTGTTTCTGTAACCCCAGAAGCATGTCAGTGTTGCCAGTGGTGTATATTCACTATCAAATATGATGACCATGTCAGTTTGTGTGAGTAAAAATACCTCTCCATATCCCCACATCGTAAAACACAGGCTATTCATGTAGATGCCATATGCGTCTTCTGCACTGAGAAACATAGTACGTGTGTTGTTCCACAGTATTTTGATCTAAAAATAGCTGAAATAAGTTGTTGCTGTTATGCTTCACTGAGAAATTTTACTCAGATCTGAGTGGTTTGCTCCAGTGAACTTCCACTGGCTTCTCGTCTTTACTCAACCTATGTCCTTCCACTCCTTTTAGCTAACCCTGTGTCTTGACAGCAAACACCATGCATCATGCTTTGCTGTCTCTTGCCCTGGATGAATTCAGCAGCAACATGCCCTTGGGTGCAACTGGAAGAGGTAAAACCCACAAATTACCTACATAGACTCAAAATCATTTCTCCTATTCTAGGAAACATTGCAAAGAGCATATCCTAACTCACAGTCCAAAACTCTGTGGTCTACAAGGATAAACTATACAATGGGGAAATAATCAGATGAAGGAGGATAAAATGTGATTTGTTTCACTGTATTACATCTGACAGTATATATTTATCCTAGCTCATGTCTTGTTTACTACTTGGGCAGAATTAGTTTGGATATGTGATTGTGGATTAAAAAAAATAATTCTTTTTGCTGGAGAATCCACATACTTGGGCACAGACATCTGAGAAATTTTCCAAAAAAATATACATCCAGACTTGCAGTGAGTTTATCTGTTTATATTTCTCTCTTTCCTATTTTCCCCTGAATTAGACTGGTAATGAAAGGCATTTCTCTCTCATGAGACATCTGACAAGAAGACATACAGAGCTTTCTGACATGGTCACTGAATGCCTCCCTTCAGTCTCTGGCTCACACAGACATGACTATTCAGAGAGAGAGACTAAATAAAGGTCTAGATTTTACCATCTTTAATTTTATATAGTGGGCCTTTAAAATTAAGGAAGGAAATTGCCATGACTATGCTATTTCTTCCCAGGAATTTCACTGTGAGTACATCAAACCATAATCAGGCATGATGAAACAGAAGGACCACCAGTCCCTGCTGTCTTTGGTGGGTAAGATGCCTCAATACCACATCCGACTTTAGGTGCAGTTTTCTGTCTTCATCCATAGAAGGAGAAAGAAAGGATGAAAATAGATTTTTAAAACAGGGAAATTCTGACTCTAATCTTAACTCAATAGTACAGGTAGTGGCTGGGAGTCCTAGTAGAGAGACCAGTTTAGGGAGACAAATCCTACAGCAGAAGGGACCATTTCTCCTTATTTTTATGCAATTCAACAGTTTTTGGGTTGTCCCTAGCAGATTTTGCTGCCAAACCTCACTGGTTCTTAGGCGGAAAAACTGGCAGGAGGAAATTCCTGAGGAGAAGTGCTTATTGATTGTCCTAGAGCATTTCATGGAAAGGTCACCTGGTAGTCATGACTTGGTATGGCCAGCACAGCAACCCTATAATCAGTCCCTCTGAATTAGACAGCGCATCTGTCATATTTGCTTCAACAGCGTGTAAATGTCCTTTCCCTGCTCACACATGCATACGGTGAGGTTCTTGGTTCAACTTTGAAGCCATTGCTTGAGGTCTTGATGCATGGTCTGAGCAAAGAGCAGTGCATATGCAGAGGGACAATGGTCAGAACCATCTGCAGTGGCTATTACCCGCTTGGGAAATAAGTTGTAATCGTATTTTCCTCTAAATTTGCTAGATACATCTCTATTAACTGGTGTTTTTTCCTAGTTCTGAGTCTTGTGGGCATGATCCTCTGTGTGCAGGTACACTCAGCACAATCTTTGCCCCTCTAAGTTAATCTCTGCTTTCTCAATTCCTTGGCTGCTTAGACGCTTTTCCCTAGGCCCTACATGCAGGGTAGCTCTAGCAGCATCCCAGGAACAGTCAATCAAGAGGAAAGGATGGTCTTAATTTCAAACACTTCACTGTTAATGAATCACTCTAGAAACTGCACAAATCTTGAACACAGCTCTCCTACAGTCTAATCCCGAGGCAATTGTGAGCCCAAGGGTTGGTGAGCTTTCTTCCATCTTCCCTGCATTTGAGCTCTGCATTATTTGCTCCACGTGCTTCTTCCAGACTTCAAAGACAAAATCCAGTAAAATGCATTTGTTCCCATAGGAAAGAGCTTTTCATGTCTGATGTCTTGTTTGCTTCTGCAGTAAAATCTATGCTATAATCTACAAATGAGTTTGCAGTCCGACACGGGGTGACATTCTTCAGTGAAGGTCACAGCACTATATAGAGGCATTGACACAAAACATGTTTCATAGAACAAAGTGGAGTTCACGGCTTGACATAGACATATCCTCAATCTGTCATGCAATTTTCTGCCTTAACTTGATGGTCAAAGCTGGTCAGGTGTGAGCAGGGAGGTGATCTATGTCTCTTCAATAGCTGCAGTAATTTTCTTGTCCCTCCTGAAACTTGCCCCTGTTCCAAGATGATGGGAACACTGGTCTCTTGTGCAACCTTCTGATCGATGGACTGACAAGCTATTTCTTTCTCAAGTGAGTCCTAATCTCCTATTATGCCACAAGTACACAGGCTACTGTGATAAAAGCTTACAGTCTATGACACCTGGTCAAAACAATTATTTTGGTAGTTGTTCCCCATGGATTTGGGCTGTGACATGTGAGGTGACTAAACTAATCCCATGAGCAAAGGGATTCCTACAGTGAAATATGATTTAGAAGGAGTTGGCTGGGGTTTGGAATTCAGTACCTGATTGTTAAGACTAGTCGACTCTGGAGTTATCTGCCTTTTGCTGTACTCTTGTACTCGACTTTTAAGTTGCACAGATTTCTTAGTCTGGGAGTGTTTCAGGGTGGGTGTCACCCTTCAATTTGTTAGGCATGTCCAGCACTTCTCAGGGTTTGCTTCTCATAAATCAAAGTTATCTGATCTATTGTCTTGACAAAAAAGGATAGTCTACAAGGTGCAAAAGTTTAATTTTCAATCTGCTTGTAGCAGCCTGTTGAGAGAGGCTTCTCCTAGGCCATATTCATTCTGTCTGGGAACAGTTCAAACGATGGGATTTCCACCACAACTCTTTTGGGTCAACTTTGTACCTGAAGAAATCCTTCTGTCAACCTGCCTGTCGAGTAGAAGATCCCCTCTGCAGCTGTACGATCATTTTCATCCATTTAAAAGGGAAAGTATTGCTGTCCCAGTTTTGTGAAAGGAGCATTGACGACAGCTGAGTAGCTAGCTTGCTCCAGGCTACTCAAAAAGCTTGTGACAGACCAGGAACTTGAACAACCTGATATAACTGCTGGGTCAGCCACCCTTTGCACTGTTTTGTCTAGTTATGTCATGTTGTACCTAATGAAGGCTTCCTCTCCAGCCCTGAAGTTGACACCCTTCTGTGGTAAAAAGCGAGGGACATACAAGTTTCATACAGTGCAGACCCTAATTCCTCACTCTATTAAACTCAGCTCAGCACCACAGAGTGTTCCAGCTCTGATTTAATTTATAACAGCCGGGTATCTAGCAAGTAAAAAGGACTGTAGTGCATAACACAGTGCTGTTGTTGTGCCTTACTGCTGTCTACTTCCTTCTTTTGAACCTATCTTGGTGTGTCCCTTCTCATTAGCCATGGAACTACAGGTAAAATTGATGCAGAAAGGTGTCGTACCATCTTCACCACTTGGTTGATGCTGTCCCTGCACAGGGGGATTTCTCCACTGACCTTACCCACAAACTTTAGGTCACTTCATCGTAATTACAGAGAATAACATGTATGAGAATTTGGACTGTGAATTCTGGATTTCTTCTTTGGTGGTGATAAACCTAGATGCAGATCTGGTCATATCTGTGGAGCCAGGCTAAGTTAGTGACTATACTTCTTCCAGAAGATCCAGCAGATCCTTGACCAGAAAAGAGCACTGTCATAAAGTCTAGACTTGTTTGGATTGAGCTTCTGTTCAGGTACAAGAAGTCATGGCTAGAAAAATGAATTTTCTTGGTCTGCCAAAGACTCTATGGCCTCTGCAGACATATTTCGTTGACTACTCTATTTCCACAGTGGATATTTGCTCTTACTAAAGTCATCAGGCTTTGTTACTGGGCAAATCCCTACAGCCTGCTCTAGGATCCTCTTACTTCTTCAGTATCTGAATTGTTTTTTCAAATGGTAATCGAAACTGTGTCTGTGTCAATGGATCCAGAAGCATAACTAAGTTCGTATGTGTTCCACTCATATGTGAGAACAGGCTGGATATTGGCTTCTTTTCTGCTTTCACCCTGGATTTCATGGAAAGGAAAATCCAGTATGTCGGCCACCAAAGGATATGTGCATCCTTAGCCCTATCAGCTAAATGTAGGAATTGCCCAAGTAGCTGGATTTCAAGCAGACCCTTTCATACAACATCTCTGTGATACCTTTAAGAATGTTGTCAATAGACCTACCAACCTGCAAACTGTTATATTCTAGTCTCTAGCTGATCTCCTTCCCTCTCTGACATAATAGGCCATCTCTCATTACAGTAACTTCCTCCCATTTACCTCAAGTCAGATAATAAAGGGCCTTTATTCACTTACAATGGATCTAAAATAGTAAAATCCTCCTGTCTTCAATATGTTACTTTCAGTTCATCAGTTCAAGATCAATCCCAATTTATTTCACAATTTTTCCTTGCACATCAATCCCTCCTGACCCTTAGTTATTTTTGTTAGTTCTTTATGGATATGCTCAGTGGGTAGAAAAATGCCCAGTATTTTAAAGATTTGATTGTAAGGGCTCTTTAGGGGGATGTACCAGTTTTGATGGAAAGAAGCACAAGCCTGCTAAACAATCAGTGCAAAAAACCTCATGAAGGTGAATCAGAGATTTTTAGCATTATTTTTTCCCAGTTGGAGCATGTATGAACATTATTTGTAGCGCAGTCTCAGAATAGCTGCCCATGGTCCGTGGCTTGATTGTTCTATGGCCAAAATCACTTTTTTTATTGTCACACCTTTTTCTTTTTTTTTTTTTTCTTAATGAAGGGGGAGTCTGCTAAAGACTAGCTCTTTATGCAAATTACGTATTTCATACTCTGCTTTCATTTTAATGGTTGGACTCAATGATGTTAAGGGCATTTTCCAAACTAAATGACTCTCTAATTTTATGATTCTATGATTTCTCAGTGAAGTGGTTGAGGCTGATGCAGGTATCCTGCTTATGTCCACTGACCTTTGTCGTAGGTTGTTAAGTAGGAATTTTTTCCCTTCAAAATGTTTACTCCTTGTCCTGTTATTCAGGGACTGTCATTGAAATTAAACAGTGGGCATCTTCTGATGATAGTTTCACTTAACAAGGAAATATTTGACTGCAAGATATAAATTTAAAACATCATAATTTCTTGCCTGCATGTTATAACATGAGATGAAAACCAAATCAAAGCTGGAAGGTTGTTAGGTGTGGTATTTCCAAACTGCTTAAAAAAGCAGTAGTTCAGTCACACATGTTCATAAAAATAGAGGCTGAAATTATCTTATCTGAGCCATTCTTAACAGTTGTCCTGCAGAGTTATTGATCTTTGGCTGCTCATCTAATGAGCAAACTACACAGTGGACCACAAGTGCGTTTCAGTTTTATGTGTAAGTGCTGTAAATGCTATTTTCTAAGTTAATATATTATTTTTGACAGTTTTATAGCAGCTTATTTAAAGTGTTATTAATGTTTAGAAATGTGATTTGAGGTTTATTTTATGGGTGTTTGACTCAGTTTTAAACACTCTATCTCCTATCCTCCCCTCTGTGTTCAGGTTGCATATATATAATTTTTGAAATTGCTTGCCTCATTTTGGGTTTGTCCCTGGCCGTTTCATTAATCTCGGTTGCTCCTTAAGTCACTTCTACTACAGTAGTGGAACAGTCTGAGTTCTAAATTGTGTTTGTGAATAAAAGACCTCAACTGGATCAATGTCCAGATGACAGAAACTGCAAAGAGTGTGCAGCAAAGCCTGAAGGGTGAGGACCAACCCTCCGTGTGGGTTTGGGTTTGTGCTCGGTCGGTGCCCCAGCACACGGTGGGACACACACTGTACCAAACCCAGAGCACCCCAGGGAGGCATTATAGCCCTGTGGTCCCCCTCCAAGCCACAGGCCCTCCCCCGTTTCCACCTTCCTCTGGAGGAAGCAATTTTGCTTCTGTCCTGTAGTTTTGGAGAAGAACAGCCCTGCCTTTGTTCTGTGGGTGGCCAGGAGCAATCTCCAGGCTTTCCAACCCACCTCCTCCTCCTCCGGAGAGAAATAAACATGCATAGGGAAGCATACACACTAGTTTATAGTAGCGGCAGCTGGCAGAGAAGCTGTGCTGGGAGGTCTCATGCCCTTCAGCTCTTTTGGGTAGCTGTGTCATCCTCACCTCCTCTCTGCCTCTGATAGAGTGAGGCAGCAAAGCACAGCCCTGTTCACTGAGCTGGACTGGTGACAGTGACAATGTTGGGGCAGGTGTAGCACCTGGTCCTGTGCTCAGACACCATGACTAGCTCTGCACTCACTCTGATAGGGTAAGCATATGCAATGCCAACTTCCTCAGATCCCAGAAAAAGGGAGGATGTGGCTTTACTTTACACATCAGCATCTGGCTGAACCAGCTACGGATGCTCCCGAGTAGGCAGTTTAAAGCAGGAGCTACTGTCACCCCTCCGAGCACCTGCAGTGTCATGGTACGGCTCCTGAAAGAAGAGCCTTAGCAGCAAAGGACATTGGTTTCTGTCATTTCCGTGTGCTTGACACAGGGAGCCCTCTGACAGATTCCTCAGGGTGAACTGAAGCCTTTCCCCTGCAGCACATTCAGGGCACCTTCCAGCAAACATGTAAGCACGTACTTAGTTCTTAAAGCATGAAAGACCCCAGTGAGCTTCAGGCATGTGCTGAAATATGAATGAGTTTTGGAAGTGCTGAGCATCCTGGAGGTACCAAGCCCCAAATGGATCAATCCCAACACATTATTCAAATTGTGGGCTTCCAACCTGATGTGCTAAAGAAAAAAAAAAAAAAAGGAAAAAGAAAAAAAAAACAGTCATTATCTCCATTGCAAAGCTGGAAGAATTAAGGTACACAGAGGGGTTGAGGAACTTAGTCAATGTCAAGGCATGTCCTCGGGGGAAATCCAGATATATAACCTGTTTCTTTCTGAAACCCACTCCTGTTCTCAGCCAGTTCAATAGCCCGTCGCTGTTTCCACCCCGTTCTTGTTACAGCTGGTGACTACCACCAAAATGGAAATCTGAATGCAAAATACATTCAGATGGCTCTGCTGTTTGCAGCTTTCTGCCTTACACGCTTTTGTTGTGTTTGCTGTTTCTTCTATTTGTTCCACATTTTAGAGGATAAGCCAGCCAGTGGGTTCAGTGACAGAATGTTTTTCATCTTATTTAAATATGTCTTTATTAAAATGTAAACTGGTCTCTAACCCATTTTGTGAAAAAAAAAGGAAAAAAAAAGAAAAAAAAGGCCTGCTCCTGCAGATGCAGTACAGTCATGGTAATTTTCCCCGACTGAAACTCCTGACTTTGTTTCTTAGCATCATATACAGCATAATTTATAAAAGTGTGAGCAACTGCAGAATTGTTCTCCTAATAGATTCTGAAGATTCCAATTTCCATTCTGCCACACAAGACTGAAAATCCACTTGTGCTCAGTTATCTGTATCTTTGCCTCATCCTCAGACTGCATCAAAAATCAGGTTCAGGTGCAGGTTAAGAACATGCATTTACTTCAGGAATATGGGACTTATTAAATATCTCTACACAATTAACATCACCATATCAATAAGAATTATCATTATGTCCTGTCAATCAGGTGCTGAATTTTGCTTCAGGGAAACAAAACAATTTAAATTATAGCAAGTGCCCTCCCCTTCTTCTTTTTTTTTTTAACATGCTTCTCTTAAAATTGGATAATTATGTGGCTTTTCATTAGATTCCTCTAAGCATAATAGATCACGATATTCACCCTTTGACCTTGGTGATGAATGTTTCTGGTGAAAACATGTGACAAGCAGTGTTCTAATGAGAATAAAATACTGAATAACTGTGAGTCTCACATAGTGAAAGAACAAAAGCAAGAAGCACAACTGCTTCGAAGGCTACAGTGCAAAATGTGTTCATACAGCAATTCTGATGGATTGGAAAAGCAATCCTTCTTTATTTAAGATTCTACCAACAAACTTTAGTATCAGAGGCAGAAACAAAGGCAAGAAAAGAGAAAGGAATCTTTGTATTCTGTATAAACTCTGTAGAAACATGAGAAGTGGCCTCTATCTGTGCTGTCCGGGCAAGTTGCTACACAAAGCTCTGCTATTAAGTTTTCCTAAACATCTCAAAATTTTATGCGTGTATTTATGCTACAAAAGAACTATAAATTAAATTTGTTGCCAATAATTTAGAGTGGGGCTAAGAAGGTCAAATTCCCCCTCATGGAAACAACCACACACAGCAGTCAGTAAAGTTACAACACTGGTGATTATTGTTCAGTGTGTTTATAAAGAATTATTTTTGTGGACTAACGAAGTTATTACAGAATCACAGAATATGCCAAGTTGGAAGGGACCCACAAGGATCATCGAGCCCAACACTTAGCCCTGCTGTGACCATCCCCAAGAGTCACACCATGTGTCTGACAGTATTGTCCAAACTGTTGTTGAACTCTGTCAGGCTTGGTGCTGTGACCACTGCCCTGGGGAGCCTGTTCCAGTGCCCAGCCACCCTCTGGGTGAAGGTCCTTTTTCTAATACCCAACCTAAACCTCCTCTTAACGCCAAAACAGTGAGGGGAAAAAAGGAGCATTGACTGAGTTAGAAATTGTTATCAACTACTTCTTGTGTGTGTGTGTTTTGCATCCTTGAAACCCTTCTGCCACTTTTCAAAAACAACTTCATACCAAGGTTACTTACACCCACTTCTGCTGGGATCATTAAGACCCTGGTCTTGCTGGAGCAATGACTGCAGCAGGAATGTTTCATTTAGAAGATAGTTATCTTTGGGTTTTGTTCTATCTCAGTCTTGCATATGTTGGGTATTTTCATTTTGTTTGATGTCTGGGAAATGTTTATAATCTGAGTTATCATGTCTGCTATTCAAAACTTCAGTCAACTTCTGAAGAAAACTTTTTGCTTCTTCTGTCTTGAGTTCATGTCTGATTCAAGGTCAGCTGTTCCTTAGCATATAATAGAAATGGCTTTTTGCTTGAAATTCTATTCCTGAAAAGAAAGTGAATGTGTTGCTATAGATTTAGGGACAAAGATTTCAGCTACGCCTTGTGCCAGTATCTCCTTTGAGTTATTCCATTATTGCAGTTATTGGCACAACATTATTCCGAACTGAGGACTGCATGAGGGAGAAATTTCATCTCTAGTCTTTATTAACTTCCCAATATATTTTGGTCTAAATTATTGCTACTCTTATTTCATAAAATGAATTAAATAATGTAACATATTAATGAGGAACAACAACTATATTTTCCCCCATAGTTATGCAGTAAAGCTCTGTAAATATCTTCATCTGAGGCCAGACCCTCTGCTTGCACTCATGAGGAATTTGAGGGTTCAACTAAATTAGACGAAAAATCCGGAGATTTTCACGGCAATTTGAAAACAAAATCAAGTGCCATCCTAAGTATAAAGTCCTGTTTCTCCTTCCCTGTGTCCGTAAGCACCATGGACAATAATGCACTTTAAGAGAATTTAAGGGATGAAGAAGGCCTAACAGGCATGCCCATGCATTTTCCATGCCTCCTACAGGATGACCTGGAGATGAATCCCACAGAGGGAATGTTGTGCCAGGGGGCCCCTTTCTACCAGCAGCCCTTGCCTCTCGGGTTAACCCTCCCCACCAGCTGGTCCACATGGCATGCCAGGCTGCCCCGGGAAGCTCTGGGGAGGGCTCTGCTGGGTAGACTTCTGCCCCCATGCTTCCTCCTTGCTCCAAGAGCCTCTCAGCCTGCCACCTCTGCTGCATAGGCTCTCTGGGCACGTGGCATGAACAGGGCAAGGCTGACTTCTCTTGCTGTGTGCTCCTGTCTGGTCCGCTGCATTACACAGCAGTGTGAACCACTCAAATATTTGGTCATTCAAGAGCCAGGCACATGTCTTGTCAGCTGTGAAAATATTCAGAGAGGAAAGAAGAGCATGCTTATAGCAAGGTCTAATGAAGAGAGCAAGTTTTGATTTTCATGCAGGTGAATCATTAAAGGCAAAATAATCTTATTGATTGTTTGTTACAGTTGTCTGAATTGAGGGCTGTCTCCTCGCATATTGAAATTTACTGTGATTGATGGGATCTCATAAACCTAGATCAAAAAGAGAATAAAAATGAAGGATTGTAAAAGCAAATTACCCCAAATAAAAATGTTAGTGTCAGAAAAAAGTAAATAAAAATGTACTATATGCACTAAGCAATGTTGTCTGCTTATCCAGTGACTATCATTTAAATTTACTGCAACAAGTATTTTGATCCTATATTCTGGTGAATCTGTCTTTTAAAAAAAGAAAGGGGAAGGCAGGGAGGGAGGGAAGGAGGGAGGGAGGAAGGAAGGAAGGAAGGAAGGAAGGAAGGAAGGAAGGAAGGAAGGAAGGAAGGAAGGAAGGAAGGACATTGTTGTGGCTTCCATTATGTATATGAAGATGCTGCTATCTACAGGATACAAGTAATGTCATCTTCAGATGTACATGCTTTTAGCCAGGTTTCCACACTATCTGCGTAGGTTTTGGGTCCCACCCAAACTGTTTTGAACCTATCAGTCAAATTTGGCAGATGCACAACAGAAGTCTGGTGACTCTATAGCTTTTGTACAAAGAGATGGAAGAGCCATGAGGTGGGATGTGATGTTATGACTGAGCAATATAACATTTTTCTCCTGCAAAAAGAATCAGTTCTGGTCCTGTCAATACTGCTCCCAGCCATGACATGCTCTGCCACCCTCGCCTCTGAGCTGGCTTTGGTGCCCATCCAAATCTTCATGAAGACAGCTCACCTAAAGCCACAAGATGCTAACCAGGCAAGAAAGGTGACTTGTTTTCTCCTAGAAAAAAGACCCAAAGCTACTCAGTCCAGAAGGGGAAGGGGAAGGTGAATGGGGAGGAAGGGGGGAAGGGGGATGGAGGGGGAGAGAGGGAGGGACAAGAGAAGGGAACCAAAGCTTATAATATATTTTTATTACCAGTTTCCCATGTGCAAAACCAGGTTGGCCTCAATAAAGGGCCAAGAGAAAGAATTCATTACTGCAGTCATTTCTCTTCTTCACAATTGTGGTGTCAGAGGCAATGAGAAGCTCTGCAAGCTATTCAGTATTCTATCTATCTATCTATCTATCTATCTATCTATCTATCTATCTATCTATCTATCTATCTATCTATCTATCTATCTATCTATCTATCTATCTATCTATCCATCCATCCATCCATCCATCCATCTATCCATCCATCCATCTATCCTATCCTATCCTAGTGTAAATGCATTTTCTACAATTGCTGCTCCAAAATTGGTCTGGCTTATGTAAGGGACCAAAGACTTGCATAAACTATGACATGGTGTGACTTTTGGGGATGGTCCTGTGCAGGGCCAGGAGTTGAACTTGATGATCCTTGTGGGTCCCTTCCAACTCAGCATATTCTGTGATACTGTGACATCACATCCAAGAAAAATTGTTTTCTTCCTTCTAACATTTTAGCTACCAGCAACTCACAGCAGGAATTGGTCTGGGCTAGGAAAATGCCTGGCTAGAGAGAGGCACTAAACAGCAGGGGCCTGGAGAAAGGGACCTGCATTAGAGACCACGATAACCTTATTGCTTCTTCCTTGGCTCAAAACCCAGTGTTCCACTGAAGGAACCCAGAGTCTGCACACAAAATAAAGAAGAAATGAACACACCATGCAGAGGCATCTTCATCCTTTCTCTGGGTGGGTTTCTAATGCTGTTTCTCAGCTAGGTTGTGACTTAACCTTTCTCTCTCCAAGTGCCGTGAGCTATTGGTTGACACTGCAGGGAGTGCTGAGATTGCTTCCTGTTCTTCCCTCACAAAAACACAAAGTATGTAAAAGGAATCTTCTTGAAGAAATACATGTACCTTTTTGGAGAAAAGAGGGATGCACGTGAAGATTATAATCATTCACATTCAAGTGCATGGCTTGTTATAACTTCATGGTTACATGAAGTTTAACAAAGGTTTAACAAACATGCCATCAGGGATATGATTGGAGTCTGTGGGAATTAACCAGGCCGCTAATAAACCTGATGGTCTATCTTTCATTTGTGCTAATATTTTGAAACCAACTGACCTAAAGAAAAGTCTACCTTCTCATTATAAGATTGGCAGCTTGAAGGATTTGAAATTGACTGATGCCTTCAAGCCCAGAATAAATAATGAATAATTATGTCAATAAATCATATAAATAATACAATAGCTGCCATTCTAGCTCATTTTATATCCTTGGCACCCATCACAGAGCCATTTTTTCTTCCCATTCACTAAGCTTTTCCTTATTCTCCTGTGCACTCCTTTTCATTGGTGATGGTTTTTGCTTGCGCTGTACTATAAAGCTTAGGTATTTTGGTGAGAACTGTGGAAAAAATCATCCAAGCAATTCACAAACCTGTGCCAGCAAATCTCCTGGTATAGACATAATTTTACTGGCAACAAAATCATTTTGCTTCAGCAACTTATGTTATTCTGGGAGGTGGGTTGTAGAATTTCATGTGAGTTGCAGCAATAGCAGGAACTCTGCCAGCTTTACTAGTAGGACCAGCTGCCAGAAGTATTTCAAGATGGTTTTAACAACAAACTGTTTCTAAGCAGAAAAGTGTTATTCTCCTTCACCTCAGACTCTCCTTTACTTTTTTTCTTATTTTTGCTATAAGAATCACCCACTGGTAACACTAAATGTAGTTGACCCAGTGCTTCCATTATTCACTGAATACACAGACAAGGGCAAATAGTGTTCCAGCCAAGAAACCAGAAGTATTGGGGTTGTTAATGTAAAGAAACGCTGATATAGCTCAGGGAAGATTTTCAGTATGTTATTGGTAAATGACTATGAGCTCTAAATATGTTTATTTGTGTGATTTATCTATCTACTGAGAAAGAAATCTGTAGGATTTGCAATAGCTTGATATAGGAACTTGACATTGATTCCTGTATGAATTTTGAATTGAGTGGTGGTTTTTGTGCAGTATCATCTTTTCCTCTTCTTATCAGAATTAAATGGAAACTCTGCAAGTAGAAATTGATGATAGTTTAGGAGGATTCTTCTTGTTATGGATTAGTCCCAGGGACAATGAAGAACTACTCTCCAAGGTTTTTCTCACTGCAGTGGTATGTAAGTCCCCTTTAAATGACATTGTCATCTACCTCAGGCCAGTCCCCATAATCACCAATTATGTTTCGTAGCATTAAAACATGCACAGCATTGCCCTCCAGCATCTGCAACACGTGCTTTTGTCAAGCCCCCCTGATTTGCACCGGGGCTTAAGTCATTCCTGAGCCCTGCAGTCACGCATGGAGGACAGCCAGGCTGCCTGAGCCTGTGTGTGCCATCAAAGTACACAGTCATGCCATTGGTTTGGGGATGCTGTGGCTGCTCTGTATCCAGCAGTGCATGTTCCTTAGCCCTACCTCTCAGACTCAGTTTTTCCTAATCATTCCTCTAAGTAAAGTTAGCAGCTATGCCCACTTCAGAAACAGTTTGCTTAGGCTAAGAAGCTGTCACAGTGCTGAGAAAGCTGCGGCTTTAACCAGATTTCATCTCTGTGTGTCACTGCTCATGTCAAAGTATAAATGTACTCAGACGTAAGAGTTGTCCTGCTTTCATCAAGGGAGGCAGCCTGCCTTTGCCTAGTTCCGCTTGGTTAAGCTTGTTATTTAAATTGTTAAAATTGAGACATCAGCAGTAAATTTCAGAGAAGATATAACAATTATTAGATACAAGCAGGACTCTTGTACTTGTGAACATATCAAGCTCTCTATCCACACGGAATTAGCCACAAATAATTTACAGCAGTTTCTTTAAGAATGTGCCCTGTAGTACTTGGATGGCATTAAATCACAGTCATTCCCAACTGGATCATATTTCCAGCTTTAAGATAGATTTGACGCTCGTCTGCGCAGTGGCTCAGCACTCCGGGGGACTACCTTTTAAACCTGCCAGCTCTTGAAGAACTGATCTTTGATTCCCAATGCTGCCTCCTGGCTGAGACCTATGAGGGTCCGTGTCTCCCGTATGCTGAGCGAGGCAGCACAGTCAGCCCTTGGAGAGTGAGGAGGGGTGGGAGGATGTTTGGGTGAAAACGTTGTGCCATTTGACTTCCACGGGAAACTGATTGACAGTGGGAGAGAGGATGGGGCTCACATCTTGCTCTGGCAGCTGCAAGCAAGAGGGTCCACTGCTGAGGCTGGAAGGAAAAAACAAGGCTTGGGTGGAAGCTGAGAGAGGACTATCAAAAAGGGGCAACATGCATACACAAGTAAAATGGGAGACTTGACCTTTTCAGGGATTGTACAGGGAATGAAACAAATTTTTGTTTTCCTTGGGAAGGGACTTCCACATGAGCTTCTTATCCCCTCAGAGGAAAGGAACATAAACAGCTAAAAGGTTAAAAGGCAATGGTAATATTTGACAAAAGCTGCCTAGTACAGGAATGGGAGAGAGAAAGGACCAGCAGAAGATGCCTGTGGTGCTGTTTGTTCCCCTGGGGAGGCATCCCTTTGGTGGTGTCACATCCGCTGAGCGTCCACAGGCGCAGGATGCAGAGAGATACCTGCAGGTGCTGCAGACAGACACCTGTACCATGTAGCTGGGCAGGGATTTCTGGAGCCCTCCCACACTTCAGGTCTTCCAGCATAGAGCTGTGGCTCTGCTGTGCATTTCTGCAGGAAGTAAAGAGGGTCCCTCTTCAGCCCTGCATGGGACACCCAAGCAGCCAGAGTCCTTGAGTAGTACAGTAAGGGTCACCAGATTTCTTTCTTTCCAAAGAGAGAACTGGAAAGCAAATGGAAGCTCTGTATTGCCCTCCCTCCTGCACTGCCAGTTCCCTGCTGCGTAGAAGAAGGGGAAGGCTAAGCAGTGATTTGTGCCAGGAGAACAGGGTCACACTGTATCTTTAAAACACCTGTTAAAACAGGGATCAGTGCATGGCTCCTAGAGTTACAGTCTGGCTCCTGCCCTTTACTCACAGTGGTGTGAAGGCTTCAGTCTAAGCCTTGAGAAATGAGGGACAGCAGTGATATTGCCATTGAATCCCAAGAGCCCTCTGTTGTAAGATCTAACAGACTTAAGTCTGCAAACACTGGAAGATGACTGGATGACCTTGGAGAGGGAGAAATGGAGAGGCTGGTCAGTAAGCTCTGTGTTATTGGTTTTATAGAGACAGATAAAAATATTCTTCCCCTGGAATTTTGTTCATATTCAAATCCAGACAGAATTCTTCGTGGGAAGGACATGCAACTCTGAAAAAAAAAAAAATAGAGGAGGGGAAAAGGGTGCTTGGACTCAGTAGCTCGCTCTGTACCCACGTAGTGCCTGGTAGTCCCATCTCATTTTCACAGAGGCAACCTTGCACAAAGTCATGCATATTAGGTGACTAACCATGTCTTTCTGGGGCAGGAGAGTGTTCCTGCTTGAAGTCAAAAACCTGAGGACTGATAATTTCTGCTCAAGCAGAACTTCTGCAATCCATCCAATGCTCTGATGACAAACCTCTGTTTTGTCCATTGCATCCAGCGTGTGTCGGACACCTTGGCGTTATTGTGCACGTGCAGACCAGCTGGTCAGCACATTCACAACAGGTTGACCCATCTTTGATGCATCAGACATGCCACCCATCCCACCGCCAGACTGTACTTGTACGTCTCTCTCTTGTCCGCTGCACCGAGCTGCCCTGAGGCACACTAAAAGAGTTGTGGCAGAACTGCGTTTCTGGGCATGTCTTGATATACCAGGAGATGTGATTGCATGAGAATTGGATGTTACAGGTTAGGGGTGTTGGCAATAAGGGCAATGGATACTGACAGAGATGCTGGTGTCTTTGCCAGTGGTGGAAGCAAGGAGGGCAGTGAGAGAGGAGATTAAAATTGGAGGGACATTGGCAAAACCTAGAAGAAAAGCAAGAGCTGAGAATTTAAGAGACTGTTTTCATCTGTTCCCACATTGAATAAAGGGACTATTCTTCTCATTGTGGAAGCATAGATTTTATTCTAGTATATAGGAAATTTTCTGTCTTGTTCTGCAAAGGTTGGAAAGAGTATCAGTGAGCAAATAAGGGACTATACAAAGAATAACTGCCTTCTGGGGTTCTCATGTTTCGAGGAACTGGATGTGGAGATGTGGGTGTTGAGAGAAGCCTCGCCAGCATGAGGCACTGACCATACCAGTAGTTAAAGCCATGGCAGAAGGAACTATGCTGAGAGCTGAGAGCCTTGCACATGGACTGTTCATCTATCCAGTTTGCTCTAGCGTGCCTGAGAATGGGACCATCCAAGTGGACGTGCTGTCTTTGTTTCACTCTTAGCTTCTGTGAACAAAATTTTAATATTTCGGGTGAAGCAACTTTCACCAAGTCTTCCTGCATCACTGACTGTTCTCCCTCACTGGGGTGATCTTCCCGAAGGGAGAACCCCAAGATCTCCTTTCAGAATGACTTTTGCACCTTGTATAAAAGCAAAAATTTCAAGCCATTTTTTAAAAAAAGTCACTCATACAAGAAAACACTCGTATAAAAATGATCTATACGAGCCTAAAGTGTCATTCTCAAGGGACTGCTGCTAAAAGAGCCTGCAAATGCCATTGGGCTTGGTTTTCATCTTTTCTCTTTCAGTGTGACTATGACATGTGCTGGTATTTGCTTTGCGAGATAACAACAGACAGAGGACATTTCAGGAAATACAAGGAGACAGCTAACCATAATATCTGCAACATTATCAAAGCCAGCATAATGCTGGTCTGAGCCTAACAGGAAAGCAGCAGTGGTACAAACTGGACACATAACTTTAAAAATGTCATGTTGTTATCAGCAACACGACTAGTCAATCCTTGGTTAAAAGTGATTGTGAGTCTGTAGAGAGAACGCAATGCTGCGCTCTCCCCAGGCATGATTCGAATTTCCAATATGTGGCATCTTCACTTTAAAATATCATGCTAACTAGCTGCGGTTGTTGACAACAGTCCAAAAATCCTGATGGCTGGACGGTGTCTGAATGGGAGAGGAAAGCTTCGCTTTCATTTCTCCTGGCCTGCCTTCCTCAGCATTGTTCTCACACAAGCCCCACCGCGCTCCTGCTTCAGCCTGAGCACCAATAAGCACATTTTACAATTGTTTGCTGGGTTCAAAACACTTGAAACATTTCAAAGCACCTGACATCCTTTCAAGTTAGCTGCTAAAAAACCAAGCACAAACAGAATGGGTTTCAGAGAAAGTCTGTCAATCAGCGCTCAATCTGTATGTTCTCCAAGACATTCCTTATCCTGGCTGATTTATTTCATATTAAAAGGGCTGTCAATCTGTATCACAAGAACAGGTTGAAAAAAAATGAGTGATGTCTGTGACTTTTTTTGTTTATTTAAAATGATATTTCCCTCCTCCTTCTTTCCCCCTTCGCATTCTCTCTTACCCACCCCCACCTTGCAGGTATGACATGAGTGTTGTGTACCACATGCATTTAAATTAGAAATGTATTTTACAAAGCCATGGCAGACTGTTCTAGGGGTTTTTGTGGTGGGTTTTTTTGGGGGGATTTTTTGTGTTTTGGTTTTTTTTATCCATCAAGTATATCCCTTTTACCATCTGATGGCTTGGCAACAGGACCATCTCTCTTTCAGTTAAAATAATTGGGCCAGTAAAGTGGTGGAACATTCACTGTGCTGAAAATACTTTACACTAGTTAATGTACACTGCATGTTGTGGGCTTCATTAGAGCAGAATACTAATGATACACTGCATGTCTCCCCATGGTACCACTTTGTTGTACCAGCTGTATTATTGTTTTATATTAATATATTGATTATTTTCTTTTTCTCTCCTGTGTGTATTTTGTCTCCTAACTTTTTTCTCCTGGCATTGCTTACCTATTACATCTGACAATTGTTTTCAGTATCACACTTTTACAGTGAATGTTGTTATTTATATGATTTCTTTTTGTTTTCCCCCATGTCTCCAAAGCAATTAATTTCCATTGTTTGCTGCACAGATGTTGGTATATTTTTCAGTGAAACTTGATAAAGAATGACACCTTCACATACAGGTATAGAAGGAAAAAGGACAAATATTTGGGCATTAAGGTGGGGTCAGGGCTATCTAAACTCTCAGAAAACCAATTCTTGGGGTTGGACGCAGGCTGGGGATGATCGGATTTCTGAATCTTTTCCAGTTTGTTAGACTGCTGATCTCATTTGCTGTAGCTGTGAGATAACCCTTGGACCTGGGCTCGATGACTGTTCTTTCATATGAGAAAAGGAGAGGTGAAAGCTGAATTACTAGGAAGGATCTGTAATTTAACAATACTTGAAGTGTAAGGACACCATCATTTCAATCCATGTTAATTCAGCAGTTAACCTGGTCCAGGTCTGGAGCCCATGGGCACTACAGCAATATAGGTAATAAAGAAGAGTAACATCCTGGTAAACCCACAGTTAAGTAGCTTTTCCTGTGGCTGAAACGCAGTGAATTCTCACAGCATTTTTCAAGGTGTCATAATACATCTATCATGACTTTCTCACAGAGAACTTACTGATGATAGAAAGCCTGTGAGTCGCCTGAACATCCCACTGGCAGTGTCAGGGAAGAGAATGTGGAGATCTGACAACTGACCCAGTACTGTAGGATGTTACACAACAGTCCACAACTCCCGCACACCCTCCCCATCCCGCTCAAAATACTGGCTTGATGGACTGGTGGAAGACTCAAGGAGTCCTGTGAGCTTGGACTGGCACAGAAGAATATAAAGCCTTAAAGGCTCCAGGAAAAAAAGTGATTTGGAAGATGTGGCAGTGTGGCCAGCTGATTCAGGTGGTGAACATCTAGTGCATGGCCTTGCCCTCTCCAGGTGTGCCTGAGGTGAATCCAGCTGTGGCTGGCAGCTGGTCTGTGAGCCTGACAGCTGCAAAGTGCCCTTGATATTCCTGCCTGGCTTGTGGTGTGGGCAAGTTTTTGTACCATATCCTGACAAAACAGTGTGGATCAACTCTCTGCTCCTCAAAGCTGAGCCCTGCACAAGTGAAGGGTTTGCAGTGACAGACATTGTTTGTCCTGCTGCATGGGAATGAAGGTGATCAGCATTAATTCGTTATCAGCATAGGAAGGGATAGGAAAAAGCTGCATTTGAAGAGAAGGTGCCAAATTGCTGTGTGAATCAGGTAACAGTGCTGGGTTTCATGGCCACACTAGAAGAGCCTCCTGTTGCTCAGCTGGTGTCTGTAGCATTTATCCTTCCACCAGTACAGTGATCTCATGCTCGAAAATTAACATGCATTTGCAAGGCCCACTGCTAAGGTACAAGTGATGTGTAAACAATACATAAAAGCAGTAGTCAGAGAACTCTGTAAATTCAACAGCAATTAAGGAAGGAAGATGGAAGCTTTTCCCAGCATGCAATAACAATCAATGACTAATAA
>VWZF01004461.1:1303554-1323554 GCA_013396755.1 Sclerurus mexicanus | reverse complement strand
AAAAGAGTTTCAGAATTACTTCTCACTTGCTGTATTTGTTCCTTCTGTAGTAGCTCCCTGAGAGTAAGTCTTGCCAAAGGCAGCAGAAATAAATTTTTCCAGGGAAGGAAAGGGGTTGAAAGGAAAGATCTGTGTTGCTATTAATACTTGTGTCTCAGTTGGAATAAAGTGTTCGTACAAACGGTGTGTGCTGCTAGATAGCAGAATTTATAGTAATCCACCTGTATGGGATATTCAATAGAAGGCACATCGAAAGGATTTAGAGCGGAAAAAGGAATCACTTCACTTGAAATACCATGGCTGAGGTATATTGCTATAACATCCACCTATTTCATGCTATTAGAGGATTTTTTACCATCATCATTGTGACATTTTTGATGTCTTTATGCCTCAATTTTGGTTTGGCCCTTCTCAACATTCACCCTGTTGAAAGTAAAAGCTTTTTTCTTTCACTTTCTGGAATGAGGGGCAACCTGATTAACCCTAAACCCCCTAGATCTTAATATTCAGTGATGTAACCTCCCACCCCTCAAAATTCTGTCTCAGTGCTGGTCAAGGACTCAGAGGAAGGGCCACTTGTGACAAAGCTTCCAGTATTTATAATGGGACCAGGATGCCATGCACAAATGTTGAGCTGCAATCACCTAGTGGATAAATACAAAGTCCAGTACTCTGTGTTGTAAAATACCCCTAGAGACCTCTCAAAATTACAGAACAAATCAGTGGCATTGCTTTTACCTTCTCCCCATTTCCTTTTTTGTTTTTTTTTGACAACCTAGGTGTATCATTTGCTAATACAAGCTGTTCTGAACAGCCAGAGACCTTACTGAGGTTTGCTTTTGCAATTCATCCACTGTCATCACTACATGAGTACCAGTGGGCCACCACTCACACAGGCATTTTCAAGGATGGTGTGGAGCAAGTGGGTAACACTATTTTCCTGTACAAACCTGGAAAAATTACACCTGGAATCCTGCCTTTGCTGCCTTTTATCAGAAGGAAGCAGATAGCACAGAGGGAGTTCAGAAGGAGCAACATAAAATGATTAAAGGGCTGTAGGGAAACAGTTGGGCATGTAAGCAAGGCATGAAAACTGAATGAGTATAGTTTATGTAAGCAATATTAAAGGAGAGGGCATGATGACGTAAAGTATAAATATCAGCAGGGAACGGAATTATTTGAGTTGGTAGAAGGGATTGCAACTAAAACAGAAGAAGTGAAAGTGAGAATTGAAAGATGTACATATCCTTAAGAGGAAAGTTTTCCAGACAGTGAGAGCTGCAGGACCATGGAGCAGTCCTCTAAGTGAATTGGTGGAAGCTCCATCTCTGGGGACATTTAAATCTGGACTATACAGAGTATTAGAAAATATAAAAATACACTGTAGGGAACAATCCTGCACTGTTAGGGGATGGACTAGATGACTTAATGCGTCTTTTCCATTTCTAATTTTGATGATTCTATGGCTCATTAATTGCATATCATACAAATGCCATAAAATTTGCTGGGAATTAAGAAAAAAAAGAGACAACTTACATTATGGGGAGTCTGCCAGACTGAGTGCAGACATATTCCTTAAAACGTAAGAGACAAATACATCTCTTCTTAGGTTTGTTGCTATTATTCTGAAAGTTATTTTATTCACATTTTCTTTGGCATACTCATGCTGCATAAAGCTGAATGTGGGACAGGTGATGCTTTCCTATGATCACAGCTTGTGAACTGATGTTTTGCTCTTTTTCCTTAAGAACTTAAAAACATAGGTTTCCTACATTGGGATGTACTAGGATGGAGTTAAGTGGTGAACTCCCTTTGCAGATTGGTATTATATAGGGCTCAATTTATTTTTTTTTCCCCTATTGAAATGCACAGCCAAACTTTGACTGATTTCAATTGTCCTGGACCTAAACGCTGTATTGGTGGCAGTATATGAATCTAGATACTGCTAGAAAATTCAGTAGCAGTTCGCCAGTGAGAGGACCAACAACATTCTGAGGAAGTCTCGGAGTATTTCCTGAAGGTCTTTCAATAGATGCTGATTCTTAATCCAATGTATTATCTGTTCAAATGAAGTCATTATCCAGTTCAAGCCAACCTTTTTCCCCTCCCAGCCATGTCTCACGTCTTGAATGGGAGCCTTTTGTAACTGTCTGCTTCTTCAGCCTTTCCCACAGAATGAGCTACATTCCATATTTTTCGTGCAGGGCATCACAATGGCCTCCTACCCCAGAACAGGCACACCTGAGCAGCAGAGCACTGCAATCTCCCACCCAGCATTGACTGGCTGGGTCATCTTGGAGCAGAGAAGAAATCACAGCATTGCACCGCAGGTGGGGACATAATGCACCTCTGGGCATATGGTAGACCATGACATTGGCTTAAAAGTGGGAAAAGTAATACTTGGAAGGTCTCTACCCACTATGGGACTTTTGGAACACAAAACTGTGTCCAGGTTCTTGTCTCAGCTGAAACCTTTGCTGCAGTGAACCTTCGTCGGTGAACTCACTCTGTGCTTGTTTTACCTACTTGTCTGGAATAGTAAAACAATGTTTAAAGAGCAGCACAGTTTGTTGCAGCTGGCCAGTAACTCAGCTTTATGATATCTTAGCAGAAAATTGAGTGAGGCAGGCAATGAGGGTGTACTAGCACATATACATAACATATTTCATTTTACTAGCTTCTCACTAAACACAAACCACATCTTTTTCTTCCTGTCTAAATATGCTGCTGTGGAAAGTTAAGTCCTGTCCTCTTAATTTCTAACCTCAGTCTGTTAACTGGTGCTGTCCTGAGCTGTCTCCCTGACCATATAAACTGCAAAACATTGAGTAAATCAATTTATGTTTCCATTTGAACTTCTTGTTACAGATGTTCACTTGTTTTTAAGAGCTTCACAAAGTTCTTTAATAGGTTAGCAAGGAGGCCCCCTTTTCTCCAAAGAGGTCTATAATAATTAGTTCTTCTGAGCCCTTGTGACAGACTCTGTCTGTAGCACACACTGAGAGTGTCATTTCTCTGTAATCCCCATGGTATTTTTGGCACAAATCAATTCACATAGTTAGTGATAAATTCTTATATAGAATGTCCTCACAGAAATCACAAATTAAATGTGTAAAGGTATTGATAAAAATGCTTCTTAATTCATAACTGAGCAATAAAGGCAAAAGGGATCTAGCACATCCCTGTGATGTTCCTACAGCAGGTAGTAATTCCCTTTTCTTAACACGTGCTCTGGGAAGGAGGAAGTTGTGTCAATTTTAGTGAATGTAAGGGCCGGCCTGTAGGCTAAACCAGTGAGTTTGTATGGATACATAAGTGCATAGATTAAAAAAGAGATGAAATTTAGCCTGGCCATCCTCCAGCTCAGGGCTTGATTTAAGGATACTGATTTGGTTTCATTTAAAAAGAAATGAGAGACAGGAACAAAACAAGATAGCCAGTGCAGAGAAAGCCAGGGCAGCAGAGTCTTACTGGAGCTATAAGGCACCTTTGATTGCAGGGGAACTGAAGGAGCAGGGAAACAGTGGACCAGCTGGGCAGTGGAAGGGGAAGCTCTCTCACTACCCTCCTAGTTCAGGATGGGGAGATGCCAGAGCTGCTTATGGCACAAGCACGGACCTCAGCGCTGGAGACTTGTTCAGACTGTGTCTGGGACACTGAAGAAGCTCAGCTGAACTCGTGTCTCCTGGGCAGTACAGAGTGTGTTACTGTTTTACCTTGATGACTGCATGGTTATTCACGAACCATGGAACAATAGCAGCACCATAACATTGGTGAAAAAAGATGCTTCTACATCACAATTCTTTGGAAGGATTTCTACTGTTCAGCCTATATTTTCCATCAGGACAAAGTTCATGCAAATGTCTTCTCCTTGCAAAGAGGAATTCTTTATGTCACCCTTGTTGTTCTGCTCTGCTCTCTGCAATAGAGTAACAAAACATTATTGCTATAAACCTACTTTGTGTGGTCCCTTCCAGAGGTTCCCTAACCTTCTTCTCCCTGGTTGGCTTCTTTATGGCCCAAGTGCAAGACCATGAAGAGACAAGACTTTCTCTGTCTCTGTTATGCCCAAAGGAAAATAGAGACTGTGACCTATACTCACAGACTGCGAGACCAACACCAGCATCTGAAAAAGAAGAGTCTTAAAAGAGTAATAACACTGATGCAGATGTAGAACTGTCGTATTTAATTTACAATGGGCAGACAATTCCAGGCAATCACTCCCACAGCTATCATAACTCAGACATATCGCATATATGTGTGTGTGCGCTGCATTTATATGTGTGTGTGTATTGCATAGAGATATGCAGAAAACTCATTATCATATACAGTAATGTCACGGACCTCATTCTTTCAGTCTTAGTTCTTCACAAATCCACTGAGGGAAGTTGCACCTGAACACAAAATGACAAGGGCAGCGGGGTTTGTACCATGATAAGTGGTTTGCTTCATCTCATTGTGCTACTCCTTGGTGGTGACAATAAGAGCAAGAGGCAAGCCCTCTTTACCTGGTGGGGAAAGATCTCTGTGTCACAAGAGCCAGCAAAAGCAGCACTTGAATGAGCAGGATTTCTTCTGTCTCTTTTTAGAAAGAGGGGGACACTAGGTGGTAGGTGGTAGAAAGTTAGTGAGGTGGTAGGAAAATTGGAGCCGTGGCTCTGCTTCCTCTCCACAGCCTATAGCTGTTCTCCTGGGAAAGTGGGAGCCTGGTATGAGCTACTTACTAATTTGCATGCCTCCCATGCCCCTGGAAGAAGGTCTAGCTGGATCATGGCCATCTATTTTTACTGTAGAATACCTGATTAGCTCCTTGAAGCTCGTTAACAAATCATTTAAAAAATCAGGTGAGAAAACTTGATGACATTTTCATTTCCTTCTGCATAGCTGCATTGGCACTCACCTGATGTGAAGTGTCTGTTTGGCTGCAAAGCCTAGCCTGATGCCAATTCTGCAAATCTTAGCTGATGCAGCTTTCTTTGCTCACCTACAATCTTACCCCAACAGGAGTCTCCTAAGAATTAATAGCCTATTGCGTGGGAATAAGGGGGGAGGAATCAGTTCTTTTCTGAATGCTGGCATGTTTCACATTCACTGGGCCCACGGACAGCATTGCTTATGCTGAGTTTATCTAGAAGAAAGAGTCTTCTGCTTTTCTGACTCCTTTCTTGTCAAATGGAAACCAATCAATTCTCAGAGTGTGTTGAACTGAAACCAAGAAGTCGGTTTTAAAATGTATCTTGCTGGAAATTGGCAAGCCTATCTACCTGCTCCACATCAGTGCCTTTCTGCTCAAGGAGTGTCTTTACTTGGCAGCAACGCAAGGTGGAATAAAAACAAGCAGTTCTTCCCAAATTCCTGCCTGCTCAAATTTACATACCAGATTAAATGATTTTTTTGTCTTGTTACTATACCCCCTGGGTTCCTGCAGCACAGGTTGCTTTATGCATAAATCATTTGTAGCTGACACACTGCCTATAATTTTCTCCAGAAACCAGTTTCTTAGTGCAGTAAATTCACTACAATTTATAGCAGAAAACACCTTGGAGTTGTGGATCTAACATTCCTCACTCATGGCTGTAAGCTGTGCTTCCCCCCCTGCACTGCCTGCATACTGGGGATGGGCAAAATTCAACAGAGAGATAGAAAGAGGCCAAGAACTTGTTTGCAAGGTGTTGTGGAAGCAATCACACTGAAAGATGCTTTTGCTTTTGTTTTGTCATTTGATTTGAACGTGGGCCTGAAGAGACAAAGTCATCCCACAAGCAGTTAACCTTTCCTGTTTGTTGCGGTTTAACTCAGTAACTGAAAAAAAGAGGAAGGTTTCCTGTGTGACATGGAAGAAGTTTTTCTGAGGAGATTAATAACTTTCTCAGTCCTATATGGTCAAGCCCTGTTTGCTTCCAGCTGTATTTCAGAATGCTCTGGGGCTTTTTTCGGTGGTAGCTTGTCAAAAAGCCCCGCGTTACCCCGATTTATCTGAGAGCCATTCATGCCAAGCCTGGAGCTGCTCAGCCATGCTTTGCTTGTATCATTTGTCGAGTGAAATGGTAAGCTGCAAGTTCTTGCCTTGTAATACCAGGTAAAGCGTGCGTGTGTCCTCCTTTGCAGCACATGAAGCTGAGGTGGGGTGTGTGTGAAGCTGTTGCACGACTTTGAAAATTGCCTAAACGAAGACTGTTAGTTCTCTTGCTGGAGGGAAGGAGTAATTATGCTCCTTTATATACTTTGCAAGTGCAAAAAGGAGTTACTGTGGGCGAGGGTGTGAATTTGCAGCTCATCCGCCGCTCAAAGATACATGTCCTTTTGTGGGTCTGCAGCCCTCTGTGGTGAGAACCTGGTTTGCTCTACACGACGCAGCCGAGTCACAGTAGGTGCAAGGCTGTGCACTAGAACCAGTCCCAGGGAGCAACTTCTGCAGGGTAAAGCCCTTCCTCAGCTTCCCTTCTGTCGGCATTTCCATCTGTCTTACCCGAGGACAAATCATAAAGGCAACCATCAAAAACACCTTGCTTCCCCTCTGCACAGCCCTGGGGGGATTGGCTCAGCCCCTCATTTTCTCTCGGAGACTCTCAGACCAGCACAGGGTGGAAGGGTCAGTGAATGTCCCATGAGGCTGTCCCAGCACAGTGAGGACTTGTTTGGTCTAACAAGAGGGTGACTGAGAAGGGATAGGATCGCTATAAATACATCAGGACTAAACAACAGGGAGGGAGAAGGGATTATTTTTTTCATTTTTATCTTTTTTTAAGTTTTAGGGCCATGTTGGCGCAAGAACAAATGGTTATACACTGCTCGCAAATAAATGTCATCTGGAAATTAGAAGGAAGTCCTAATCAACAGAGCAGGGAGGTCCTGAAACTAATTTCTGATTGGAGCAGCAGTGGGCAAAACCAAACTGCTGTCTAGATGGTGGTGGATAGCTACATGAAAGGTTTTATATGTTATTCTTGTCCTAGGAAGTCCCGGCTGGAAAATGTGGGAGGTCCCTTCCCATCCTGCTTGCTCTGCAACATCTCTCAGTGCCTCCTTAAGCTCCCCAGCGAGGGCCTCTCCTAAATCATTTCTTCACTTAAATTATAAAGACATCAGCCTCTTCAGTCAGGGGCAAGTCACTGATGAAGGAAGGGCCATCCTCTTCCTCATGCTCCCTGAGCTGAGGTCAACTCAAATAAAATGGGAGAGAGAAGGCTTAGAGAGGCTAGCAAGATCTAGGTTTTAAGAAATGGTTTTTCAGAGAAACTTTTGACATTCTGTCTATCCCCACTCATTATCCTCAATGTCAACAGCCCAAGTTTTCATTACTTAGTTATTTCTAAATCCAAACTATTTACTTTTGGAAACACAGGCCCAGGTTTGAAATACCTACAGGCTCTTGTAGCATATGTGAAACATTTGTGAGCTTTATTTTTCATTACCAGGAATGTTCTTCAAATACAGAAACAATATGAGGAAAGCAAATTTATTTTAAAGATCACTGGTGTGTTTTCATCAGTTTTTTCAGCCAATGCACTCTGTGGATGTATCAAAATGCTTCAGTTTAAGTAGACATATAAATGCAGAACAACAAAACCCAGTCATTTCTCACAATGGTTTGTTTTCCTCTGAGAAACTGTAGGCAAAATCTGTTCTTGCCTGGCTACGCTTCTCAGTATTTGGTAAAACCTTTTAAATCTTGGTAAGGCTCTGGCATTGCTTGCGCCATTCCAAAAATCTAGAGGCAGAAGAGAGTCCGTGGGCCCCAGTGACAAAATCACTGGAGACTTTGTTGTCTCAGCCTCCTGTGCAGCTCTGGTATTTGACTTGGCAGCTTTTGATATTCCTGGTGTGATTCAAGTGTTTACCATCATGTCCACTGCATGCAAACCCTTCAAAATGTCAAACATCACAGATCAAAATAAAATAAAATACAGTGATCGCAGGATATGTGACTCCCAAGGCAGCTGTGACAAAAATGCATCCTCAAACACATACACTTTTGCCACTTCAAAGGAAATGCCATGTAATGAAAGGCTAGCTCTTCATCAGGCCTTTTCAGATCAGGCTTTTTTCTCAGGTCTGTTCCTGGAACACGTTAAAAGAAAACTTCCTCCCCTCACCCATTGGAAAATGTTTTACATTCCAGTGTTAAAACTCGTATCACTGCGTACTCTCCAGTCCTCTCTAGGGCCCTGCAATAAATGTCACAAGGAAAAGGATAAGGAGGGAGAGGCTTTGACTAGGGCAGTTTTTTAGTTGTTTACTGTAGCTTATATAAATTAAACTCTGAACATCCTTGTCCTCCTCTGTTCCTTTCAACAGATTTCATTCCAAAACCTTTTCAGGTATGAGGACATAAATCTGTAGAAATTCCTGCAGTTGACCAAACCACCACAGACTTGCACTTCTAAATAAGACCAGTGTGCTGCCGGAGTGGTAACAAGGTTGGCATGAGCCTAGACTTTATTTTTTCCTTCCAGTATTGCAAAACTGTGGTCTCAGCACAGTTTATACTGGACAATTGCCATCCTCCAAGAATCCGACAAGTAAAGCACATTTGTGAAGACTGTGATTCTGTGATTTCCAGAAAATAAAGGCTGTAGCTTTAGGCTGTCAGTCTGCTCCTTGGCACTACCAGGGGAGCTCATTCCAGCCAACTCCCAGACCACTTCTTTGGAAAACACTCACCTAATGGGAGAAATTTCAGATGTTCCTGCATTCCTTTAGAGACATTATTCAAGCGCATGTAAATTGCCATCTTACAAATAATTTCTGGAACTTGATTTCAGGTTTCTGTTGCTGAAAATCAGCTGCTTTGGAAGGGCGTATTTATGTTTTGATGGTGCATATATCACTGGAGAGATCCAGGATCCCTGTAAAACTTGGTACTATTCAGGATCTGGGTACTATTCTGAATTACCAATGTATGGAGCTCTCTTTCTAATCCCACGCTGTGACTGAACCTGCCATCAAAATCCTGACAGAGAGACAAAGACAGATGGTGCCTTAGTGAGTGTGCCAGCACATCTTGCATTGGCACACACAGCTGGCTCGTGGGCTTTTGAACTCCCCTGTCATCCAGGTAAGTCCAAGGAAATGTTGCTAGTTTTGGCTTTGCACGTCATTCCTTCACCTCTCTGTGATTTCCGAAGTGTGGTTCATTGCCTTGCTTCTCCAAGTCCCCAAATCAAATAGAGTCACATTGGAAAAGACCTCCTAGCAGCAAATATGTTTGTTTCCTGCCCTGATCCCTCTTCTTCATCCCTGTGTAGGACAGGAGCAGGTAGAGGTTGTTGCAGGTACAGATGCAGACCTTTGATTCATCAAAAAATATCTATTGTTGGTAGCAGCATCTTCCCTCTGTAATCTTCTTTACTGAAGGATTGAAAGAAGAGTTCAGAACTGTGGAATATCACCTTTATACAGGCCCATTTTTGCAGAATGACCAGGAGTAGAGAATTGTTGCTGAATGGTACTTTTAAGATGGGACTTTTTTCCCTATGCCATCATATCACTCCCTTTTACATTCTTGCCCATAAATCTGGTCCACACTTGTGCTGGTCCACTGTGACCTGTCTCCTCCAGAAAGCCAGCACGTGGCAGCAAAATAGTCAGGAGCCAGGGGTAGCTTCATTCTCAGTGCTACCTAGGAAGAATATGTTTCATTGGTAATCATAATTTTAGGTTAAGGACAGGGTCAGTAATATAATTTTGAGTATCCCATTTGCTGGTGCTATAAAGCTTTGTACTTCAGTACAAAGAGTATCTCAGGCTAATGGAAATTCTAGTGGGTTTGGGGTTTTTCAGTTCTTCTGTCGTGACAAAAGGTTTTTGAACTAGTAGTTGTGTTCTTGGGCACTAGCAGAGGCCAGTTGAGAGAATCTGATGGTATCTACTGGAATTTCTAATACAGTAAATAGGGGAATATTAATAATTTCCTTTTTAAGCACCAACAATATGTTCTGTGCTTTGCTGTACAGAATCCAAAGTACAGACAGTGCTTGTACTGAAGAACTTGCATATCCAAACAAGGGCCAGACAGATTGCAGTGAGTAACTCAGAGGTACAAAAGCTTTTATACTGGTACACATTAAATGATTATGTGTGAATTGTCAGGATTTATAGCTAACTGATTGTAAAAGAAACTTGCTAACATGCTGCTATGGCAAATAATTTTGCTTCATTTGCAGTCAGTCACCAGATGTACACAACTATACATCTCTTTGCTGCAATTTTTTTCAAAAACTTAAAAACCCACCAGAGCCTCCCCAAAAAGGTAGAGGTAAGCATTTGATGAGGTCATTAGCATTGCCCTGCTGCCCATGTTACCTTCATTACACTGTCATACCTTTCTGCCTTTTATTTAGTCTAGTTTGTTTCTTATTTAGTCTTATGGATTATGTGAATTCCTGCTCGTTGTAGACTGACTTCTAGAAGGAAGGAAAGAAAGAGATAATCTGCTGGATTTTGGATACAGCAACCAGTCTGAGGCATTGATATGCAGCTGGACCTCTTGCCCATTCAATTTTCTTTCTGCACAGCTGAATGCCAATTATTCAGTTGAACATGCCTTTCCATGCTACCCAGTTTATATACCCTTGGGATGAAAATGATAGCTCATGAATAAGGTAATGTGACAAACTAGCTTGGCAAAACCAGGTAATTGGGCACTTTTTAAAGGCATTAAAACTTTTTCTCTGTAGTTAGATCAGAGATATAATGCACATCTGTTCCCCTGACCAAATCCAGCAGCCCACATCAATCACCAAGCTCTCAACCAGTTTCCTGCATGCAATACCAGTCAGAAGGCAAAATGACCACACATGGCAGTCTGCTCAGTGTAAGCCCCAAGAATTAATATTTCCTGTGAAGAAACTTCTTTTTTTTTGCTTTGGGGAGTCCTATTGTATTAGTTCTTTCCCGAGAAAACTGTCAAGAGCAGAGTACGAAGTCCAGGGACAGGAAGGAAACTTAATGACCAAGAAATACATGTTGAAAAAGGGCATGTTTTATTCAGATAGCGATGGGTTAGAGGGCATGTCATGAAACAGTAGAGTTAGTATCTTAACCTATGCTATCAAATAACCTGTCTCACATGCTGACCTCCAGACCTGGTTTGGATTGAAAAATTCCCACTGAAATGCATACTAGTTTGTTGCTTTCCACATTGCATTAGTTAAAAATCATGAAGTAATGGTTCCTCAAAAGGGAAATGACTCATTCACAATGAACAGTTGGCAAGTTTGATAATGGATCAAGAATCAGGAGAAAATGCAGATGTATATTGCTGTTGAGAGAGGTTTTCTTTAATATGGTTGGAGACTACACAGGATAATGATAAAATTGATGCTGACATTGTCCAAAGGTTGGAAAACATAAGGAGCAATGGTAAGTAGAACACAGGAGAAAAACAACAAGACATATATTTTTGATTAATTTTACATTCTATGTGGGGGTTTTTTGTTTCTGCTTTTAAGTGTAAACCAACTATTTTGAGCAGAGACCAACTATTTGGAGAAGAGCACTCAGGGTGTTTAGAATACTGTGAAGCAGGGAAAACATCTTTTTGAAAGACCAAATTGTCAACCAAGGCCTGGTGAAAAAGTAACTTAAGTAACTCCACACCGTTTTTAAGTTTAGACACAATGGATTAGATTTTTAAATGTTTTTTGGATTGCAAAGAGTTTTAATGCAAAGAGAGTTTTCAAAGATGCCTAGACAGATCAAGATCTGTTCCTAAGTCTTTTGAGAGAAGTCAGCATCTCAACTGCTTGCCAACATGCTGGTAATCTACTTTGCTGGTAGAATTGTTCACAAAGGCATAAAAGCATTTAAATGGCTTTTTGAACAACTGCTGGTAAGGCAGGGTCAAGAGAGATCAAGTGAACTGTGTCAAGCCCCAAGAATTCAACCATGCACAGCTGAAGGCCCAGCTGGGAGAAAGCCACGGACTGGATGTGCATGCAGGACTTGAGGCCAAGATGTATTTGTAATTACAGAAGGATCTCAAGGCCTCTTGGAGAAGTCAGGACAACCAGGTCAACACCAGGTGATAGGGATTATGTATGGAGAAGACACAACTCCTGCCAGTGGTGAATGGGATGTTCTAATCCCTCTGCTTTTTTGAATTCTGGACTAGAGTATTAGCTCTTTCCATGGAAAAGCCAAAAAATTCATTCTCCACAGCACATGTATAATGTGTATGTCCTGTGAATGTGTGCTCATTTTGAGGTTTGTTTGGAAATCTCTGCAATTAATTCTGGAGGTAGATAAATGTTTTTCACTTAAAAGATGGTTGAACCTATTTCTCAGGTCTCTTACTTAAAATCAAGACTTTACTGCAAAACTGGAGAACAGGAGCATCTAGGTTAAATTTTTCTGCTGGCCTCAGCAGAGCAGCTTTTTAGATGAACTGAACACCACTTACTTCAATAAAACACTTCTATTCCAACTTCAGTGTTGGCTTCCCTGTGAAGTTAATTAATCACCCAGGATTGGAGATTAAGCGAATTTGGAAAGTGAGCAAAATTTGGTTCTAAGATAGTTGCATACATTTGCCATTTGTGGTTAGGAATAGAACCCAGAGAATGTTTATTCCATGGTAGGAAAAACAGTTTTTACTTTTCTTAAACACAGCTAGCTAGTTTATGACTCCTGGCAGGAGTACAGTAACTTTGAGCAACTAGTTTGTTTGTTCCAGCTAATTTATAGAGGGTGGCATTCATTTTCCTTTTCCCTTAAAGAGGTTCTGTCCTACAATTTAGGCCAGCAATGAAACATTGCTTAGACCTGATAGAAATCAGGCATACAGCGTTCTTCAGAATCCAAATAGCTGGGCCAAGGGTGTGCTAAATCCGTCACACCTACAAGAAGAATTAAATGCCACAGCTACTGCTGTGTCCTGTAATGCTTCAGCTCTCCCAGTGCAAGCTGTTTTGAACAGTGCTGAAGCCAGTTGCCAGCTCCTTTCCTGCTTATCCTATGTAACCTAGGGTTAGGAAGCAAGTCAGGAAACCTTTTACAGGAATACTCTGAAGGCTTAGGTGTGGGTTAGCATCTCAGTGATGGCTAGGAGGCTTTACTGCATCTAGTAACTGAGTGCATTAAAAATCCTCACCTGGACACCAGCAAGGTCTGTTTGTTTTCTAGGCTGTGTGGCAGCATGGGCAGAATGGTCTGAATACCGATGGCCTTCCTCATCCAGTGGGAAACCTCAGGGAGAAGCTTAGTGGTGGCTCAGACACAGAGTACTAAGGTACTAAAGCCAAGCAAATCAGGTGATGTTTTAGATGAACAAACCATTTCTTTATTTTATCCAGCCTCTTCTATTGTGGGTAGACAATCTTTTGCACTGCTGTGAAATGCTGCTATGGAAATTGGGCTGTGGTGAGACAGAGTTCACTCCCAGTGCACAGTGATGGGAAATAAACAAAGAAGGTATTAGAATAAAATCAGGGTAAATGCAATTGATGGAATTTTTAAATTCCATTTACTCTCTCACATGAAAATAATCCATCCTTGTGTGCCTAAACTAGTCTTATAATGGATGCTGTCTCACACTGGCACTTTGAGTAACCATGTATTTCTGATGTGTGAGTTATTAAAATTTAAGCCCTCCTGAGCTTTGCAATAAAGCTTTGCTGAGTGTTAGGTCAGTCAGAGATCCAAAGCCAAGCAGAACTACCCGTAGGAAGGGCCCTTGCATAAATTCTTATTCTTGTTGTTCACTCTTCCCTGATTTACACATTAAAACCAGACTGTTGCTTGCCTACTATACTGATTTCCCTACTGTAGTCACCCAGCAGTGTGGGGTTTGATACCAGTATATGTATTTTCAAAGCTTAGATTGGAAATTTATTTCTGCCCTTCACTAAGAAGACAGAAAAGCCATAAAGAGGAATAAAGGTCTTTATAAGATATGATGAAGGCTTCACAGAAAGCCACAAAGGAAGAAACATTGCAAAAAGGTAACTATGAGTAGAGGAAAAGGGAAGTCTCCTAGAAGAGCTTTTGCTCTGAGGAATTTTTTTTGGCTCCTTTGTAAGAGCTGGGATTCGTTGAACTCCTTGTCAGGCTTCTGGACCATTTATTTTCCTGAGCATTTAGGGAGAGGCTGCTTTGAAGGCTAAGGACATAACTGTGGGATGAAAGGGACTGCTAGTCTGAAGGAGCCCGTTTGATGAGTGTATCTTTTTATTGAGGATTTATTTTGTCCTCTGATGTGTGTGTGTTTTAAGTGCTGTACAAAGTACCCACAGCAATGGAGAGGCATTTAAAACAATTACATTTGAATTAATTAATATAATGAATGACTGATAGGAAGATCAAATCGTTATCATTGTCTTTTAGTGATAAATGGAGGGTGGAGGGGAAGTACAGAAGAAGGGCTGGTGTAGCTGGCTCCAGCCTAACACATGTTTATTTAAGTGACTCTATACAAACATAACCCTGCATGTCAGTTAAATCAGCAACATGTCAGTAGGCACTTCTGGTTACAGACTATTTCAGAGTCATTCATCATTCAAGGCTATAAAAGCCATTTACCCTCAGCCCACCAACCAATCAAACAAACTGGAAAACAGAGCAGGAAAGAAGCACGAACAATTGTCCTTAGTTTCCTTTTAACTTTTGCTGCAACAATTCAATACATCCTGTGTGGTGGGATAGTGGAGTGATTTTGCTGAACTAAATAGAGCTTCCTTCACCATGTCATTACAAGTGGGAAAGGAAATGGAAAGAGAGAGAAAGGGGCAAAAAATGAGAGAGCAGAAAGTTAACCCTTGGTCTACCAGGTTTTCTTTTACAGGCATGGTTTACAAATTACCTTTATCTATATCTTTCACACCCATGAACATGATTACTAATTATTTTGCACCAGCTGTAAAGGCAGTGCAAGGTCTCAATGCACTGGGCAAGCTCTGATGAAAGTCATCATGTCCAGGAGCTGTTCTGCTGCCCTTAAATTCAACATAAACCTTCCAAGGCTGGGCTGCTGAGAGTGGGGGTAGTCACAAGTGCTATTAGGGCCTGATGAGAGATTACCACATCTTCATATATGCTACCCTCCAGACCATTCCTTTGTGCTCTGTGTCCCACTGTCACTTTTTCCACGTAACTAACTTGGATCCCAGATCCAGGAGAATGCCACGTCCAGGAAGTGCAGCATGCTGCAGAAAACAATGTTTTAGAAAATGCAATTGCAAGGTGAGAAAACAATGCTAGAAAGGTCTTTTCAGTCTTCAGTGGTTCCTCCTCTAATCTGATAACTGAGTCCTACTACTTTCTTCCCATTTGTGCTGGTGTACGGCTTGATCCTCCAAACCTTTACTCTCCTGAGTGATCCCATTAAGATAAATGAGACCTCTCTCATGTGACTGAGAGTGGGCAGGTATCTGAATAAAATTATCAGCAAAATCAATCAGTTCTCCCTTGTCTCCCTAGTAAAAGTCCCTCGATTTTAAGTGCACGAGCATGCAAAAACTGGGAGCATTATTAGGTCATAATTTGTAAAATGGCCATATCCAGTTGCTTTTTGACCATTAAACTATGGTATTTTTCTGTCTGTGCTCTGTCTGATTCAAATCTTCCCCTCATGTTTATTATTAGTTAACTATTTCTTAATGGACCCCTTCATTTATGAATAAAACTCAACAGCAATTACAGCCCCAGTGGAGACCAGTACACTACCCATCTGCTCTGTCACTTGCTCTCAGCATTGGAATTCTGCATCAGTCCCAGCCCCTCTCATCGTAACAAGATAGGATCAATTTTCCAGTGGCAGTTTGGAAATAATAGTACAAAATGTGTATTAATACAGAAATATATTGTGAAACTGTCCTTAAACAAACAAATGAGCCACTTTAAAATATTACTGCTATAAATGACCATGACAGTAGCACAGCACATATAATAAAAAATAACTACTGAAGAGAAGCTGCTGAATTACTATAGTAATAAACCAGATGTGATTATTATCATTTAACACAGTCATTGAATACCATGAATCCCTGAAGCCATTAAAATATTTATGATTAAACATTTGCTATTCCTTATAACAGAACATATACTCCAGTACTAAAAAACTGTTAAGGTATTATTTTGGCTAATACATGCTAGTGCCACGATAAAGGTCAGCCACTACTGTCAGCTTCCTGGAAACAGCACCTAACATATGTCCTCCTATTTTGTTGGGGTTTTTTTAATCACTACTATAAGGTTAGATACCTCCATAGCACATTATTATGTTCAATAGAGACATATAGATGTACACTCACACTTTCCTACGTCTCTCCTCCATCTATATGAAGGAGCAAACACAAATATCTGATTTTATTTGTGGAGAAACGGATGCTTCCTGTCTTCAAGGAATTATAACAAAATATTTAATGCATTTAGGAAAAATATGCTTGAGACCAAGCAATAAGCATATGCAAACATGAAGTCTAATTACCTCCAGGAATTTTAGCATGCAGACACCATATTAACCACTGAACACGTTAATTCTTTTTTTTTTTTTCAGTGTTGGAAATGCTCCCCTGCCTGTCTCTCCGTAGCCTGCACAAGACTGGTTGCCTACTGTTAAAGTAGCCTCAGCTGCTGTGACCTGCGGGTTGGAGGTGTCTCTTACCAGTGTGAAGTGTGAGTAAGAATGGGGAGTGGTGAGCTGTGCCAGTGCTTGGCTCTCTCGGGTTCTGCAACACGGAGCATAAGGGCAGGACTAATTTTTGAGTGGGGAGAGGAAAGGCACTGCAGCCCTCCTGGTGGAAAATATTCCCTGTCCAAATATGCATTGCTGCTCTCCGCACCTGCATTTTGCTGTCAGGTGTCTTGGGTTCTGCAGCTCTGGCACTCCCTGTTCTTTAGACACAGCGTTCCACAGGCTTCACCGACTGTGCTGTCACTGTGCCGTTGTTCTTTACTATACAATAGCAGCCATCAAGTCACAGATATATTTTAATGCTTTAATATGCATCTGCCATAATAAACAAGATATGTCCTCTCATAAATGCCTCCTAGACGCTAGCAGGTTAAGAGACATCCTTCCCTCAGACTCCTATACTCTTTTTTCCTACTATTGCAGAAAACCAGTTACCCTGTCTAGAAACTCATGAACAGAAGGAAGTCAAACTGAACCTTGACAGGGGCAGTGCTATGGGAAATTCTGACTTGCTTTATAGTATTTTACTGTTCCAACTTGGAAGGCAAGTGGCCAGGGCAGCCAATGGGAGCTGCAAATGTGCATGGGGAAGGATGGGGAGCTTTAAACCCGTGCTGATTCCAGAGAAAAGTGAGCTATATCCTGAGGTGCCTACATCAAGCAAAGGTGAGTCTTCTTTGATAAGTGAGTCTGCTCTGGGAAATCTCCACCCATCTTTCCCTACTTCCTCAAGGAGAAACCAAGGTGAGTGTAATTGAGGTGCCCAACCATTAGAAGGCTGACATTAAGTAAGATGAAGCTCATCTTCAAGTAATGCATAACAGGCAAGTCTAAAGCCCTGCTTGCTTGCCACCTGACTGTGAAGGCACGTATCCTCCACCCTTGCCCCATAGGTTGTTTTGCATCCTGAGCCACTCAGTTCTTGTCTGAGGACTGCCTGAACAACAAAATCTGAGCTCTGCTTTGACTAAAACCCCTGGGTGCATCTAAGTTCACGGGGAATTTGCAGAGGAAATTAACACCCTGACAATTCTGGCATCCACTGGAAATTTTGGAAGAAAGAGGAATAGCTGCTGCTGCTTTTTTTTGTAAATGAGAACAGACGAAAAGTGCATCATGCCCTGCTTTCATATAAAAGTTGGGTGGCCGAGCACTTACTCAGAGAGTGGGAAATACATATTCAGCTCTTTCACCTGCCTGAGAGGGTTCAAACTTGCACCTTCTACAGCCATGAAGTAATTGGCTAAATACAGGCTGGTCCCAGTGGTGTGTTAGTTGTGTCCAAAGGGACACTAATGTAGAAGTTTAACTGATTTCTCGATCTGGCTAGGTCAAGGCAGAGTACGGAGTGTGACTGGGTGAAAGTGAAATAGAGAGGCAATACTGATGCATTTAAGCAAGACAGAAACTGTGAGAAGGTTTCTAAGCATTGCACTCTTGGAGTCAGGCATCTCGTTTCACCAGTGCTCCACTTCAGAAGCTTCCATGCTCTCTCCCTGGAAACCCATGTCAGGGGGCTGCAAGGTTCTGGCTGCCTGCAGTACATACAACCAAAGGTTGGATGCTGGATGACACTTAACCTTTCAAAGTCGCCTGACAGGAATTTTTGGGGATACAGTGCTCTCAAACCAGTCACTATGCTGGGGATAGTGGAAACAGGCTGTGACTGTCAGTCATGAGGGCCATTTTTAAGTTTCTCCCATGGATGTGATGGGCTTCTCCCCAGGCTCATGGCCAGCAGCCCTTCTTGAGAACTATCCCACTCCAATTTCAAAAGCTGTTTTGCCATGTCTGTGGGACATAGTCACTACACAGCCTGCATGCTTGCTTTTTTTTTTTTTCCCTCCCCCTGTGGCACAGCAAGACAATGAAATTATATTGGTGGATTCCACCAGTCCTGGTGCCAGGAAACCTCAGTAAATAGGCAAAAATTGATTTTATTCTGGAGACTATCAGGAAGGACTCCAAAGAGCATTTGTGGTCTATGAAGATTACTATCTGAAAATCCTCTATCTAGACTTGGGTGTTTTTTGTTTATTATGTCTGTTTATTATGCAGGTACATTGCAACAAATCAGACAGCACTGCATCCAAAAATAATTACTCTTACCCAAGGACTATTCTGATTACTCGTCTTCCATTCTCAGGCATCTGAAATAAAGATTTCTTTGGTTTACCTGTAAGCTATTTTGTAGAGTTTCAGGCTTTGTGTTCAGTACTAGCCAAGGGCGGGGTTGGAATTCGTTTGGATGGTATTGTTACACCCCCAGATGTTTTCTCAGAGCTTAAAAATGTCACAGCGGAGGCCCTCACTGGTGCTTATGAGCTTCCCACTGTCTGAATTTACCAAAATCAAGTTTAAGAGATATTTTAGCTGCATTCAAAATGGAAAATAAGGGTATTGGAGCAGTTGATCCAGCACCCACCTGCTCAGAGCCAGAGATATGAATCCAAACTCCTCAGTCTCCTTCTCCTGAAATTTGAGAAAGGCTGGAGTTACTTCATGCTCACTTTGATGAAATAAGAAACCAAAGAATCTGTTGGCATGAGTGGATGTTTCACAAATTAAGAGCAGCTTTTAATATGATACAAAATTTTTGTAAGCTTTCCATTATTCTGATTTATTAGTCCTCAAGGCTGTGTGGAAAGTGAACAGAAAGCATACTTGAAAAAGAAATTAAATTACAAGAGCTTTCACTATTCCAACTATTGGACTTCTGCATTGCAGCTCATAAGGCGTGATTCTGCTGTCCTGTTGTAATAGACTCCAGGCCTTGGATGGATGCATTGTGGAAAAAGTTTAACCCTGTCTTTTGATTTTGACAAAATGCTGGATTTTTTTTTTGTGGCTTCTGTGTGTCCCCAAAGGCCTAGATTCAGGCAAAACTATATCCAGGAGAGGAAAACATGGGAGAAATCAAGAGGAGTGTCTGACTGATATTACAAGAAGGCGTTTAGCTGGGACATGGCCTCTCTGGGTTCATCCAGATGAGAACTGACATGGACCAGTACCAAACACTGAAGGCTGAGCATCAGTGTGAACAGTGTTCCCTGTACGCTGTGAAGTGTCTGCCTACAGCTCATTTTGCATACAGTGATGCTGTAGCTGCTCCAGCTACATTTTGTGAGTTTAATTGAGATTCCTGCAGTGCCAGAGCTCAGGAAAAAAACCCAAATGGCTCTGACCATGCATTTGGAACGAAAAAATCTAATTTTCTCCTGGTATGGCAGGAGGAAGGTGACTCAGGACACATATTTGTATGATAAAGCAAGGAGAATTAATCAGGGAAATGATTAGTGGCATCATTGCCTTCCCTTCCCTTCCCTTCCCTTCCCTTCCCTTCCCTTCCCTTCCCTTCCCTTCCCTT